>JAGWCC010000013.1:3600000-3978627 GCA_022651775.1 Drusus annulatus
TTTTTCTGAATGGAGTAGACCTTTGATATTGTAATCACCGTTTTAATTACCTGTTGATGCAATGGGAGAAGACGGAGAGATTAGACGAATTCCTCTAAGAAAATCAGCATTGTTTTGAGATGTGCTAGAATGTTTTCTATTATATCATCTTGTCTACAATCAAAATGGAATTTATTCACACTCAACAATCAAAATTCGTTTCACACGGGAGCTGATGATATCCACCATGAAACAGCCTTCGTCGAAAACCTACAAAGGGATGATCAATATGAAATTCCCAGATCAATCCTTTCTGGAAATATCTCTAGAGTAAGAGCAGTTAAAAAAATCTAAATATTTACGAAATAGATATTAACCTTTATGTGACTTAAAGGGTACCCTTTTCGGTTTTCAAAATAGATTTTTTTGATGTTTCAGTAAGTCTAACCGGCTGAAACTTCCCGACTTCTTCACAATAGGGAAAATGAACAATTGAACATAACCGTTGGATATTTGGAGGGTGGTATGTGAGCGGAAAACGCAAATAAATTAAAATAAAACAATAAACAAATTTAAATTAAATTTAAAAATCATAACTAACTTACTAACCATCACACCTTTTCCCCGCAGAGGTTGGCAGAGAGGATGGATCGCCATATAACTCTGTCTTGGCACACACTCCTTGCTTCATTCACATTCATACATCGTCTCATAAATAATCTTCTGTTATTACGACTCTTCACATGACCCGATTCAAGTATTTGATGTATTTGATCGTGCTATGTCTTTTTCGGGCGTCCTCGACTTCTTCCATTAGCTTTCGCATTATATATTCTTTTCACACTCCTTTCTTAATTCATTCGCTCTACATTCCCTAACCATCTAAGCTTCCATTTCATGATCCTATTAATTACGCTCACATCAGCCTTGCATTCTTTTCAGATATCCACATTTTTAATACATGGTTTTACCGCACATACGTCACAGGGATCTCATTCACATAACATTCAGTCAACTTTCATCCTTCCTCTGCCAGTTCCATGCCTCACTGCCATACATCAGGGTTGGTATAAGCACTCCATTGTGAACTGCTAACTTCGCTTCTTTTGACATTTTTTTTTATTTGTGCCAACAGTGTTCAGTCCTCCATTAATGGAGTTTCCTGCATTCACCCTAGTTTCTTGTTTCCTTAAAGTCATAATTATAATTTTAAGATGATAAGTGTGTCTATCTGATGGGACCTGCCAACATACTTATTCCTGTATATTTTCTCTTTAAACTAGGAAAAACGGCGCTATGCAAACCATCCAAATATTATTATTAGTGTATACCTTCTGATGACTGAGAGGGTACCCGGATACCCTCTTGAAGCTTGACCATATTTAATAATTATTTTATCTTATTTTAAATTTTAAATGTGGTATACTGTTGTGTTCAAAGTACATCACCTGTATCCTTAATACTATTTTTAATCACCTACTGAATTAAAAACCCCAAGAAAAGATGGTACTGGGTGAAATTCCTATCCACTTCCCCAAGTCTTACACTGAGTCGAAATGTATTACGTCACAAAAGTGGTCCAGCAAACTTCAGAAAAGTATATACTGCAAAAGAAACCTTCATTTCAATTTTAAAAGGGGTAGTTTTCTTCAGGCACATAAGGGTTAAACAACGGGGTACTTATATTCAAAAGTTTGATAGTATAGGTTAGCGTCAGATAATCCAGATGTTAAGTAGGAACTGAATATACTAATCATAATATGTGAAATTCAAAATAATTATAAATTCACTCGCCACAAACCTGTCATTAAAAACAATTTTAAAGTTAAACAATGGACAATATAGTTGTAAGGCCTCATGTGGATTAACACAATGTTTAAATGAGATTTTACATCATTAATATATATTATGTGAATGCAATGAAACAATAAGATGTATACGATTTTAAAGAAAAAAAAAATCATGGTAATAAAAGTTACAAGTTTTGGTCATGTTGATATTTTGAAAATCACGAAACAATTAAATGACTTCCTGAAAACAAAAATGTAGGGTGTACCAACACTTGTTTATGAAACTTTAGGCTTTAGACTTAAGGGTGTACCTTTAATTTCTTATAATATTTTTCTACACGGGTTTTGGGTGAATTGACACTTTTATATTTTAAATCGTAACGTTTACCATAGTTTAGGGTGGAATAATACTTTTCGGTAACGTTTAACATAGTTTTAGAGTGGAACAATACTTTTGGGTGACATTTAACATAGTTCGGGGTGGAATAATACTTTTCGGTAAAATTTAACATGGTTTTAGCGTAGAACAACACATTTTGGTAACATTAAACATAGTTTTAGGGCGGACTAATACTTTTCAGTTACAATTAACATCATTTTTGGGTGATACCTGCCGTTTTATGCTCAAAAAATAGTTCCTTGTCATTATTTCCGATAGAGGCCCAAAGTATCTGATAATGAAGATTCCTATCTTACCGACCTGGAACATTTGTGCTGAGTTGAAGTTAGTAAAAATGTAATCTGAAAATAGTCGAAAAATGGTTCTAACAATAAAAAAATGCTTGGGCCCGAAGAGGTTAACATAGTTTTAGGGTGGAACAATATATTTCAGTAACATTTTACATAGTTTTAGGGTGGAACAATACTATTTAGAAATATTTTACATTGCCTTAGTTTTTAATTTGTTTTTCATAGTATATGGTATTCTTGGAGAAACAATGTATAGAGAGAGAGCCAATTATTTTTACCCAACCTATACAAACTTGCGATAAATCACTTTCTCCGGGTTTTTACGTCGTACACTATGAGAGAGAAAGAGACAACAAAAATAACACACCACGATTATGCACTGTAAGGATGTTCTTGGTCTCCCGCGTCTCCGGGGACACATGTTTTCATATGCGACTAAACTCGACACAACTAAACCGTTTTTTAGGTTATATGCTATATTTTTGTTGATAACAATGCTGTGAAAAAGTGGTTAAAGGAATAAACAAAAACATGATGTCAACATATGCCATGAATAGAAGTATAAATACCCAAGCCCTTGTCCCAGCCATGCCCAGGTCTGCCGAGTCCCGCAAAAATCATAAAAAATTGACTACACTGCCTTGGATAGATACCACTCTATGTACTTTAAGGTGGTATTAAAGTAAATACTTTGCTATGGATCCCTGCATATCATGATTATGTTGTCTTTCTATGTAATTATTAAAGCACTATTAAGTGGTATTCCTGAAAATTATAAGCAAGGGTCATCATTCGCTGATTGTTCGACAGTTCCCTTCATAATAACTTTTATCACGAAAGTTTGACATTTCGCCCTAAATTTTAATTTCGTCTAATTTAAAATGCATTACGGTAAATTATCACAATGAAATAGTACATTTCGACACTGTCGGCCCGCATTTGTTTCAGATTAAAGCGGATAAAGGGGAAGGACCGTTCATTGAGAACAAAATTGCCTACCACCATGACGCGACGGATCTCTTCAAACAATCGGCGGAAGCATGGAGGATTGTGCAAGATCGGATGTAGGGTCAATCGATTGCGATTATGGCGAGTTGCGAAAATGATCCCTGCCGTATGGTGTAATAGTGCCTGACTTGGCATATCTGTAAGGATGTGGTGACGATCTAACCGAAATGGCTTTATTTCTCAAATATTTTCTACGTAGTAAGATTCAAATAAGATTTTGACTAGTCCCATGAACCGGTAACCCAACCTTACTTGAAAATAATATCGTCGTCGGAAAGGCAAATGGGCTTAAGCGCCATTTTGGGAAGTTTACACCAGAGCACTTTAAGTTGTTTTTTGTTTTAATAAAATTCATAAGTCTTCAGTACCTGTTTGGATTTTGAAAAAAAAGGTAACTCAGGTAACACGATGCTTTCACCGACTTACTTTAAGCGACAAAAAGTATAAAAAAAGTCCCAAACTTGTGTCGCTAGAGTCAAGCCTTCTCCCAAATGGTTAATATATTTTAGTTGGCTGAAGGGCCACAAAAGTCTTCAGAATCAAACGAGAGTCGGAGCATTCGATGCAGAAAAACATTGATCAAAACTGCATATTTAATTCAATTATGACCAAAGTGTCGCTTAATCCATTTTGCCATTCCAGCGATGATGTGTGTTGATAATTTGATGTGATTCTAAGTATTATTATTCTAGTAGCCTTTCTTATAATAGTGAATACCGTACGAGTCCCAACTGCTCCCAACCGTCCCCAATTGGGGTATGTTGTGAAACTGAAGTTTGTGGGGAAGGGAAGGAGATGATGAAGAAGAGGGTTGGGAAGTACCTAGCTATTCAGATCTGGTCACCAAACACGGCTAAAGCCATTTCAAGCAACGTTTCGATTCTGAATGGTGCTCCTTCACCAGGGTGATACTCGGAGTATCTACCACTCTGGAACGTGCCGCAAATATACCATATATTAATATGATAAATGTGAAATATATTAAATGTGAAATTACACTTTCGAAATTATATTTTCGTAAAAACCAATCAATCATGTACTAGTATATAGTATATATAACCACCCACTATGTATTTTTTGTTTAGTTTAATGTTATACCCTGATGATGCTAAGGCTAAGCGAAACCGGACGGTCATAAAAATTTTAATATAATCTGTGGTCGTGTACAAAGTTATTATTTCATTTTCACTAAATAATATTTACTAGCGCACGCCGGGATTTGAGGCCGCGACCTCTGGATTCGTAGTCGAGTGTCTTAACCACTCGACCACGGAGGCCGTCAAATAGCGCAGTGGCTAAGAAACACAGTATCAAAGATTAAATAGAGATCATTAAAATTTCTGATCAAAATTGATAGAGTACACGTGAAATTCAACTGCATTTTTAGTGAAATTGTGAAAAAAAAATCCAGTTAGATATTTGAAAAACAGTTAACTTGCATGAAGAGGATATCGTATACTTTTCAGAAAGATAATAATATGACACATTCGAGAGTATCGAATCGTAACTGTAAATTAATGCACCAATAGATTAATGTCTGTTTCACTGTTTCGGACAAAGGAAAAACATTCTTGTAAGAAAACTTCGGGTCCGGAATCATTAATTTCAAAAAGGCTTCAACATTAACAATGAACTCGAGAGCGCTGCTGTAGTCAGTTTCGATGAGCTTTGCCGGACTCGGCTAGACCTGGGCGTGACTAGGGCTAGGGTATTTATACATCCATTCATAGCACATGTCGACATAATGTTTTTGTTAATTCGTATAACCACTTTGTCACAGTTTTGTTATAAACAAAAATATAGTATACGTAAAACCAAAAAAACCGTACGTCAATTTATGTCGAATATCAAAACGTGTGGGCGGAGTCAATGGAGACGCGTGACACGAAGAACCCTCTTTCAATACTTTAAAGCGGTGTGATAATTTAGGAAATTTTGTTGTCTCTTTCTTTCTCATGGTGTACGACGTAAAATCCAGGAGAAAATGTTAGAAATTTATCCCAAGTTTGTATAGGTTGGGTAAAAAGAATTAGCTCTCTCTTCATATATTGTTATTTCAAGCTTACAATGATAACTACCGCTAAAAGACATTTTATCAAACTAAACTTCAACAACTACCGATCTTTGACAGAATCAAGGGCGATTCAGTTTTTTCTCACTGTGCTATTATGACCACCGCGTCTTCTTCTATGTCCATCGCTTGGAGTAAGAATATATAGAGAGTTGCGATATGAAAAAAGTGTAGTCAAGTCGGTTGACCTTATACTGACTTGATAGAAAGAGATAAAGATATGTAAAAGGATGTCGGATAGCCTATTAGTTACCGCCCACATGGAATTCGGACATTTTTAAAAACATATTTGAACACATTTAACAAAACAATATCCATACACCATTTAAGTGATTTATAAAATCAAAATATCACACAAACACCAATAACAGAAGGTTTGCCTAAGTAATGATGGAAACTTTTTGTTGATTTTATGTCTTTATATCATTACAAATGTGAAAATTTTAAAGTTCGGTCAAAAATATTTAAAACTATTGAAATACCTCCGAAAAGCGATGTATTTCTAATCTTTGTTTGGTCTTATTCGAACATTCACGCATGGTACATATTACCATCATGTTTGATTTATTTGTAAAACCACCGCAAGTTTTTTAATCAACGCAAAGGAAATAACCTCAAAATCCGTTGGCGAGAGAGCTAATTATTTTTACCCAACCTATACAAACTTGCGATAAATCACTTTCTCCTGGTTTTTACGTCGTACTACACCATGAGAGAGAAAGAGACAACAAATATAATACACCGCTTCTATGTACTGTCACAATGATCATGGGCTCCTGGGTCACCATAAAAAAAATCATCAAAAACTGACTACACTGCCTTGGATACATACCACTCTACCAAGATTTTATATGAATCAAATGTGTTATTACACACATTAATTAAATTAAATTTATTTGCGCACGCCGGATTTGAACTCGCGACCTCTGGATTCGCAGTCGAGCGTCTTACCACTCAACCGCGGAGGCCGTCATTTTTACATCTTGTGATTTTTCGCGGATAACATCTAATAAATATGCCAAAGTAAAGTAGCATTTATGTACACATCTATACTCGGTACATATTTTTATGGTTGTTATTTAAGAAGAAATACCTCCGCAGGTAATAACTTCTGCAGGTGTGTGATTGTTTGTATCAGAGTTACCTATTATGTTACCTTATCGTCAAAGATAACACTGCATAGGTGCATACTGCATACACACCGACCATTTATTACTGTAATTAGATAGATTATTACGGCAGTATTTTGTACAATTATAGAAAAGAGGCTCACCTTGGCGTAGTCTACGGGCGACGCGTTGACAGGACACGTGAACAATCCCTCACTGGAATAAAGACAAACAATACGTTAGTTGTTATAACATAACACCTGTGAAATGAGCAGTCCATAAAGAAAATTGTTTCAGCTATTAACAGCATTTCTTCTTAATGAAGTATCATTGAATGGCGGTTATGACCGCTTCAAACAATGTGATAACTGGCCGTGTGCGATGAATACCAGATGACAGTACACCGAAAATTATGACGGAGTGGATGCACCAGTGAAAGCTATCTAGAGACAGACCAAATAGGAAGTGGACTGACGTTATGGAATAAGATTAGAGCAAGCAGTGGTATGCAGAGTTTTTGAAAAAAACAGTGAACTAATTGATGATAGAGATAGGTACCAACAAATGTCACTGATTGCTGTTGAGTTTGTTCTGTAAAAGCACTGCCTAGACACTAACAAAGATACTAACACAAACGAGCCAGTTAAACGCGTACACAGCTCGCAGCACACATATTTTGTGTAGTCTAGTCAACATAGAATAATCTACTCTGACGTTGGCGGCGTTTGGGCATATGTAGTTACTGCTTTTCACACGTTTCAGGAGGACGGTCGGTGGAGCGCACGCGGCGCGGGCAGTGCGATTAGCGCGTATTTTTGAAAGTGTAGATTTATTTTCTGTAATAATTTCATGTTATTTAATCCAATATAATTAATATTTTTACGCGAGTACGACAGGGTAGGCAGTGCTTATTTGCCTGTATGGAGTGCACGCCCTGGGAACAAGGATGTAAAAGTCTAAGGGCTGGAGACCGGACGACTCGTAATGATTTTGAAATGACTATATATTTATAATAATTTTATCTAACTATTTTATAGTAATCTATTTTAACCACTGCTTGCTCCTAAAGACACAATATGTAAATTACGGTAGTTATTTTATGTCATAAAGTATTACGAAATGTGTTGGTGTGATACGGAATTAAGGTGCGTAATAAATGCATAGTTTTTAGAAGCGACAGAAAAGGGAAGAAGTGATTTTTTTATAAATAACGTGTTACGTTAAATATAATGCCCAGCTATAAAAGCAATAACATAATAGATTTAATTGATTTTCATTTGTTATCAAAGCGACAAAATCACCCGAAATGAAATGCCCACTTCCTCTAAAACGTGTGAATGGAATTCTCAAAAGCAATCACGAATGGACATTAAAAAACGAGTAAATAGATTCGAAATCTTCTTACAATTTCTATTGAGAATTCAATATCGCATTTCGTAATTATCCGCCTACACAAAAGGGGGAATACAGCCTCATTTATGATTATTTTACGCTTTACGACATCTTTGGAAAGATCTTCGTAATAATAATCACGATAATGATAATAATGATGGGTAATTGTTATTTGACTTTGAGTTGAAAAGAAATTCGTTCTTAACTACAAAGAACTTAACTGAAAATGAACGTTCATTGTATATCCGAATCCGATTATCTGAATTTTATTATCTTTTAATACAAAGATATTGAAAGAACCGCCTACGTCGATAGGTACTTGATAAAAACACCACCATGGGAAAGTATTTTCTTACCAGTTCATTTTCGTTTTGTCGTTGCTTGACTATTACTGTCTTTAAAAATATATATCGTCACCGGAAAGGCAAAAGGGCTAAGGTGCCATTTTGAAAAGCTCACACCAGAGCACTTTGAAGTTTTATTTGTTTTGGAATAAAATTCATAAGTCTTCAGTACCTGGTTGAATTTTGAATGAAAAGTTAACTCAGGTAACACAATGCTCTCACTGAGTTATCTGGAGCGACAAAAAGCTAAAAAAAGTCCTAAAAATTGAGTCAAACCTTCTCCAAAATGGTAATTATATTTTAGATGACTGAAGCGCCACAAAAGTCTTCAGATTCCAACGAGAGCCAGAGCATTCGATACAGATAAAAATTTGATCAAAACTGCATTTTAACTCACCTTTGACCAAAGTGTCGCTTAAAGTATGTTGCCTTTCCAGCGACCATATACGAGTATACATATAAACTCTACACAGGAGACCCTGAAGGAAAAAAAATCCTTCAGGGCCTATGTCATCTTTGAGAATGCTGTGTGGGGGGGTCTTTTTGAGGAAAGGAAGGAGTGATCCTTTAGGATGGAGGAAACACAGAGGCTGGAAAATCGTTCTACCGTCGAGCTGTTGAACACGAGAACGAGTCCTAAAAGCAACCCGTTTTTAGGTATCGAATATCAACCGTGTACAAATGTTGGGCGCGCGTTAGGCAAGTTTCCCGGCTATGTACCGGTGCCGAAAGGATCAATGACGCAAGTACCTCGGAGCATCTTTGTTTTCAATACCGGTAGAACAAGGGCAGCATTCCCACCTGTCACCTGTGCTCCAAAGATTGCACTCCGTTTGTTGAGATAGGAGAATTTATCAAATTGACCGCTCGTTTCTGCACAGAGTCTAAGGTTTTTTCAGGTATATTGGGGATTCAGACAAGAGGTGGCTGCTGAATTCAACAGTGCGACGTCATTGCAATTTATGCAAGGTCAGCAGCTGTGTACCATTAGAGTACCTGTGCATTATATCCTTCGAGGTGTGTAGATAGTTTGCAATCTTCGAAATTGAAGCATAATGTTATGAAAAACCGTGGTTGCTGTCACATGCTGAGATTGCTGTAGTACTGTTGGGAGGAGAGGGTCGGGGCGGGGGCAAGGGCGTCAGGTTGCATATCATTTAACAAGCGTAGTAACATGATGCTAACGCCGAGTAAACATGCCTAGGGTCAACGAACGCGAGGTGCAATCCATTATAAGCACTGGAAAATACATATCATTTGATAAAGGTCACATTTTTATTTTTACATTTTGCGTAAGTCTCCCTTACTAAAAGCCCTCTTCAAGACCCGCATTAAGCCCCATTAAACAACCTATTCCTTAAACCGCCTCACAAAATTGTCTTAGAATAAAGACAAAAGAGTTTTTGTGAGGTGTAAAATAAAATAAATATATATACTTATTGTGCCCACTTACATTGAAAGGTACAAAAAGTCGGAGGCACCCGAGGAAGAGATGACACGACCAAGTAAATTATACACTTGTGTCAGGTAATGTCGAAGAGTATGTGAGAGACGATGTAAGAATGTGAAAGAAGCAAGGATCGTGTTCCATACCAGAGTTATGTGGCGGACTATCCCATCTGCCTACCCTTTCGGGGAAACGGCGTGGTGCTTAGTTAGTTTAGTTCACCATCGTAGTCGAGTGGTTAAATCCTTCGACTGCGAATCCGAAGGTCGTGCGTTAGTAAGTTTTATTTGATTAATATGTGATATTTCACATTTAATTCATGTAAAATAATATACTCTCAATATTGCCCTAGAGAATAATAATAACCATTCAGAATTGAAATATTGCTATAATTGTTTTTGGCTACTTTCGGTGACCAGATCTGAACATCCAGGCACTTCCTTACCTCCCTCTTGCCTATTTTCTTTCTTAACCCATTCCCTTCAGCCTCATAACATACTTCATTAGGGATGCCATGGTCCCACTGACTCCGCACAGCTGGGAATCTTGTGCGGAAATTCGCATAAAATGTCACATATTTTTATACATATGTTTATAATTTTTTTAATGTTTTTTTTTCTATATTATTGAGTCTAAATGTATTACGACTTTAACTTTTATTTTATGTATTTTTATCAACTATGGAATGTTTTGCATAGCACTACTCCTGCATACCTTCTGGAATAAAACTTTTATTATTATTATAAAAAATATTTACTTCGAGAAAAAAACATAAAAATACAAAAGAAGATAAATATTAGTAATATTAATAATAAAAGAATACTTTGTTTTAAAACCACAGAATTTATTATGATCAAGCTTCGTCAGGCCACATATAATAACTAAAGAAAAAATACAAAGTTAACAGGTATATATAGGTACAAATTAATGATAGAGTGAGACAGTATATAATACAAAGAAGGAAGAGAGAGAGCATATATTAGAGGGAGGGAACAATTGAGAGTGCTTAATATATATTAATAATTAATATATATTAATCATAATAAATTCTGTGGTTTTAAAAGAAAGTATTCTTTTATTATTAATATAATGTCCAACCACCATGCGATTGCTTCTTACGAATAAATATTAGTAGTAAAAATGTAGTATGATAACCTTTGTATACTTTGAAATAGAGATCCATAAAAAATATATGATTCCTCGCACAAGGAATAATTGAAAAAATGTGAAAAAAACCATAAAACTCCCATCGATTGACAAATGGCTTTCCAACTGCCAAGAATGTAAAATAATCGTCTTCTCTCTTTGTTCTTCCACTAGCACTACAATGCGCGTGTTAAAATGAGGCGTTTATTGGCTAATTGTCCGTGTTGAACTTTTGGAACGGACCTGTTTCTCAGGACATTTGCCTTAGAGTAATCTGAGGTCCGAATGCGGCCCGGGAAACACCTCCAAGGCAGAACACACACCTGAGGTGAACTATCACTAAACTGCGCCATATAAATCATAAATGCTATGCCAACATTATTATTATATTACAGTATAATGTATTGAATATTTATTTATTTAAAAATATCTCATAAAAACAATTGTTCGCCATATACATTAAGAGATGAATGATATACAAATATTGTAGATACATGTATAATGTAAAAAATAAATTAAACATTTATGTACACCTCACATATGGACAAGGTATTATAGAAAGAGCTAATTATTTTTACCCAACCTATACAGATTTGGGACAAATCACTTTCTCCGGGTTTTAACGTCGTACACCATGAGAAAGAAAGAGACAACCAATTTTCCCGAATTATCACACCGCTTTAAAGTATTGTTAGAACGTTCAAGTCCCGCGTCTCCGTTGACTCCGCCCACACGTTATGATACGCGAAATAAATTGACTTAACTCAACGGTTTATTAGGTTACATGTTGTATATATTTTTTAACAATACTGGGAAAAAGTGGTTATACGAATAAAAAAAACGTTATGTCGACATGTGCTATGAATGTATGTATAAATACCCTAGCCCTAGTCCTAGCCACGCCTGGGTCTAGCCGAGTCCGGCAAACCTCGTAAAAACTGACTACAGCTCTCTCTACAGCGCTCTCTCTTGTATATTATTGCTCTGAGGTTGTTCTCATTCCTAACATAAAATCCTATTCAATTTGTTTAAACAGTTTACGTACTTCTTGTTAGCTCACTGATTTATGTTACCAACTTTGATGCTATGAATCATTTTAATCAGATTTTAACTATCCCCCTTTGATTTCATAAACATCTTCACATTGTAAATACGAATGACCTACTGATCTATGACTTCTGCATCTTTCAATAGACATCTCAATCATTGAATCCGGTTTACAAAAACGTTAATCATATTAAACCATGCATTTTAACGTGACGTGTGATTAATAAACTAAAATTGTAATTATTTGTTTATTTATCTCTTTATGAAATACCTATCTGAGTTTTTTTTTTCTCCAAACCAGAAAATGTTGCGGTGGTATTTACGGTTTTATGTGTTTCGGTACTATTGTGGAATGTGGGTTGTCGGATGAGATGATATAAAATATTCAAGTCGCAAATCGATCAAATCAGTTGTTAATTATATGGGAAGCTAAACCAAAGAAGTTTCTAAAAATAGAAATGCAACCATAATAAATATCGTCATTCACAGTTTCACGAAATCCGTCAATTAATAAATATGTGTTATAAGCAGATAAAGTAAGAAACTGTTAAAATTATAAAAATGTATAAATTAAATGAGCATTTATTTTAAACTAATTTTCTATGTGAATACTGCACAAGAGTCCCAACTGCGGGAGCCAGTGGAACTACCGCATCCCCTATTGGAGTATGTTGTAAAAGGAGTGGGGAAGGGAAGGAGATGGGGAAGAGAAGGGTGGAAAAGTACCTGGCTATTCAGGTCTGGTCACCAAACACGGATAAAGTCATTTCAAGCACTTTTTCGATTCTAAATGATTGTCTTTCACTAGGGCGATACTGAGAGTCTCTACCACTCTTAAACGTACCGCAAATGTGCTATATTATTTTATATCAATTAATAGTGACAAAATATGTATTGTTTTTTTTAATTATTTTTTTGCACACGCCGGAATTTGAACCCACGACCTTTGGATTCGTAGTCGAGGATCTTAACCGCTCAACCCCCTTTGCTTTATTGCTTTATTGCTTTATTGCTTTATAGCTTAGAGCTATTTTCTGAAGTAGAAAAAACTCTGGAAAGGGGAGTTCTGGTGTCATAAAATTCACACAATTTTCGCTCTGAGATTTAGGACAAGGTTGTAGGTGAGCGTAACTTTTTTCATCTTGCAACAAAAGTTATTTATATTTTTTAATAATAATTTATCGTTTTGTTCATGCTACTATTTATTTTATTTTTCATTATAATAATTAAAAAAACTTTCAAAGTGTCGGGTTGAACGTAAATCAAAATATTCTTTACCTGGTAACTTTGAACATTAGTCCAACCGGAGTCATGGCTTCAAAAAGAACTGTCTGTTATGTACAAAAACACAGAATAAAATAATGTCGTCTAGTTGACCGATTCAAATGCTACTCGTCAAAGAAAACACAACGTCAAAATGAAGGCTCAAAAACAAAACAAACTATCGTTCCAAGTTCGATTTCAAAACAAGCGGCACGTATCGCACTACGAGCAATATTGTTATTATTTTATCTATGACAAATTACGAGCGGGTAGGTACTTATTTAAAAGTCACTTAAGTACTTTGACAATAGTATAGAGAAGAGACAAAACAAACAAGTGTTCTAATTTCGGTTTCAAAACAAGCGGCACAATATCGCACTGCTATTTTATCTATGACAAATCACGCGGCGGCTTTAAAAATAATCACGAGCGGGTAGGTAGGTACCTACGTATTAAAAAAAAAAACAGAACGTGTTCGAAAATGCACCGCACGTTATTTTATTCAAATTGTTTTCGAGCGGTGTCAGTTAGGTACTATTATTACACTGCGGTATTGCAGAGTCAGAGTAACAGAACAGTCCGGCGCGACTCGCTACGTATTAACTTCTGAGGCGAGTCTTCTGACAGGAGAGTCACCTGCGGCACAGCCAGCGGATGTGGGGTGCGCGTGTGTTGGTGTTTCTGCCTACTTGTGCTTGCAATGCGCGCAGTGTTCATTACGACTGCGTGGAGCTAGTACTGCAGGTGAGCCGGATTAGCGAGGGGCGGAGGGCGCCGGGAGGGACCGCTCTAGAGTTGTTAGGCGGCTGAGGCCGATTCGCTATCTCCGCGAGCGGAATGGAGGAGATTAGACGGAGCTTACCAACAGTATATAGTTTTAATCTTCGTTCTAGATTCATTGGTCAGGTTTATTGCGAGACTTTATGACTTTAGACGTGTTTTTTTTAATCGAATACTCCGATTTGCGCTGGCTGCATTTTATCAATTGATCGTGTTTTTTATCTGCCGAATGTAATATTGATATGGCTTATTAAGCGTTATAAAATATAATATTTCCTGCAAAGCACGAGTTTATTCCTAGTATAGAGAAAAAATTTGGCATTAAACTTATTTAGTTTTTTTTTAGTTTTTAACATTATTAGTTGTAAGTTAAAAATAAATAAATGCAAATGTTACCATATTGTAAAATATTTATTAATATGATAAAAATTTCAAAAGTAAGATCGTAAAATGAGAATAACCGAACGGCAAAGAGATGAATTTTTAGAGATTTAGATTCCCAGCATCCTGGAAGCCAGAGGGACTAAGGCGTCCCTAATTTTGGGAATGTTGTAAAACATAAGAAAATGGGGATGAGGGAAGTAGGAAAGTTGGAAACTTAGGAACTTGATAATTTGAGAAGTTGGGAACTTGAGAAGTTTGGAACTTGGGAACTTGAGAAGTTTGGAACTTGGGAACTTGAGAAGTTGGAAACGTGAGAAGTTGGGAATTCTGGAAGTTAGGAAGTTGGTAACTTGAGAAGTTGGGAACTTGGGAACTTGAAGAGTTGAGAACTTGAGAACTTGAGAGGTTAAGAACTTTGGAACATTTTCTGATTGGGAATGCAATAATTCTACTAGCTCTTGCCAGCGGAACACGTAACATTATTTAAAAGAACACACAAACTATATATTTATTGACCAAGCAATATAACAGTGTACAGGAAACATGGACACACCAAGGACACTCAATGCGTTAGAACTTAAATAATAGATATTTCAAATAAAACAATTAAATATATATCAGCAGAATCAACAAAAGAAGAGTAAAACACAATTCTCTAACGATATCTAGCCGCTGCTCATTCCTGGCGTGTTCGCCATTTTCCGGGTCGAATTTCTCACGATTGTGCGTTTGAAAGTGGATGTGTTCATGAAACTACATGCGTGTTTTTATGAACACACCAGCAAACAGGATGTTCATTTTTGTCATGTACCAAGACAGCACTGATAGGCTCGCTCTAGAATATCTATGGAATATGTCAGAGACGATGAGAAAACGTGTTTTCGTCGCTTTGTTGTATCTATTAAAAAATGGATTTTTAAAATAAATTAGCTACAACTAATTATACCCGGAGAGTAAACATTGCGAGCCAAAAAATCTGCGATATTTCGATGACACTACCCTCTTACTACTTCTAAAAAATAAATCAAACATCTCCTCACTAAAGTAGAGGAAGAAAGTCGTTAAAAACAAATCTATTTGTTATAATTTTGTAGCAATCTCCATTGAATTAAATCATAACTAGAACACAATTAAAAGATCAATTCGAACATAAATTACTTACAATAATAGTAGTTTAACTCCAGTAATTTATTTATTTTGATAACTGGGGTACTTCACTGTTAGAAAGTCAAACAATTCGCAGGTTCAATTCCTCTGCTAGCCAAGTCCTCCATCATTTATCAAGCAAAATTTTCCGCTTATTATGACAGTAGTAGGAGACAACGTTAGTCTTAAAAAATAAGATAAATATGGTTAATTAAAGGTAATATATCTACATGTTAATGCACCAATATAACACTGATACTTGAACATGTTTTGGAAATGTTTGAAGGTAAGTTCAAACTGATTTGACGTAATCTTAGATGAAAATTACTATTATTCCATTCATATCATCGCCGGAAAGGCGTATATCAAACCAAACATCCTGTATACTGAAGAAGGAGAAGGTAAGGGAGCTGAATGCACTCGGCACAGCACGCGAATGCATTCACCAACGAGCGATCGTGAATCTTAGCTGATCGGAACAATGCTCTTTCGGAATTCTTGAATCATTATTATAAGTGCCCGATTGCAGTGCAAACTCTTTAATCGGTTTCAATTTAATCTGTAGGTACTGTAGTTAAATAATAATTTTACTACCTTTTTGTACAATTACGGGAAGTTGGTTGCCCACGTTTATTATAGGTCGAACAATTAGAGTTGACCCAAATAACACCAACTTAGGATTGTGCGTATTGGTGCATATATATACATTTCCTACAGCGATTTTCTTGTGAAACAGTTTTTTGTGTTGCTTACACCTGCTTCTTTTTATTAGCAGTTCCGAGTCCCGGTCGCAACCTATTCTTATGCGTCTTCTTCTATATCATATTTCGTAGAAATTATTGCTATTTTTTCAAAAATTAATATCTGAACTAGTTGATACCTATATATAATACTATATGGTGTATGCATGATTTGTAGGTTTTAAAAATAAATTCCTCTTGTTTTAATGCACAGTGCGAACATTGCTTTTTCTAAAAGTGAATACCGCGCAAGTGACCCAACCGTCTGGAGCCAGTGCGACCATGGCATCCCCAATGGGGTATGTTATGAGGAGGAGACGGAGAAGAGGAAACTTAGGAAGTACCTGGATATTCACATCTGGTCACCGAGCACAGCATTTCAAGCAAAGTTTCGATTCTTAGTGGTGGTCTTTCACCAGAGCGATGCTTATCATGAGCATCTACCACTCTGACCTGAAGTAGTTATATCACAGTTGAAAAAAATTGATATTTTTTTTAAACTTTTGGTTTCTTCCTAAAAAATACCTTATTTTGTTCAGACCGAAAAGCATTTTAATCGGGCATCGCTTCTCATCAAAGCATTCATTTGTAAGGCTGAAGATTTGGTGGAGGGGATGGAGATGGGAAAGAGGAAGATTAGGAAGTATCAACCCATTCATATCTGGTCACCAAACACGGCTAAAGCCATTTCAAGCAAAGTTTCAATTTCTAATGGTGATCTTTCACCAGAGGCTAAGCAAATCTGTTGTTTTATTTATTGCACTATATAAGATTACAGTTGTTTCCTTTATTATTAAATTTTACTGTTAAAATATTCGTTTACACAATAATAAACACGTCAAATAATTAAGACATAAAGGTGATTTAGTTATTATCCAAGGCGAATAAAGTTTTTAGAGCTTCATCAATTCTACGGCCTGTCGGAATTTGGCGGGGGATTGAAACGGTAGACCAGACGTGGGAACACAGAAGAAATCAGATATGTGTCTACCTTTCCAGTAGCTCAATTTAGACAAGGTGACATTTTTGTATTAAATAGCCGCACCATGCAAAGGCCGCCTGACCAGTTACACCCACTGTAAATAATGTTACAGAGTTAATCAGGATTTATTTAATGTCTTTAAGCTTCTTCTTCAATCAGCAATTTGTGCTGATTGCCAGGATACAGAAGTCTATTTACAAGAGACGAGCAATTTAAAAAAACAGGTACTAAAATGAAAAGCACGTAATAAATACAGAACTTGGATTAACCTCTGGAATGCTGGATTCCCCGCAAGGCACAATTTCCGTCGTACCTTGCTGACTGTAATTTCGTGATAACTCACTTGTGTTTTACAAAATGATGTTTTTGTCAATTGTGCTATCTTTTCACATAGTGTGTGTATCTATTTTTTAAATTGTATGTCAATGGAATAAGTCGTTTTTCTAGAATATCTACTTATATTCGGAGAATTGATTTTTTCTCCTTCATGTCACTAAAAAAAGTTTGATGAAATTTGAAGATTTTGTTTATAGTTTCACTATATTTTCGTACGTCTGAATATATTTCCTTCCAAATACAAATAAAATTGTATGAGGTTTACCTGTACATACAAACAGTAATGTCACTTTTGAAATCTTTATTTTTCTGCCTCACTGACGTAAGAGAACTTCAAATATTTATTACTCGACTTGTTCAAAATCCAACCAGGTACTGAAGACTTGTGGATTTTATTATAAAATAAACAAAAAAAAAGTGCTCTGGCGTAAACTTCCCAAAATTGCGCTTCAGCCCTATTACCTTTATGTTAATTAATTTCCAATCACTGAGCTTTCCATTTTTCTTAAGCAGTGACATCTAGCGATCGATAAATATAATGCAGTTAAGATTATATTTTAAGATTAACCGGAGAAACAGAAAAACGCTAATATACTGCCTCGCGTTGAAAATGTAGTAACCAGGATCTCAGGATGTGACAGGTACTGCGCATTGCTTTCCGCGTGAATTCCTCAGGAACTAATCGAGTCGTGTTCCGGTGGTTTTACCCTTATCCAATAAACCATTATACGTTATGGGCGCAGTACACAGATCTTTAAAAAAAATTATAGTGAATACCACACAAGAGTCCCAACTGCTCCCAAGCGTCTAGAGCCAGTGGAACTATGGCATCCCCAATTGATCACCGATCAGGGTATGTTGAAACATTAGTGTTTAAAAGATTCGCACTTATAAATAAATCTACAGGTTGTGTAAAGTACCTAATTGCACAGATATGAAAACAATCTAACATAGCGAGTGTTATGTTTAATTTTTTGTTGTCTCTTACCGGGGTGATACTGGAAGTACATTCCAGTGATAGCCAAATTAGCACAACTAACAAATTCATTACTCGTTATTCTTATGGCACATTTTAAGCGGAAACTATTTTTGTAAATAAAATTAAAATAAAAAAGTTGGAAATAAAATTAAAACTAGTACAATAGGAATATTTATTATTTAAATGCAAGGTTTTTGCTGGTGAAATAAACGCATTTTTCTCCATCTCCGCATGTTAAATTTGTACGAAATTGTGAATTTGAAACAATATTGATAAGTTACAGATTATTCTTAAATGAAAAGACAAGAAATTATAATATTAAGAATTTTCATCACACGAGTCGGCAAAATCAAAGGTTTTTGCAGGTGATAAGGGCGTAATTTTTTCCGTCCCTACGTGTCGGATTCGTATGAAATTGTGAATGTGTAATAAGATTGACAAGTTACAGACTATTCTTACATAAAAACACAAGAAATTATAAAATTTAAAAAATTTCGTCAAACGAGTGGGCTAAATCTAAGGTTTTTGCTTGTGATAAGGGCGCAATTTTTTCCGTCCCTACGCGTCGGATTCGTACGAAATTGTGAATGTGTAATAATATTGATAAGTTACTGATTATTCTTACATAAAAACACAAGAAATTAGAATAATAAGAAATGTCATCAAACGAGTTGGCAAAATGCAAGGTTTTTTTTATGAGATGGGCGCATTTTTCTCCTCCTCTACGTTTCTGTTTTGTACGAAATTGTGAATTTGTAATGAAATTGATAAATCACAGATGATTATTAAATAGAAATATTACAAACTTATTAAATGAGTGAGCAAAATGTAAGGGTTTGGCTGGTGACATGCTAACATCATAATGAGCGGAAAATGTTGCTTGTGCAATGATGGAGGACTTGAACCAACGACGCCCGGGTGGGAATCCGGCGCGTTCATCCATTCAGCGACCAACCGGTCGTCATCATTGACAGCTTGAATTCAATCAAAACGTGGTCACACTGTTCACTTCCTGTGTTATTTCTCGCATAGCTAACTTTCAGGACCACCCCGTTATGCTTTCATTATCACTGGCCACTAATTCGCCATTACAATAATCGCAAGTTGTACAGAATACAAAGCGGGTGACGATCCCAAATTTGCCATAGATAAACATTCATTCCGCAGCCATATAGAGGAAGCGGGCAATACACAAACATCGGATCGAATGCCCGCTGAATAGAGTGAAGAAATTATAGTCGTACTTCTCGCATGTGAACATAGATTCATGGCTTGACATCAGCCGGCCGGTAGTGGGAAACATTTAATTAAACAGGTTGTTGACATCCTGGGCACCTCTGCCTTCCTGGCACTGCGGCACGTTGGTGGCACGCGGAAGGAAGGAATTAAAACGTAGATGTGAATATATTCCTGGAATGCACTGTACATTGTACAATTATTAAAGCTGGCAAAGGGCAATCATCTTTGTTTAAATAACAATCGACGAATAATGTGAAGTCAAAGGTAGTGGGGAGCCGAAGGAAATAGGAGCCTGAGCATCATCTAAGTCCAAAATTAAACTAAACAAAAAATACAAAGTGTGCGGTTACATATACATACAGAGGGAGAACAAAATATAAAATAAAATAAAAGAACAATGAGAAAACAATATTAAGTATGTTTCTTGTAAATTCATAAAATTTATCATTATTCTTTAATCACCTTCTCGGTTGACGTTTTGTCTCTTTCAATTCATATTATCTGTTGCTTTTCTCTGTTCCTTTGTTATAATTTAAATGTTATTCTATTGTTTTCTCATTGTTTTTTTATTATATTTTGTTCTCCCTCGGTATGTATATTATAACCACTTAGTATAGTTTAATTTTGTACCCTTATGATGCTTGGGCTAAGCGAAACTGGTAATAAAAAATAGAATAATATATTATACAAAGTTATTTTTTTATTCGTTTAAATATGTCAAACCACAAAGTGATTGTTTTCTACGAAAAGATAGTATTATTATTATTTAAAACTCCCGTGCGATTATAACATATTGAGCAGAGTAAAAATGATTACTAATTAATGAAATCAGTGCATGATTTATATTTATAAAGTTAACCAGGATACAATTACTTCAAGTTTTTTTTGTTGTTAGAGCAATGAGAGTGGAATAGACTCGCATCATGTAACTTGCTTGCTCTAGCCGAGTTGATTAATTGATATCAAAACCAGTCGAGACTTGAACAGCGAAACGTGTTTGAACTAAACAGTAATAATTGTTTATTACAGATATGATGGTATAAACATTGTTAAATAGAGGCTTCTCATGCGCGCGGCGTGTTGCGCACATTTCGACCGGATGAGAAGCCGCGGGAGGGTGGGGGGAGCGGACGCAGTGTGCACAAATAATGGGGAAGTGGCAGTGATGTGATTTTTTTAAACAGAAATTCACCATTTCTGAGTACCGCCATGATATTTATTTATTTATTTATTTATTTATGAACTCATTTTTGTGGTAGGATGTGAGTAGAATGAGAAGACTTTTCGTAAAAATTAAAATATCGTCACTGGAAAGGTAAAAGGGGTTAAGCGACACTTGGGTCAAAAATGAGTTAAACATGCAGTATTGATCAGTTTCTTTTTCTGTGTTGAATGCTCTGACTCTCGTTTGATTCTGAAGACTTTTGTGGCCCTTCAGCCATCTAAAATATATTTACCATTTGGGAGAAGGCTTGACTCAGGCGACACAAGTTTAGGACTTTTTAAGCTGTTTGTCGCTTCAGGTAACTGAGTGTTGGTATTAAGTTATCTGAGTTCATTTTTTTTTTAATTCGACCAGGTACTGAAGACTTTATTGTAAAACTAAAAAAAACTCACCTAATTTAATTATAATAACATAATTTTAGTCATCATAAGCTTTGAGACAGAAAGCTTTTACGAATGATTCACAAAAAGGGAACAAACGAAATACATGAAAAGATGAAGCACTGTGACTTTTTGAACATTTTAACAAAACTCAAAACTTAACGAATACAAATTTGTTATAAGCCTGATTATATCCGGTTTGACGAATGCACCGTTGTGCTGAAACCGGTTAACATTTGGATGGATGCTGTGATAGTGTTTCATTCAATAATAAATGACAACGTTACTTATTTTCGCATTTGAACACGGTCATACGTGGTTTTACCGCACATCCGCCTCAGATATCTCATTTCTACAGTATTCAGTCTACTTTCAGCCTTCCTCTGGCAGTTTCACGCCTAATGTGAATATCCGGAAAGAATGCAAGGCTGATGTAAGCATAATTAATAGAATACAGAAAAGGACGCTTAGATGGTTTGGGCATGTAGAGCGGATGAACGAAGAAAGGAGTGAGGACAATATATGACGTGAATAGTAGAAGAAGTCGGGGACCCCCGAGGAAGACGTGACACAATCAAGTAAATGAAATAATTATGTCGGGCCATATCAAGAGTTAGAATAACAGAAGAGTATGTATGAGACGATGTATGAATGCGAATGAAGCAAGGAGTGTGTGCCTAGATAGAGTTGTATATGGTCCGTCCTCTCTGCCTAACCCTGCAAAGAAACGGTGTGATGGTTGGTAAATTAGTTATTTAGTATTGATATATTTGCCCTAAAATTCCTTTACTAGAACCGTATTTTTTTTTGTATTTTAATTAATTTTGGGTTATTTTCAGATATCAGCGCTTGAAAACTCATTTTGAAATAATGTTTGTCTACTGGCAATTCAGAAAATATTGTCATAGAAATGGTATTTCATAAGTTTAACCAAATTTATTTTTTTTTTCGAGGACAAAAAATCTACGATAACCTATTTTTATCGTGGCTTAGAAAAAATCTCCAGAATTTGGCAACACTACCCAGACATCACATTTTGCACCGACCGATCACCGCATGTGCGGAGTGATCAGGGAGACAGAAGCAGGGGGAGAGGAAGATAAGGAGCAAGGCGGGGGCTGGAGGAAGAGGGACATCCGGCTAACCATTCTCACGTCACCCAGCGACCTCTTCCATATTTATTATCCTTTCAATATTCCAATGGACGCGTAGAGGCCGTATCGCCGGATTTGCATATTTTATGCATTCTTTTTTTTATGAGACAGCCTTTTAAAATTACGAGTTTAAGCATCTTTTTTTTACCAACACTCCATAAATGAAGTTTCTAATACAAAAATGAGTTGAATATATTGAATGACATATAAAATTATTTCCAGCATTATTTTTTATCACGCCTTGTAAACCGTCAAACTGAAATCTGAGAACTAAAAGATAATTTGTAATATGATATTAATTACTTTAATTCCGATTAAAAATTCCTCGGTCAATAAACTAATTTTCTAAATTAATTATTGGGATCTTATCGTGATATTCTACCCACAAACTAATAAATTAGTAAGTGTTTTAATTAAGATTCGCGTAGATTATAAGGTTTTTGTTTCTAGTGTGATTGTGTGGGATAGGATGCTTTTAATTTGTTTTAATTATTTTTTCAATTTTTGATGCGGAAACTTCAATGGTTAATGCAACAATGTAATTACTTAATATATTAATAACTAACTAACTAACCATCACGCCGCTCCCCCTCAGGGGTAGGTAAAGAAGATGGACCGCCATATAACTCTGTCTTGGCACACACTCCTTGCTTCATTTACATTTATACATCGTCTCATACATACTCTTCTATTATTCTGACTCTTCATGACCCGATTCAAGTATTTGATTTACATGATCGTGCCATGTCTTTCTCGGGCGTCCTTGACTACTTCTTCCATTCACTTTCGCATCATATATTATTTTCACACTTCTTTCTTCGTTCATTCGCTCTACATGCCCAAACCATCTAAATGTCCCTTTCTTGATCCTATTCATTACGCTCACATCAGCCTTGCATTCTTTCCGCATATACACATTCTAATATGGCCATACATGGTTTTACCGCACATACGTCTCAAAGATCTCATTTCCACAGCATTCAGTTATTCAATACAACTGTATATTTACCCAAATAAAATAGGTAATGCCTAGGTAAAAAAACACAGTACGCATTAAACAAATTATTTACATCAAACAAAAGCAAAATGAAATTCAAATGATTTACGAGTGCATGAAAAAAAAACACCAGTGCAATATTCACAATATAATTTCGATTGTGATGTGAGCACGTAACATTGAAAAATACATAATACTTTTTCAGTACGTATAATAAATTTATGCCACCGTTCATACAAAAGTTGGTGGTGTAATGATCAGAATAGTTACGCAGTAGATCTGAGTTCGATTCTCAACGATGGCTATTTATTTTATTTTTTGTAATTTCTGAATAATCTGAAAAGAAGGGTGCTAACATTTCACAAATCCTAGATTAATAATGTCCAGAGATTTTTCACGGGTCTGTCAGCAATAATATAAAGGTGTTTAATATCAAACAACACAATAAAACGGAAATTTAAAAAAATATTTACAAAAATGTTTTTAAGAATGTGAGATTTATGTTGAATCTAATCACTTCATATATTAATGAAAAGAAGAGATGTATACAAGGTAATAGGGTTTCAAAACAAATAATATTAAATTACAGCTAACCTCAGAGCAATAATATACAGAAGGGAGCGCTTGCGTACTACCTGTAGTCAGTATTGATGATTTTTGCCTGACTCGGCTAGACCTGGGCGTGGCTAGGACTAGGGCTAGGGTCTTTATATATCCATTCATGGCCCATGTCAAGATAATGTTTTTATTTATTTGTATAACCACTTTTTCGCAGTATTATTAAAAATAAAAATATAGCATATAAACTAAAAAACCCGTTGATTTATGTCCAGCTTAGTCGCATATCAAAACGTGTGGGCGGAGTCCCCGGTGACGTGGGAGACGGAGAACATCCTTACAATGCATAAACGCAGTGCGATATTTTGCGAAAATTTGCTTTTTGTCTCTTTTTCTCTAATACCATTAGACGTACGACGTAAAAACCCGGAGAAAGTGATTTATCTCAAATTTGTATAGTTTGGGTTTAAAGAATTAGCTCTGTCTCCATATATTGTAACTCCAAGGTCATAATTATCGTGCAGACGGTGAAATTTCTTTTAAATCTCGAAGTATGGAGTTGTTGCTCTAACTTATTTCATCTTTTCTTGGAAACAAAATCGCGATGTTATGATAAATCAAATTTATTTGCCATTCAGAGTGGTAGATACTCTCAGAATCGCCCTGGTGAAAGACCACCATTCAGGTATCGAAATATTGGTTGAAAAGACTTAAGCCGCGTTTGGTGACCAGATCTTAACAGCCAGGTACTCCCAACCTTCCTCTTCCCCATCTTCATCTCCTCCCCACTCCCTTCAACCTCAAAACATACCCCAGTTGGGGGTGCCATAGTCCCACGGCTCCAGGCAATAGAGAACAGTTGGGACTCTTGTGCGATATTCAGACAAAAAATCAATGAAATATCCACGTCATTTTACTATTCACCTCATTATTTTTATGGATAAACTGTCGTTTGTAAGAAATCTTAAAATTGTAAAATGTATGACTGAAAAATTATTTTGTCCTATTTTTGTCATCGCTTCATTTATTATTATGTATGTGCTATTCTTTCTCTGTTGCTCTTTTTTCCGTTTCGTGTTTTATATGTCTTTTTTGTAATTGGACTTAAGTTCGTTAATTTATAAATAAATCAGGGCATTAAAAAGTTTTTTTTTATGTGGTAGGGGTAACCATTTATATTTCCTGCACTGGGCGGAAAATGTTGTCCGACCATGCCGAGGCCTTTACCACTCCTCCGCGGAGGTCGTCAATTCGTCGCAATTCACAATTAAACATAATTTCAATATAATTTATCGTCGCCTCCATAAACGTCTCAGCCGGGACGTCAGCTGCATTTCAATGCAAACCTTTGACACCCGCCAGCATTCCTCGGCCGCCATCTTGCTATTATTGCCGCGATATTATTGTGATTCCCTCCAAAATAAGACGACAGAACAACGTTTTGTATTCAAACGCTTTTCTGAATGTGGATGACCATTTATGGACCGCGCGGGACAATGTCATTTCTCGAACAGCGCTCGCGGGATGGAAGATGATGTTCACGAAATTACGTGGAAATTTTATACAATTTCGAACAGGTAATATATTTAAATAGGTAGGTACCGTATATTTTCAAAGAATTACCCGCTAATTGTGTTTTATTTTATTAATACCATTAATTCTGTGCCTCTTTTGGTCAGCGGCGGCCGGAAATTTTATACTGTATTGTTAAAGATTGATAAAAAAAACATATTTCCAAAATGCTTCAAAAACTTCTTACATTTCTTCTATAAAGACATTTCTGTTTATTTTTATGCTTTCTCTTATCGGAGATTGGCTATCATCGCGGCATCTTTATCTTACAGACTTTTACTAATTTATTATTGGTTGAGTTAGTTCATATTACATGGTTAATACATTAAACTAATAATTTACTTTTTAGAAAATTTTAGATGGTTTGGGCATGTAGAGCGAATGAACGAAGAAAGGAGTGTGAAAAGAATATATGATGCGAAAGTGAATGAAAGAAAAAGTCGAGGACGCCCGAGAAAGACATGGCACGATCAAGTATATCAAATACTTGAATCGGGTCGTGTGAAGAGTCAGAATAACAGAAGAGTATGTATGAGACGATGTATGAATGTAAATGAAGCAAGAAGTGTGTGCCAAGACAGAGTTGTATGGCGGTCCGTCCTCTCTGCCTACCCTTGTGGGGAAACGGCGTGATGGTTAGTTAGTTAGAAAATTTTTAAAAATATATATTTTGCAGTACGTAAGCATAACCTCTATTTTTAAATAGCTTCATTCTTCTTTTAATGGGCGGAAAAAACGTTTTTTTTAATATTGTGAATACCGCCCAAGAGTCCCAACTGCTCCCAACCGTCTGGAGCCAGTGAGATTATGGCATCCCCAATAGGGATGTATTGTGAGGCTGAAGGTAGTGGGGAGGGGAAGGAGATGAGTAAGAGGAAAAGAAAGGTTGGGAAGAACCTGACTATTCAGATCTAGTCACCAAAGACGGCTAAAGCCATTTTGAGCAACGTTTCAATTCTGAATAATGGTATTTCACCTGGGCGCCCATGAGGTCGTGAGCTGCCACTGATAGCCGAATAGATAGCTAATTAATGAAGGCAATAAATTAGGTTAGTAATTTATGCATACCGACATAATTTATAGAAAAAGAAGGTTCCCGTCTAAACAAAATGCTGAAGAATTATTATAAAATGACCTTAGACGACAAAGGAGGCTAAATATGCTTCCTTCTGTCTAATTTACTTAGCCAGTGGTTCTCATTTACAGTAAATAAACTAAATTTTAAATAAAAGTAACTTTGCTTTGACACCACTTTATTAGATACATATACCAACCGGTTTCGGCTCTACCAGAACCTTCTTCGGGGCTGAACAAATATGTATTAAATCAAAACAGAATTATAATGCTTGGGGAAAACATAAATGGGCACATCAACTTAGGTGGGGGTTAAATAGGGGAGAGGTGGTGGGAGCAGGGGTAGGGGGTGGAAGGGGAACAAATTTAAAATCGGGCTGCTGGACAAATCTAGTTGCTTATTAAGTAAGTTACTTTTATTTAAAATTTAATTATGTCTTTTCACAAAGTGAGTGCTTCATGTCAAAGTAAATAAACTACTAATAAATAAATTATTTATTTATTATAGTTTTCGTGATACAACATAAAAATAATATATTTTGATTTGGTGCATACTATTTGTCAAATGACCCAAAATAAACCTTATTATAGATTGCGCAATTAAAGTTTGCTCATTTAATACAAATTAAGGATTGTGTATTTTGTTGAATATATACTCGTATATATTAAATATAAACTCCACAAAAGAGGCCCGAAGGGAAATAATTGACATTTTTGGCAAAAAAAATACAAACGAACTAAAATATGGTTCACATGAAAAATTTAATATTTAATTAAACTTGGTGTGCATTACTTTATTTTTTTACTGATTTTTTAAAATTATATTGTTTGATTTATTATAATTTATGTTTGTTTGATTACTCTGTATTTGTCCCAAAGTGAGTTTTTATAACTCATCGGGATTGCTATGCATGTTGGCAAGATATTAAAATACTAAATTATAAAAAAATAATGCAGTAACTTTCGCAAATGAATTCCACCCACTCTACAGATCTGTGGAAGTTTCATCCAATTCATTAAAAAAATGCAGACGATAGCGCCCCATACGGCGATTGAACGAACCACGTACGACAGACGATTAACGTATTAATATAGACGTAAAATAGTTTTGGTAACACAAAAATACTAGACCATTTTATAAAATGAAAACCTTACAGCCTTTGAGAGGCTTTGCCAAGTTAATGTAAAACTGATAAACATAGGTGGCAGGGGTCGCCACCGCACATCCGGCGCTCGGACCCGCGGGAACCCTTCCCGGGCACAATGAAGGCTGCATTCCCGAAATTCCTTCCCACAAAGCCTTCATACCACACCACTTTTCCAATTCCGCCCCCGCCGGATCAACGAGGCTTGACGCTTCTTCTGATCGGTGGACACTCATTTTATAACAGTATGCCAACCGGTTTCAATACAACCTTAAATTTGTCAAGGCTAATACCACCTGCACGTTGTGGCATTCATTATTGTATACTAGTTGTAACTCGTTAAAAATTACGAGATAAAAATCGGAATAAAAAAAAATAATTAAAAATTGATCTCAGAATATTTTTTTTTCTTTTAAATATTTTTTTAAATCATTAATACCATATAAGAGTCCCAGCTGCTCCCGACCGTCTGAAGCCAGTGGGACTATAGCATCCCTAATTGGGGTGTGTTTTGGGGCTGAAGGTAGTGGGTAGGGGAAAGAGATAGGGAAGAGCAAGGTTGGAATATACCTTGCTATTCAGATTCGGTCACTAAACACGGCTTAAGCCATTTCTAGCAAAGTTTCAATTCTGAATGGTGGTTTTTCACCAGGGAGATACTCAGAGTATCTACCACTCTGGAACGTGCCGCAAATATACTACATGTTTTTTTACATGAATTTATATTATTTAATCGTTACAAATGTGGTAACGCCGGGCTTGAACTTGTGACCTCGATTCGAAGTCGAGCGTTTTACCACTCGACCACGAAGGCCGTTATAAGTAAATATATTATAGGTATGTACTTTCTCGCTTGACTAGATTTGGAAATATTATTTTTTGAGAAGATCATATTTTTAACACATTCATCGAGTCCAATTTTGAAAATGTCGCACAAGATAATTATCCCAGAGGAAAAATATACAAGAAGGAGTGCTTCTGTAGTCAGTATTGATGATTTCTGCCTGACTCGGCTAACCGTGGTTAGGTATTTATACATCCATTCATAGCACATGTCGACACAATGTTTTTGTTTATTTGTGTATCCACTTTTTCACAGTATTGTTATAAACAAAAATACAGCATATAACTTAAAAAACCGTTGAGTTATGTCGCATATCAAAACGTAATGGGCGGAGTCGCCGGAGACGCGGGAGACGGAGAACACGCTTGCAAACCGAACGGTGGTGTTATATTATTTGAGAACTTGTCTTGTCTCTTTCTCTCTCACGGTTTACGAAGCCAAAACCCGGAGAAAGTGATTTATCGCAAGTTTGTATAGGTTGGGTAAAAATATTTGGTTATACCTCCTTATATCGATATTTATAGATAATTATATTGTTTAATAATCGAAATTGGCCCCAAGAAAAGGAGCCTTTAAAATTGCCCCTGATTAATTTGACGTTTATTTGCCCCTTTTTCCCACAAACCACAGACAAGGTAAAAGAGCGCCGTAAATTGTTTTAACTTTCCTAGAAATAGTAATAAACATCTCATAAACACATATTACACGTAAATTATGTGTTTGCGAGTACTCGTAAGGTATACCTTTGCGCATCCCACAAACGTAAAAAAACCATTAAACGCAACGAACCATAAACAGTAATTTATTTTATAACAAAAGTCCTGGAGTGGATTTAATTTGCATAAGTACTGCTGATATTTTTTCTAAGGATTTGAATTAAAAATATTATAATAATTGAGGTTCTTTGTTTTGCAAGGAAATAGCGGATGCGATTTGTCCAAGCGTTGATGTCTTTTGTATGAAATTCTCAGAAGACGTTAATTAATTTTGGATAAGCTTCATACCACGAAATGTACAAAAAAACAATACGTTTTAATTTTATTCGTTGCAAAATAGCATAATCATTCACATTTCAAGGTAACTTAATAAAAAAAATTGCCGCTTTCATCAAACAACACTGAGCGAACTATAAGGTGATAAGTCAAAATTGCGTTTAGCGTAGGCGTTGTATAAATTTGAAAGAAATTCGAATGTAAATAAAGCAAGGACAGAGAAGAATGGTAAATACTCTGTATCGCCCTGGTGAAAAACCACCATTCAGAATCAAAAAATTGCTTAAAATGGTTTAACCGTGTTAGTGACCAGATCTGAATATCCAGGTACTTCCCAACCTTCCTCTTTCCTGTCTCATTTTTCTCCCCAACACCTTCAGCCTCAAAACATATTCACTGGCTCCAGACGGTTGCAAGCAGTTTGAGGCTCTTGTGCGGTATTTACTTTACTAATAAAAACCTTTTAATAGCCTTCCAAAAGCCCTAAAAGAAGCCTCTGAAGAGTAGTCTTGGCACATTTCGTAGGATTTGTGATGAATATGTAAATAAAAACCTATGATTTTTATACATACTAAGATTTCAATTTATATCTTCTTATGTAAACGTGTAAATTAACCTTATGTGCTTCGTTCTACTATTGTTTTTTTTTTTTTTTTTTACATGAATACCGCACAAGAGTCTCAACTGCTCCCAACCGTCTAGAGTCAGTGAGACTATGGCATCCCCGATAAGGGTATGTTGTGAGGCTGAAAGTAGTGGGGAGGAGAAGGAGATGAGGAAGGGAAAGGTTGGGAAACACCTGGCTATTCAGATCTGGTCACCAAACACGGCTAAGGCCATTTCAAGCAACGTTTCAATTGTTTTATTTGTGCACGTCGGGTTCGAACCCGCGACCTCTGGATTCGTAGTCGAGCGACTTACCACTCGACCATGCAGGCCGTCAAATGAAATAATGAACTATTTTTTTTAATAGATGTGTGAAAAAATAATGAATATACATCTAAATAAAATACAAAAATTAACTATTTTTTTTTTTAAAAAGAAAATCTGCCAAGTACGAGTTGTGTGGCATTCAGTCCTCTCCGCCTATCCCCCTCCATGATGATTTTTTAGTTAGTTTTTTTTTATACATATTTTTTTACATTAATACCGCACAAGAGTTCCAACTACTCCCAACCGTCTGGAGCCAGTGAGACTATGGCACCCCCAATTGAGGTATGTTATAAGGCTGAAAGTAGTAGGGAGGAGAAGGAGAAATAGAGAAAGGTTGGGAGTACCTGGCTATTCAGATCTGGTCACCAAACACGGATAAAGCCATTTCAAGCAACGTTTCGATTCTGAATGGTGGTCTTTCATCAGGGCGATACTTCGAGTATCTACCACTCTGGAACGTGCCGCAAATATCCTTTTTATTATTTTTATCTGAATTAAATGTGTTATGACACATGTTAATTAAATAAAAGTTATTGGCGCACGCCGGGATTGGACACGCGACCTTTGAATTCGTAGTCGAGCGTCTTACCACTCGACCATAGAGGCCTTCAACAGTTGAATTGATTCAATCAACTCGTAACATTGTGAATAAACGTCACCCGCAGTTTTTCGACACATAAAAAACATCAACAAACGCAACTCAAGTATTTATGACTCCACTTCAAAAAATGCAGCAAGCATTTAACTAATGCATTTATAAGCCTTATTTGCATTACACATGAGGATAAAAACGTGTTAACGATTTAAAAAATGCATTCCTGACGTGTCCGCATGACATTAAGCGGTTTTTGTTGAATTTCCGGGTAATTATCTCGAAAACTGGGCGAAATTCCACATTGCATTATACAGACGCTAATTACCCCGAATAGTGGTCCATGGAATAGTGCGCCGAGGGCGGTTTCGTCTCACCGGGGAAGTGTGCCACTTGCACTGACTACAACTAATACGCAGGGGCGCCTCGTCCTTGTGCATAAAGCGTGCGGCGCACACGGGCGGCTGACAAAGGGGTGGCCACTCGAACTCCAGGACTTGATCAGTCATTATCAATGCTGTCATCGATCGCGAGTAAAATCTAATCTTCAAGTATGCGGAGCAAACTGAATGGGCATTCTCATCGAAAACACTGTGTTGTTTTTCTGAGACAATAATTTTAATGAAATCCCTGAGGCATATGTATTCAAAAATCACGCTTGAGTGAAGTGAATAAAAAATATCAGGGTTGAAGAGTTTCTCAATAAAATTTGAAACAAATTTGAAATGGTGGTATTGGCCTTTTTTAAAGTGAATACCGCACAAGAGCCCCAACTGCTCCCAGCCGTCTGCAGCCAGTGAGACTATGGCATCCCCAATCGGGATATTTTGTGAGTTTGAAGTTAGTGGGGAGGGGAAAGAGATGAGGAATAGGAAGGTTGGAAAGTACCTGGTTATTCAGATCTGGTCACTCAACACGACTGAAGCCATTTCAAGCAACGTTTCGATTCTGAATGGTGGTCTTTCACCATGGCAATATACCACTCTAAAACGTGCCGCAAATATACCATATATTATCAATTAAATGTGAAATAACACATATTGACTAAATAAAATGTATTCGTGCACGCCTGGATTTGAACTCGCGACCTCTGGATTCAAAGTTGAGCATTTTAACCACTGGATCACGGACCATATGCGCAAGTCAACAATTCCCTTGCTGTTGAATCGAATCGCTTCGGATATCGATATTTTTAGCGTAAGTGAAAATGTATTTGAACAGCAAGCTTTACTGCTGCTTGCTTAACTACTGCATATTATTTATCCATCTTGTTTATTTCTAAAATCCTATAAAATGTATATTATTTCATCACTAATTTACCTTTCTTTTGGCTTAGTATATTTTGTAATGTTTTTTAAATGAATAAATAAATAATTAAATTCCCGAGACTGAAACTAACAAAATATTACCATTAGAAAAATCAAACATTATTGGATTCATTAACGGTCCCAACCTTAGAGTACATAGAGTAGTATCTATACGAGGCATTGAAGTCAGTTTTTGACTTGTTTTTGATGATTTTAACCTGACTCGGCGCACCTAAGCGTGGCTAAGACTAAAGCTACGGTATTTATACATCCACTCATATCACATATCGACATAATGTTTTCATATATTCGTATAGCCACTTTTTCACAGTATTTTTATCAACAAAAATATAGCATATAACCTAAAAAACTGTTTAGTTGTGTCAAGTTTAGTGGCATAATAAAAAAATGTATGCGGAGTTCCGCGGTGAACCAAGAGCTTAAGATCATTGCAACAGTATATAGAAGCAGTCTATGAAATTTGTTGTCTTTTTCTCTCTCATGGTGTACGACGTAAAAACCCGGAAAAGGTGATTTATCGGAAGTTTGTGTAGGTTGGGTGAAAATAATTAGCTCTCCCTCCATATATTGTTACTTTAAGGTCCCAACTCCCTTCGTGCCGGTTTATTAAATAGAAGCCTTTCTGGTTGTCCATTTTACATCCCCGCTACGTTTCCTGCCCAGTGAGAGTCATCCCAGATTTATAATCCTTTTCAGTTGCGGTTTATCTACAGTTGAAATAGTTCTTATGGCAGCGTTCCTCCTCTCGACGGCCCTGATTCTGCTAGTACGGCCGCTACGGCTGATGTTGGCTCGATTGTAGCCGCGGTTGTATCGGGGGGTGGAGGGGGGAGGGGGGGACTCTGCAACATTCTGCACAGCACCCGCGGCAAGGTTGCGCATGCTCGACAGCCACTTGCGCAACCCAAATACTGGCACAATCAAACAGGATTCTGTGTGGACCGTTAGGAAGCGGTGGGGAACGTTGTGGTAGGCGAAACGTTAGTTAATAGAGGTTAGTCCGTCCTGAGACGTTTCCAGAAATAAAATAAAATGCGTATTTTAGGGAATTCGACACTTGGCAGGCCAATGAAATTCAAATTTTTTCGTTTTTCTAATTTGACAACAAAGAAAGCGTTAGATATTAATCTGGATTTTATAAAATCTTTATAAATAAAATGATTACATATATGCCCATTACTTATCTACTGCTGTTTAAAAAAAAATTAATCAAATTAAGTGATTTTGCAGATTTATAAAACACATCTAAAAATAGTAATTTGAACTTTGAGTTTAAAAGAAAATTTAATCAATATTTTTTATTTACTATTTTCTAAAGTGAATACCGCATAAGAGTCCCAACTGCTCACAACCGTTTAGAGCCAGTGAGACTATGGCATCCCTAATTGGGGAATGTTGTGAGGCTGAAGGTAGTAGGGAAGGGAAAGAGATGGCGAAGTGAAAGTGGTAGTTGAGAGGTACCTGTATACTCAGATCTGGTAACCAAACTTATTTAATTCTAAATTATGGTCTTTCACTAGGGCGGGCTATTCAGATCTGGTCACCAAACACGGCTCTCGGATCTCACTCCTACTGCCATCATAATAAGCAAAAAATGTTGCTTGTGCAATGATGGAAGGGAAGGAGATTGGGAAAAAGAAGGTTGGAAAGTACCTGGCTAATCAGATCTGGTCACCAAACACGGCTAAAGCCATTTCAAGCAACGTTTCAATTCCGAATGGTGGTCTTTCACCAGGGCGATAATTAGAGTATCTACCACTCTGGAACGTGCCGCAAATATACTTTTTTATTATTTTTGTATGAATTAAATGTGTTATGACACATATTAAATAAATAAAAGTTATTGGCGCACGCCGGGTTTGAACCCGCGACCTTTGGATTCGTAGTCGAGCGTCTTACTTCTCGACCATGGAGGCCGTCAAATTAATGGCTCAATTGAGCGCTACCCCCGGACAGAGTAGAGGTTCCGAGTTCGAGTCTCGGTTGTGACCATTGTTATTTTTAGTTTCTGACTTTTTGTTGTTTCATGTTTGTGTTTTAGATTATTGATATTATTTAAATATTTAATATATTTTATGTTTACCACCACTGTTTTATTGCATCTTTGTAAATGTATGTGTGTAGGTACAAATACTATAGGTATATACTATATATATATATATATATATATATATATATATATATATATATATATATATATATATATATATATATATATATATATATGTATACTATACATATGTAATAGCATTTAATAATACGATATTGCAACCATTATTCACCAAACTCACAAGCCAATCAATTTATTATTCATTGTTGTTTTTTACAAACATATTTATTGCTCATTCAAATTGCACTTTGTAAAAATGAAGAAAAAAGATCTCAGCCTTGTAATATAAAAACCGTACATTGATAGTCTGTAATTTGCATATTAATTGGTACACTATACTTCATACCTCTTTTAGCATTGAATGCTTATTCCAGCTTACGGATGCGAAATATAGACACTTAACAAAATAGGTGCATAAAATGAAAGTGACCAAGGAATAGAAAGATGCTTGATGAGCCTAGTGAACTACATTCAGTTATATTTTCCTGTCATTCACTCTTTATTACCATAATTCATCTGACGCCCTACGTGGTCGAGTGGTAAGACGCTCGACTACGAGTCCAGAGGTGGCGGGTTTATAACCAGCGTGCGCAAATAACTTTAATTTGATTAATATGTGTCATAACACATCAAATTTATATAAAATAATTTAAAGTTAATTTGCGACACGTTCCAGAGTGGTAGATACTCATTTTGTCGCCCTGGTGAAAGACCACCATTCAGAAACGAAACGTTGATTGAAATGGCTCTAGCCGGTTTGGTGACCAGATCTGAATAACAAGGTACTTCCCAACCTTCCTCGTCACAATCTTCGACCTCACAACATACCCTGATTGGAGATGCCATAGTTCTACTGGCTCTAAGCGGTTAGGAGCAGTTGGGACTCTGGGCAGTTGTGAATAATAAATAAATAAAAAAATAAAAAATATATATATACGTAAGAATCAGCTAAATTTTAAGTTATTATAGGGTGATTGTGTCCTGCCAGAATTGACCTGCCAGGTAAGTATGTTGCTGTATATTTATAAAAACTAAGAATTAATATTAAGTAGAAATTAAGATTTATACAGCGCCCTTGAGGTGATCTTTCACAAAAACGGCGCTTTACAAATTATCCCGTATTATTAATTCACCGTAAAAAAAACGATATTTAAATTATATATTAGTATGAAACTTGTACAAAATAATGTACTATCTATGTTTTTTTTAATAATATATTATTATGTTTGAAAAATAAATAAATCTTCATTAATAAAAAATAAATAAATATCCTTGTTTGCATACCAGTGAAAAATCGAGGGATGTAACTTGACTTATCAAGTAAAAATATTAGTTCCCATTTCAAATGTAGAATAATTTCTGCTTTAACACATTGTAAGTAGGTAGGGACTTAAAAACATTGTTTTCAATTAACATCAGTTCCAAATAAAAAAACGTTCTCACTCGTACGATTGTACGTATTCACAAAGGAAGTTATTTCTAGTAATAATACCCTCACATGTAAATACATGTAATAAATAAATATAAACATAAATATGTAGGTAGGAGAGTCATCAATTTCCTCATTTATTTATCTGTGTCAGTCGAATTTGAACCTTATAACGGCATGACAGTGTGCGACATTTGCCAATGTTGAGTGACTTGTTAAATATATTTATATAGGTGCGTTATACTCAACTACATGTATTTTTGTATATCATGTCAAGGATGAAAGAAATATGCATCAATAATGATTTATTGAAGAATGCAAGCAAGCCTAAAGTCATGGCATTTGAAGAAGTAGGTGTGAACCTCGGAGTAAGAATATCTACAGAGAGAGAGAGCTAATTTGTTTTACCCAACCTAAACAAATTTGCGATAAATTACTTTCTCCGGGTTTTTACGTCGAATACCGTGAGAGAGAAAGAGACACCAAAATTTCACACTGCTTCAAAGTATTGTAACCATACATAATATAACAAGTACCTGGCTATTAGAATATTAATTATGAAATATATTGCATTGCACTACTCCTGCATACCTTCTGGAATAAAACATTATTATTATTATTAATGACTACCCCATAAAACCGAGGTTTTTATTCACGTTTTCCTGTATTTTAATAGTTATTTTTAACAAAATTAATAGAACGACGTTATTGGATCCAAAGCTGCAAGGAAACACCGATTGTGTTTCCAGCTTCAGATGAATTTGGAAAATTGTGGACTGGAAACTATAAACTATAATACTTGATTATTATTAAGGTGTACCCTCATAAAAAAGCTGTGCTTGTGTGTATGGGGGTGGGTGTTATTTATTTAGATACTAAGGTATTTTAAGTTTTCAATGTTTTTTTAAATTGTATTTTGAATTCTTAGAGAACTATTAATCGATTTTATTTTCCCGGTAAACCATTAAAGAATTTTATTCCTAGATATTTGTAACTTTGCTGACCTATTGTTTTTTTTACATATCAGAATCGGTAACGTGCATTTTCGCATCAGATTGTAAAATTAAGTGGCAGTGACATGGACACATAATTGAGGAAAGTCGGTCGTCAGAAGAAATGGAGTAGAATAATTGACTCGAGAACGGACGAGGGAAGATTGTAACGGTTGACTATAACTATGGATGGGCAGAGAGATTCACGGATGAGTATATTGTTGCTTGCGAGTAATGTGTTTGTAAAAAAAATATTACATTTTATTCGTAGGTTCAGTTGGTATTATGAAGTTCCGTTGGTGATGATTTTGCAAAGACGAAAAAAGATTTTTTTCATTTCATGACGCCAGAGCTCACCTTTCGAGAGTTTTTGGTGTAGAAAACAATCATACTTATTTTGTTGGATTTCAAAGTGATGATTTGTTAAGTTCTTACCTACATGTTTTTCATCCAAGTTCCTACTTGTCCAACCATTTCGCCATATCGAACTCCGTATTTAACAACACCGTGTTCGAAACAATTGAATATCAAACAGAAGAGTTTGATTTGAAAAAAACGTGTTCGCTGGTTCGTTTCACTTGTTCGTCGGTTTGCTGTTTGGTCTCATGAAAAATATGAAATAAATGTGGTGTTTTGTGAATTAAGAAGACTAAAATAAGTGTGGTTTTTCATGAATTGTTTCGGTACTAAATGTGTTGAAGAAGAATTCAAGAACTTCAACTTAATCGGTGAGTGAATGGTTTCCCATTTTTCCTTCATTCCATAATTTCGTTCCACATGCATAATTAGACACTTCCATCAAGTAGTATAGTTTATCGTTTACAGTCCACCATTTTCTAAATACACGTGAAGCTGAAAACACATTTGTTGTTTCATCGCAGCTTCGGATCCAACATATTAATTTATTTAGTTAAGTTCAACATTATTGACACTGTTTCAAAGATATTACTGTCCTAGGAAGATTTCTCGTTTAAGGAAGTCAAATGTTTATAAAATTATTATAGTAGTTGATAACAGTTGATTCCATTGGTCCAAGGAAACCAACATTTGCAAGTATAAATGCAAATTAAAAAAAAAAAAAATACATTTATAATACCAGCATAAATAATTATCCTAAAAAATAATAAACTGAAATCGCCATAAAAGTGACGAGATTGGACAAGACTAAATGAGTTTGTCAGTAAAATACAATACATTAATTTACGTTTGTACAAATAACATGAACATTAGAGTACAAAGGATGTACTCCAACTTCATTTTAATAAATAACTATAATATACTCGTAATTGTAAGTAACACCGATATTTATCTATCTTAGCGCTTTAGAACAAAAAACAGTCACAAACCGCCACTTCTCACAGGAAATGTTGTCATTGTTGTTAAAAATACGTTTACACTACTGTTAATAGCCAGCTCGGCAGTAAATACCTAAGATTCATCAATAAACCGTGTTTTATTGTTGTTTTATTCCCTCTGTTCCACTTTCTAATAAAAGACACGACTAACAACTTTGCAATGTGTAAGACATTAACATGGAGAGAGAGCTAAATATTTTTACCCGACCTATACAAATTTGCGATAAATCACTTTCTCCGGGTTTTCGCGTCGTATACCACGAAAGAGAAAGAGACAAGAAAAGTCGTCATATAATATTGCAGCACTTCTAAGTGTGTAAAAATGTTCTCCGTCCGCGCTAACTTCACCTCATCGAGTCGCATAAATGACGTCAACGGATTTTGAGGTTCTTTCCTATATTTATGTTGATTAAAAAACTTTGCAGTGGTTTTACGAATAAATCAAACATCATGGTGATATGTGCTAAGCGTGAATGTTAAAATAAGACCAAACAAAGATTATAAAAGAGGTATTTCAACAGTTTTAAATATTCTTTTCTACCCGGTGAGCGGGCTGCCTTTTATAATGATAATAACAATAAAGTTTTATTCCACAAGGTATGCAAGAGTAGTGCAATGCAATACATTCCATTATTGATAACAATACATAGTAATAATAAAATAAAAGTTGTAATACACACAATAATAAAGAAAAATAATAAACATAAATTCATAAGAAAAAATTTGAAATAATACATGAAAAATTATTAATAGGGGCTATTATGTCTCATGTCTGCAAAAGGCCACCAAGAGAGAGTCCACCCAGGCAGCGTTAAGATTGATGCGGCCAATATCTTACTTCAATAAGCTTCTATGCTGGAATTCGGGATCTGACGGGATTCCATGATAAGGTCATTTCTAGAGTTGTTGATCCTTTCCCTCATTCCCGCTACCCTGGCTCTCACAAGGGCTGCAAGTCCAGGAACTCGCCCCTCGGTGAACATACCGAAAGCTCTACAGTGCCTGGGAAGACTGAACATTATGCGGTAGGCGTTGTTGTACTGGACCCAAAGCCTTTCCATGCTAGTCTTCTTAAAATTGTCCCAAAGCTCGCACGTGTATAGGGTAGTACAAAACGCCGGGGAGAGTGTCATTTTCACTGGTAGACTGCAGAGCCGAAATCTTCTACTGAGCATGTTTGATTTGACACTGAGTGCTCGCCTTTGCCTATCGATGTCGTCGTCATCCATAAGCATGCTGGTAATGATGTGCCCTAGATATTTGGTTTCTTCTACCACCCTTAGAACCCCAACATTCAAGATAGCTGGAGGAATGTTTTTCGGACCCTGTCCGTGTCTGATAACCATCAGTGCCGTTTTTAGCGGATCGTAAATCATGTTGGTTTCACGTGCAAACTCTTCACAGATATTCATGAGCTACTATAGTGTATAATTAATTTAGGTACAAAGTTGTCCAAAGAAGCGAGGCTAGCAGTCCACAATGGAGTGCTGCTACCAATCCTGATGTATCGCAGTGTGGCATGAAACTGGCAGATATAGGATGAAAGTAGACTGAATACTGTAAAAACGAGATCCGTGAGGCTTATTGGTGGAAAAACCATGTTTGACCGTCTTACAAATGTAGAGATCCAGACAGAATGCCAGGTGGATGTAAGCGTAATAAATAGTATATAGAAATGGACGCTTAGATCGTTTGAGCATGAGAGCGAATAAACGAAGAAAGGAGCGTAAGGAGAATATATGACGCTAAAGTGAATGATAGAAAAAGTCCAAGAAAACAAAACGATCAAGTAAATCAAATATATATATATATATTTTTTTTTTTTTTTATATCAGTTACTTTGTACATTTACAAGTATCTAATTATTTCATTTTCTTTTTGACTAATAATATTTTAACTTAAACACTACTTATTATTTTGGTTTACATGCATTTTATTTTGGTTTACTTGAGTCACAATAACGGAATAGTATGTATGAGGTGATGGATGAATGTGAATGAAGCAAGGAGAGTGTGCCAAGGCAGAGTTGTGTGTCAGTCCATCCCCTTTGCCTACCCTCTGTGGAAACGGCGCAATGGTTAATTAGTTAGTTAGTTAATGGTACGTATGTTAATTTTACTTTAGGTTTACGTTAAGTTTCTTAGAGCGACAACTATCAGGGATAATAAACCCTCCTTAACCTGATTTGCGGATAGTCCGCCGCCGTGCCGGACGGGCGGCTCTCTTTGTCTTGTTTATGACATTATTTGACTGCTTCGAGAGTTGGGTTTTTTTTCTCATACCCGGTCGCATTGAGTTGACAATGTTATTTGGACGTTATATCAGTGAAGCGACCTCGTTAAAACCCCACACCATTGTATGAAAATAAGCCCGAACCAACGTATCATTAAGTAATTGCTCATTATAGCCGTGACCTCGCTATTACCGTGATCTTTATAACCAAGATCAACTGTATTATTATTATTATTACATAGATAGCTTCTTGTCATGTTCCAGTGTCATTTATTATGCTTCATAATTACGGGTAAAGTAGCCCCGTATTACCGTGTCCATTGTCCGTAGAGGGAAGAAGGATATAGACGTGAACTTCTGGGGCCAATATAAAAAGGTGTGCTCTGTCGAGGGGAACCATCTGCCGGGCGGCGCGAGGCGCATTCCTTTCCGCAAGGTGGGGAAGGTTTATCCACATTACGTAGATAACTGGCTTATATAATGTACGAACTTGTAAGCCATAAAGGTTGCAATGACAGGGGCGCGCCGCAATGGCGAAGGAGCACCGGAGATAGCACGGGTGAGACACTTTTTTCATTATTTTTAAAGTGAATACCGCACAAGTGTCCCAACCTTAGAGTGCATAGAGTTGCACCTATCCAAGGCAGTGTAGTCAGTTTTTGATGATTTTCGCCGGACTCGGCAGACCTGGGCGTGGCTAGGACCAGAGCTAGGGTATTTATACATCCATTCATAGCACATGTCAGCATAAGGTTTTAGTTTATTCGTATAAACACTTTCTCACAGTATTGTTATCAACAAAAATATAGGATATAGCCTAAAAAACCGTTTAGTTGTGTCGAGTTTAGTCGCATATGAAAACATGTGGGCGAAGGCCCCGGAGACGCGGGAGACCAAATAATAATAATAATAAATGGATAACTTTTATAGCGCCGTTTTTGTGGGAAATTCATCTCAAGGGCGCTTTACAAATTAATTTATCTAACCTATAATTTATCACTTAAGCTTATAACTAATAACTTACAGTTAAGATTTATTACTAATGGGTTACACCTAATAATTTCAACCAGTGACTTACAATAAGGACTTATAGCTTGTAACTAACAGTGAAATAGATGCTAACATTAAAAACATTAATATTTACAGACATTTGAAAATGTCAGACGAACTAAATTGGCTCCTTACAGTATATAAAAGCGGTGTGTTATTTTTATTGTCTCTTTCTCTCTCATGGTGTACGACGTAAAAACCCGGAGAAAGTTATGGCAAGTTTGTATAGGTTGGGTAAAAAGAATTAGCTCTATCTACATACATTGTTACTTCAAGGTCCCAAATGCTCCCAATCGTCTAGGGCCAGTGAGACTATGGCATCCCCAATTGGACGTAGTTATGCAGAAAGAATACAACTCCGAAAAGATAAAACCGAGAAAAGGGCGTTTGAAAATATGACGATACAAAAGCATTAATATGCGTAATCGGCATTTGTAAAGTGACTATCAGTGTTTTTATTTTATTTTTATGAGCATTATTATAAATGTAATTTATAATCTTTCAATGTATTTATTGAAAAAACAGTATATTTTCTAAGTTGTTGTTCGATTTTGAGAAATTGTGGGTTGGACGCTTTTTGCATAACTACGTCCATTTGGGTTATGTGGCGAGGCTGAAGGTAGTGGGGAGGGGAAGGATATGGGAAAGAGGAAGGTAGGGAAATTTGTCGGAAAGTTTGTTGACCAAATATGAATAGCCAGGCTCTTTCCAACCTTCCTCTTCCCATCCCCTTCCTCTCCCGACTACCTTCAGCCTCATAGCATACCTCGCCGGATGCCATAGATGACTCTGATGGATGTAATGATTGAATGAGGATGAGTTTAAGCGCGTTAGTTCCCAGTCATTTGCAATTCGGCGGCATTTATTTTCAAAAGTTTGTGTACCCCTGTCGAAATAAGTACTTGGCGATGTGCAAAAAATAGAGGTTAAGTTATTACAATAAGTACGAGCAGAGGACGTGGGCTGTGGCGCTACATCGCGAATGCTGTCCCCTCCTGAGACCTGGCGAGGAATGTAAAGTGCCCCAGTGATCACTCAACCAGAACGGAAGCAACTAAGAAGGTACACGCAACAACCTTCTCGTAGGTCGTAGGTGGTGTTTTAACGTTATGGATTTATAGTAGACATGGGCATAATAATAGAACAATTTAAATGATTAAATAATGTTGATTACACACAGACAACAAAACCGATAAATTCTTTAACCCGAAAAAAACAACAAGTATCTACGCCAGAATGTCGATGATATCAAACTAAAGTATATGTTTTTTCCGACTTTTCAATTTTTCCGAATCCAGAGAGAGCCATAAGCAATCTACAAAATAAAACTACCCTCTATGTTGGAACCGAAGCTGCGATAAAACATCGAATGTGTTTTCAGCTTTAGATTAATTTGTAAAATAAGTGACTGTAAAAGATAAACTATACTACTTGATGGAAGTGTCTAATTGTAGCTTGTGGAAAGATTATGGAATGAAGGACAAACGGGAAACCATTCACTCACCGATGTAGTTGATGTGGAAAGTTCTTGAAGACTTCTTACACAATTGTATTAATAACGAAACGAAAATACCACATGTATTTTATATTATTTGGAGAACAAAACAACAAAGTGACGAACAAGCGAAGAGAACCAGCCAACATGTTTTTTTTTTACACAAAACTCTTCCGTTTGACATTCAATTGTTTCGAACACGGTGTTGTTGAATACGGAAATCGAATAGCAAAAAGGTTGGAAACTGGAACTTGGGTGAAAAGGCATCAAGGTAAGAACCTATCAAATTGTCACTTGGGAATCCAACACCTTACAAAAATGAAATTAGGTTTTCCGTGTGTTTATATATTTTATTCAAAGGTTCATGACATTAGAAAAATCATCAGGATTCCAAATAGAAATTACGCATGTAGGTATATTTACTAAAACCCTAAGGATATTAAAATAAGAGTGACTATGGACAACTCCATTGAAGGGGGACTGAACGCTGTTAGCGCAAATAAAAAAAAATCTTCAAAGAAGCGAAGCTAAGCGGTCCACAGTAGAGTGCTTTTACCAACCCTGATGTATGGCAGTGAGGCATGAAACTGGCAGAATAAGGTTGAAAGTAGACTGAATTCTGTAGAAATGAGATTCGATAAAACCATGTATGACCGTTTTAAAAAGAAAGATGTCCAGAAATAATGCAAAAGCTAAAGTAATCAAAATGAATAGGATTAAGAAAGACGCTTAGATGGTTTGGGCATGTAGAGCGGAAAAAAATAAGAAAGAAGTGTGAGAAGAATATATAACGCGAAACTGAATGGTAAAAGAAGTCGGGGATGCCCGAGGAAGACATGGCATGATCGAGTGAAACAAATTCTTGAGTCGGGCCTTGTCAAGAATCAGAATAACAGAAAAGTATTATGAGGCGATGTATAAATGTTAATGAAGCGATGAGTTTGTGCCAAGACAGAGTTGTATGGCAGTCCATCCTATCTGCCTACCCCTGCGGTAAAAAGGCGTAATGGTTAGTTAGTAAATATTGTTAGTCCCATTAGATTCTAATTAGAAATATTTTTTAGTAGTCTAAATTCCATTACAGATTTTTTCTTGATTTTTATCAAAAAAATATTATTTGAACTTTCTATGTAATTTTTTTTTTTAAAAAAAGAACTATTGTATTTTCAAAAGCCTACTCACAATATGTTAATGTATTTTTGCAGATAATTATATTTTAGTTATTGACTAGATACATTAGGCAAACAATGCTTAATATATATTAAAAAGTATTATAATCAACAAAAGCTTCCTGCAATTAATCCAATATAAAAAAAATTGTACTTATGTAAATCATGTAACCACTCTTGAATATTACGTAAGCGAGAGGTCTCGCTATAATAATCTGAACCGTGTGGCAAATGTGTAACAGGTTCGAAAGTTTGAATCAATCAATACAACAGATGTTTGGTGGACTGGTTTAATGGAAGTCCACTTAAAACTAGTAAACAAAAAAACATAAATATGTTGATATTATTTTGAAACATCAAATTAACTTACGGCTTCAAACCAAAAATTTTGGCCTGGAAAATCTACCGCATTCAACTGTTTTTAAATTCGAACTAATTAACCACCCTTTCTTAAGGGTCAGCACCCAAAATTACACACTTTTTGGCTTTCTAGTAAAAGAAAAACTACAAATTATTCATATCTCAATTCTATACGGGCAGTTTGAAAAATGTCTAAGCTTTCCAGTGAATAAAATTCTTCAATTCAATTCTATACGGGCAGTTTGAAAAATGTCTAAGCTTTCCAGTGAATAAAATTCTTCAACTCAATTCTATACGGGCAGTTTGAAAAATGTCTAAGCTTTCCAGTGAATAAAATTCTTCAATTCAATTCTATACGGGCAGTTTGAAAAATGTCTAAGCTTTCCAGTGAATAAAATTCTTCAACTCAATTCTATACGAGCAGTTTGAAAAATGTCTAAGCTTTCCAGTGAATAAAATTTTCCAATTTAATTCTATACGGGCAGTTTGAAAATGTCTAAGCTTTCCGGTGAATAAAATTCTTAGACAGTTATCTTTTTAATTCTTTTGGAAATCATACTAGAATTTTAGGTAAAACGTAAAAAAAAACTTTTGCTGGTTTTAAAACTGCACCTTTTACAGACATTTTATTATGATTTTCATAGATATCAAAGGGTTAAAGTGAAAAAAATTGTTGACGTTTTGTCTATTTTAATTCATATTATCGGTCTCTTTCTCTTTGTTCTTTTGTTATAGTTTAAACGTTATTCTATTGTTTTCTCTTTGTTTTGTTATTTTAATTTATAATTTGTTCTCCCTCTGTATGCATATGTAACCGCACCCTTTGTATTGTTTGCTTAGTTTAATTTTGTACCCTGATGATGCTTAGGCTAAGCGAAACCGGTCGGTCACAAATACATATACATATATATATATTCGCGGTTTTATACAAAGTTATTTTTTTCATTTCTTTGAATATGTCAAACCACAAAGTGATTGCTTTCTACGAAAATATAAAAAAAATTGTATTCACCAGAAACCTTAGTCATTTTTCTAACTACCAATAGAAAAATTGTAGATAAATCATTTGTAGTATTGCTTGTATTAGAATGCTACAATGTGACGTTTGGCGTCATTCTTGGGTGCTGATCCTTAATCTTACAAATAACGCTTAGACCGACAGAATATTGCTTTACGATATCCGAATTTATCGATAAATACAGTACATAATGGGTGAAACGCATCGTTTTAAATGTCGAAGTAAGATAAAAAATCGGGTAGACTTCGAATTTTTATGATTAATTCAATAGGTTGTAGCATGATAATATCTTGTAGAATAATACAGGTAAAAAAATGATTTAATTTTACTCCAAACTAAAAAAAATCTTATGAATTGTGGCATTTACTTAAACCAAGCCGCCCCAGAAATCGGCAGGTGGAAAATAAATTCCTTCTTCACAGATGGCGTCAGGTGCTCGAAGGTCCATCAAGGTGGCGGCAATTAAGTTGCCTGAATTAAAAAAATGAATTTGAATTTCTTTAATGGGTGTAAAAATAAATATAATTGCCAATATTTTATATGTCACACTACTAAACCGCTGCTATTTTATTGTGCTTTTTATGCTGCCGTAAAATGAAATGAGTTCATTTGTTAAATTTTGAAGCTTCGTCACTCAATTTATTTTATTTGGTTATAAAGCTTTTGTGCTAATCTTAATTGATACAAGAAATGTGTAAGCATCGTGTGGGTATTTTATTTTGTTATAATCGATTTCGATTAGTTTTTTTCAGTTTTTAGTATTAGTTTTGTATAGTTTTTGGGTAGTTTTTTTTTGAAATTTTGGAGTAATTATGGGATTTTTTTATTAATTTTGATTAGTCTTGGGTATTTTAAAGTATTTTTGATTAATTTTGATTATATTTTGAAAGTTGTGAGTAATTTTGAATAATTATTAGTGGTTTTGACTAATTTTGATTAGTTTTAATGAGTTTTGAGTAATTTTGAGAACTTATGAGTAGTTTTAAGTACAAATAGTAATTTTCAGTAATTATTAGTAGTTCTGATGTGTTGAGTACTTGTGAGTAATTTTGCGTAGAATTGAGTATTTGTGAGTAGTTTTGATTAGTATTGAATATTGATGCATCTATGATTATTGAGAACATTTATAAAACCTATTTACGAATTATTTCAATAAATAAGGAAAAAAACATTTCCGCAAGGTAGGTAAACTTACTCATTTATGTTATAAATGAGTGAGAGTTTGTTAGCCCTCCTAAACAATCCACTATCGATGAGATCAAATCAAAAATGTTTTCTATTAGTCGTATTATTGATGCTATTTCACATCTTTAATTGTAGAACAATAAAATACTTGTGAAACCAATCTATTAACCACGAATAAAATACATAATGCGTAGATCAATTCTTCATAATGCAAATATTGCTGAAAGTAAGTATTAAAATTTACAATGTATTAGGTTACGAATTTAAGTACCTACATTTTATACAAGCGGTAAATGGCAACACCCGTTTATAGAATAAATAAATTCTGTCAATTTTCAAATTTAGAACAAGCGTTCTTTTGCTTTGATTTTTCCCCCACGCGTTGGGTGCCAAAGCGTGCGCGAAGCGGATTCGGTAGAAAATAAAGAAAAACAAAGAAATTGATCAATAGACGGGTGTTTCTGGTTCATTGTGGGTATTAATGGTTTGGTTTAATGGTGGCCGATGATAAAGCCGTGCCACGCAGCAGCTGCGCGGGACAGCTGCGCACTTCACCGAAACAGGGCAGAATCATTAAATTGTCTATGCTTTTGCACCATGTTTGATTTTTTGTTTGGAGGGAGTTTGATAAATGGCAACATGTGTCAGAATAAAATTTACATAATTGTTTCAAACGAAAGCCTTTTACCATCGTTGGGCGGGTTGGCATATAAGGGAGGAGAGACTCATAAGTTCCATAAACAAGACAAATTAATACGCCAAGAGTGTCATAAAAGCTTAAATTTGAAAAAAAATTATGAAAAAAAAATCTTTTAATATTTGTTATTTTGGGATTATCGGAAAACGAGAATGGATAATATCAAAGGTATTTTTTGTGTGATATCGCACAAGAGTTCCAACTGCTCGGAGCCTATGGAATTATGTCATCCCCTATTGATGGATGTGAAATTAAGAACATTTTTTTTGAAAGACTTAGGCAAAGTGGTGAAGCTGAGGGAAGTAGGAGAAGGGATGAAGAAGAGGAAGATTGGGATGGATACTTGATTATTACGGTATATTACGGTACTCTGATCACTAAAACTAGTAATTTCAAGCAATGTTTCTAATCTGAATCTTGCTATTTCGCCAAAGCGATAATGAGGATATATTTCACTCTGGGAAGATGTGGAAAGTGTTAATACACTATAAGCTATACCCCTCAGAGCAAGAATATATATGGAGAAACATTGCCCCAAAAATGTATAATTCACTTTCATTACATTTTAAGTGTTCAAATACAACTTCCTTAAATACATACAAAAATGTAATAAAAAACTGGATAAAAGCAAAAGATACCAGCCTCTTCATACTATAAGTGCTAAATTCTAAAAAATTAACTAACTTATCTGTTGTGATTTTGAATTTGAAAAAAAAAAAAAAAAGAAAAATAATAATAACAATAATATATATATTTTTTAAAATTATTATTTTTTTTTTTTTACTTAATTTGAAATGTACCTTATACTGTAAAATGTAACTATAGAGAGCTATAACTATGATTTGAATTAGTATACCCACGCACTGGCTTTTGCCTATGTGGGATTTTTTTTGTTATGTCTACATTATTTTATTATTTCTGTAATTTTTAAATGAATGTAACAAAATAAATCAAAAAAAAAAAAGAGCTAAATATTTTTACTAAACCTATACAAATTTACGATAGATAACTTTCTCCCAGTTTCAGCGTCGTAAATCGTGAGAGAAAAAGAGATAAGACAAGTTGTCACATAATATTACACCACTTTTCGATATGTAAGCATGTTTTACGTCTCCCGTGTCTCCGGCGACTCCGCACACTACGTTTTGTTATGCGACATAACAGGAAATAGCTCAACGGCTTTTTTGGTTATATCCTATAATAAAAATAATAAAATTAAAATCATAATTTTAAGTTTATCATTGTGTCTATCTAATGGGACCTGCCAGGTTAGTATGTTCCTGTATATTTTCTTATTTAAACTAGGAATTAATATGTAATGATAGAAAATAAGATCTGTACAGCGCCCTTGAGATGATTTTTCACAAAACGGCGCTATACAAATCGTCCAAATATTATTTTTATTTTTATCCCATATTTTTGTTGATAACAATACTGTGAAAAAGTGGTTTTACAAATAAACAAAACATTACATTGACATTTGCTATGAATGGATGTATAAATACCCTAGCCCTAGCCACGCCCGAGTCAGGAAAAAAATTTAAATCCTGACTACACAAGCTATTCCTCGTGGTATATTATTGCTCTGAGCTATAACCCATGTAAATTTAAAGTATATATATTTGCCCACCCAGGTTTCAAACCCGCCACCTCTTGGTCCAGAGGCAAGGAGCTTAACTACCGCTCTGCCACGGAAGTCGTAAGATCACAGAAAAGAACTAGCTATTTTACGTGGGTGTAGTAATACATTTAAGCTCTTACCTGACATTGAAATGTATTCGCACTTAAAATATGAATTTGACAATTTCCTCCGAGTCCCTCCCTGTCTACAGACAGGTGGCACGCGCCCTGCACGTGTTATCGTTCCCGCCCCCCCCTTCCTCCACTACGTCTTCCATACCTTCTTCTTGGTAACATAATGACCCGTATACAACGGCGAAAATAACAATGCAGACATTTCGCCTGATATCCCCTTTTGTTCCAATTTCTACACCAGGAAGATTCTCTGTAAGGGGTTGCTTTCGGCCGCTGAACATATCTGATTTTTATTGTACAAAATGTTTTATGGCATAATGCATCTAAATAAAAACGATAATATCTTGAACACAACAACCAAATTTTACCAAACTGTCACTGCGAAGCCAAATGGATCACTTTTGCGACGATCGTGAATGGGAAAGTAACATTACAATCTTATAGACATGTTGAAGAGCTCTCAAAGTTGCAACCAAAATATACGGTAATTGCCGTACTTTCGAATCAGCAGATTTAGTATTCGCATCGCTATAAATAAGTGCCAAAATGTCTTCGGGTGGGGTAAGAAAGTGTTTCCATTACACCGAAAACACGAGTAAAACACAAGGAATTACATTTCATTCGTAATTACACAAAAATTGTTGTTAATATAAATAAAATGACCATTTCCACTGTTTCCCGAAAATTTTTAGCGCCATTAGAGAGAGTGAGATGGTGAACGTAGTAACACATAAGCATAAAAAGGACAACATACTGGCAGTAGGTCGTCTTATAAGGCGTTCCCTATTCGTTGATCCGAAATGTAGTACTCGACCGAACTTTTAAGTGCGAATATATTCTTTCAATTTCTATCTTTGTCATACATGACCAATGTTTGAATGAAGAATTTACTGGGAACGTACGTGTGTTTGTTACTTGCCACATTGTGTGTAAATATTCTAAAACGACAACCTGTCTATATGTTTGTAATGTCATTGGTATGGGATATATCGATGCGAATGGGCATTTTGACAAAATCTCATATATAAGACAAACTCGTCTACCTGAATCATTGTAAAATAAACCATCCAACAAACGACGTCCATCTTAGGGATTTAGATATTACTATATATAAGTTATCCATTTATTTATTTTTCTAAAATATTTAAATATTTTGTTTAAATAACCAAGATTTTTCAGAATTGGCCAATCATCTCATTCAAAAAGATCAAACCTTCAATAAAAGCACCGGTGCTCATATTCTCCATAAAAATGGTCATGGCAACAGATTAAATAATTTACAAGCACTAGAAATAAAGAAAGCCATTAAAATTAATAATCATTTAAATTTTTGCAGTAGTCCAATATTAAGTATATTTCCCGTAAGCTCATAAAATTTCTCATCATTCGTTAATCACGTTCTCAGTTGACGTTTCGCCTCTTTCATTTCATATTATCTGTCTCTGTCTCTTTTTTACTTTGTTATAATTTAAATGTCATTATTTTGTTTTCTTACTGTTCTCTTATTTTATTTTATATTGTGTTCTCCTTCTATATGTACGAGTATACTCTTATATAACCACACACTATGTTTTTTTTTTTGTAGTTTAATTTTGTACCCTGATGATGCTTCGACTAAGCAAAACCGGTTGTGGCAAAATACTGCTCCCTCACTACTCCCACAGTACGCTTTGATGAAAAAAAGAGACAAAACATTGTTCCATAACATTCAGTATTAGTAAAAATACCATGGACGGGAACGCAATACGAGTATAACTCTAGCCAATGCCTTAAATAAAACACGATGTATGGAGCGCTATTGTGATATTAATAAAATGACCTCCTGTGAGATAAACTCACACTCCTCTACTATTTCACTGCAGTAATGTTTACTACTTGTGTAAGTTTCTTTTACAAATTTTGTAAAATAAAATTAACTGTTGAGTTCAAACGGGAAAATAGTTCTTCTATGGGAGAAAAATACAATCTATTGACATAAATATAAATTGATTGTTGCTGCAAAATAGAATATTATAATACTTCAAAAATGGAATATAAGGATAGTAAAAACAGCAGTAAGAAAATTGACCTCGGTAGCGCAACTGGCGGAGGGACCTTCGGGCAAGTGAGTGATTCTAAGATCAAATCTCAGTCGCAACCTTGGAGAAACAATGTATGGAAAGAGAGCTAATTATTTTTACCCAACCGATACAAACTTGCGATAAATCACTTTCTTTGGGTGTTTACGTCGTACACCATGAGAGAGAAAGAGGCAACAAATATAATACTCCGCTTCTACGTACTGTCACAATGATCTTGGGCTCCTGGGTCACAGCGAGACTCTTTTACGGGTCATAACTAAACGGTTTTTTAGGTAAGATGTTATATTTTTGTTGATATCAATACTGTGAAAAAGTGGTTATACGAATAAACAAAAACATTATGTCGATATGTGATATGAATGGACATATAAAAACCCAAGCCTTGGTCTTAGCCACGCCCAGGTCCGCCGAGTCAGGTAAAAATCATCAAAAACTGACTACATTGCCTTGGATTGATACCACATACTGAAAGGTCGCAACCATATATTTTTTCTTAGTTTCAATACATTTTTATTTACAGAAATGAAAAAACAAGACCACGGATATTAATTAAATTAGCATGTTTATTTTTGGATTCTTAGTTTTATAGCACCCCTGGGGTGATATCCTTTCACGAAAACGGCGCTATAGAAGTTAGAAAATTATTATTGTTATACTTAATAAATATTTAAATACTAACAAAAATTTCAATTTCAATTTAATTAGTTTTAATCTGTAAGAGATTATAATGTGTTGTATTAAATATTTACGTTCATATCTAATTTTGTATTTCTTTATTTTCCCTAAGAATGTCACGAACGAGTGACGAAACTAGTTATCTAAAAAAATTGTTAACAAAACTAAGTTATTTAATAGTAATTTCAGAGAAGATACTCTGTGTATGGCCCTGGTGAAAGACCACCATTCGAAATCGAAACGTTGCTTGAAATGGACTTGGCCGTGTTTGGTGACCAGATCTGAGTAGCTAGGTACTTCACAACCTTCTTCTTCCCCATCTCCTTCCTCTCCCCACTACATTCAGCCTCACAAATACCCCAATTAAGAATGCCATAGTCTCACTGGCTCCAAACGGTTAATAGCAGTTGGGACTCTTGTGCGGTATTCACTATGAATATATTATATTATATTTGGGGGTTTTTGGATAAGTTACAATTATTATTATTTCAGGTGGTTCGTCGCAACACCACCCCACTGTCATGCTTTCAGTAAAACCATTTTTCTAATCGGTCTCAGGGGTGATCGGTAACGCCTCAGCTTTCACCTAATTGGCATTCGGTTCGAGGAACACCTCAGCCATAATATTTACCAAAGGGGTGCTGGCCGCATACCGGTGGCGTATCGGCATAAATAAGGGCCTTGAGTTGACAGAATTAGTCTCGCGAAGAGATTTACGCCAGTCAACAATGATTGAAGTCGGAAGATTTTACTCTGAAATATATTATCTGTCGATTTAAGGGGTGGGAATGTGTGACACGATGGGCTTTATATATGTAAGCAATGGGGTACCTACGTTAATATATTACGATAAATAACGCCTTGAATAAGGAAGGAATGATGTCATTTTCTTAAAATAATTATATGAAACGGTACTGTATCTCCTCTGATCATCACATGTTTAACACATTTATCAGAAGTGACCTGCCAGGTAAGTATGTTGCTGTATATTTATATAAACTAAGAATTAATATTAAGTAGAAATTAAGATTTGTACAGCGCCCTTGTGGTGATTTTTCACAAAAACAGCGCTACACAAACTATCCATATATTATTATTTCGTTAGGTGGTCGAGTGGTAAGATGCTCGACTACGAATCCAGAGGTCGCGTGTTCAAATCTGGCGTGCGCAAATAAAAAATATTGAAACAATATGTGTCGCAACATATTTAATTCATATAAAATAATATATAGTATATTTGCGGCACGTTCCAGGGTGCTCTAAGTATCGCCCTAGTGAAAGATTCCATTCAGAACTTAAACGTTGCTTGAAATGGGTTTAGCCGTGTTTGGTGACCAGATCTGAATAGCCAAGTTCTTCCTAACCTTCCTCTTCCCCATCTCCTTCGCCTCCCCATTACCTTCAACCTAACAACATTTGTTTTAATTTGTAATTAATAAAATGTGGGCAAAATATATTTTTTTACTTAATGGATGCTTTTATTTATGTGGTCTTATCTAAGGTTCTATGTCCTAGCAGTTATCACTTGTTTAATTGTTATTATTTTGCTATTATTAGTTGGTAATTTATTTATTTACGCACATTAAAGACTTTTACACTCACATTTACATCATTTACCTAATATAGTTATTAAAAGTGCAGTAGATAACTGTGTTTTATGTTAACATAAACATGAAATAAAATACCTACAGGATTTTGTTGAATTGAACAGTATCAAACAAAATTTTCCAACGAAGTATTTGCAAATCATTTAAAATGCACAATAAATATATTTATTTTTTTAATGATTAAACATTATTATTCTACCACTCCTTCTTTTTAATGCCCCTTTTAATAGGTCCACAAAAAAGAAATCAACGACACGATATTACAAAAGATATAAAGACACTCAAATAGGTTCTATTTCATTTACTGGTTCGCTTTTAAGTCAACGTGACCTCTAGACTTTTAGAGGACTCAATTATAAAATGGACATTACTCCCATCGCCCCCATGCGTTGACCCTTCGGAAATAATTTCACGTGAGTTCTGGTGCGCACACCCGCGTATTGTACACGTGTTGTTTATCGACGAAGTTAATTTCAACACCTGGGCACGAGTTGAGGAACCTACGTAATAAAAAAAGGTCCAATATCCGCTTCAGAGTCGCAACCCACGGGTTCAAAACCCTCAAGGCATAAACCTTTTACGACATTATAAATAAATTCCCCAAAGATAGTCAAGTACCCAGTACTTCCATCGTTCGGACATTTGTCTCAATTTTTAAATAATGGCTTGCAAACGTGCCAAGTCTTTTATTATTACTATTAAAATTATCATATATTATAAATCATTTCACTTACCCGTCGAGAGAGACGTACAGAGGAAGTGTAGCCATTTAAATTCATATGCTGGTGTCAGTTGAATTGGTTCTCTGAAAGAAAAAGATGAATTGATTTGAATCGAGTTTTAGCTCAGAAGTAGCTTGTTTTACGCCTAGTAAAGTGTAATTGACAATACAATGGTTGTTATCGATTTTTCTCAAGTGTACTGATTACTGACTGATTTTCATCAATTTACTATACAGAGTTTTTACAGACGTGTGAGTCAGAATAATGCAATTATAAAAATTCAGTCGAGATTTACAAAATGGATGAATAATACTAGCGTTGTGACCGCTCCGAAAGAACTACTTCTTTTGGCAGCAGTTCCTACTTTCTTCATTGTTCATTGAACAAATACTTCAATTGAAGTTGGTAGTTCATTTTAGCGTTGTGACTGCTCCGTGTGTACTATTTCATTTGCGGCAGTTCAAACTTCATTCATTTCATTTAATTGAACAAATACTTCAATGGAAGTTAGATTACAAAGAACTACTTTAATTTGCAGCTGTTCAATTGTGAAGTTGAACTTCAAAGCCTATAAAGAAGTACTTCATTTCAAGTACTTCAATTGAAGTTCGACTTCAAAGTACTTCGATCTAAAGGAACGTGTTTTTTGGGAGTCCTTTTCGTTTTAAAATCTCTACCGACCAGTACTTTTTTTTTGTTTTGGCGAGGAACCAATTCCAGTTTTTTTCGTTTTTAAATCACTACTGACTAGTACTTTTGTTTTGGCGAGAAACTTTTTTGCCGATTTGCTAGTACTTTTCGAAAAAATATCAAGGAACCGGTTCTAAAAAGAGCCGAACAAATAACCGGATAAATTCAAATCTCTTTTTTGCGAGTTCGACTTCAATTGAAGTGTTCACTGTGAAGGGTTCATTTTAAAGAACTAGCAGTTCGTGAAGCATTCACAAAAAATTAAAGTTTTTCCCAACGCTACATAATACAAATAATAAAAAAAAAAAGAGAGATACATTATAATGGTATAAGATAATCCAAACTAGCCGAAGAGAGTATTAGAAATAACCGAACTGAATATAAGAAAATGTGACATTTTTCAACATAAAAGCAAAGTAAAAAAGTAGTGGAATTATCTGATTCGTCGTTTTCAATATTTTCAAACGGCATAAATTATTGAAAAAAATATCAATATCAGCACATTCAATCCTATTGTACAGTCGACATATTTGAGACAGAGATTGGATACGATTGCAATCCATCTTTACAATTTGCGAAAAGCAAAATTCGTATAGATTGTAAATGGTTACTTGCCTGAAAGCTTTTTGATAAACTGAATTAATAATTGATATTGCATTACATTATATCGACGCCGGAAAGGCAAAAGGACTAAAGCACCATTTTGGAAATTTTACACCAGTGTCCTCAGTACCTGCTTGGATTTTGAAAAAAAAAGTTTACTCAGGTAACTCAATGCTCTCACTGAGATGCCTGAAGCGACAAGAAGTTTAAAAAAGTCCCAAATTTAAGTCAAGCCTTCTCTCAAATGGAAAATATATTTTAAATGGCCGAAGCGCCACAAGTCTTCAGAATCAAACGAGACTCGTAGCAGAAACAAAACCTGATCAAAATTGCACGTTTAAAGGCTGATTCACACCAACGTCCAGTTCCGCTCAGTGTCGATATTGTTCCGCAAGAGAGCTTATTGATATGGTATGAATATCAGTAGTGTGCCAATACAAAGTTGTGTGGCAGTATATCCTTCTGCCCACCGTTGTGATATATAACTACTTAGTTAGTTAAATAATTATTTTGAATTGTAAAAATACTAACATCGCAGATTTTTTTTTATCAAAAACCATTTTTTTATCACTAAATAATATTTTTACTAATTATTAATTATTAAAAATATTATTTAGTGATAAAAAAAATGGTTTACAAAAAAAAAAATCTGCGTTGTAAGTATTTTTACACTTCAAAATAATTATTTAACTAAATAAGTAGATAAATATCACAAGGGTGGGCAGAAGGATAAACTGCCATACAACTTTGTCTTGGCACATACTCCTTGATTGATATTCATACCATATCAATAAGCTCTATTGCGTAACAATATCGGCACTGAGCGGAACCGGACGTTGGTGTGAATCAGCCTTTACTCATTTTTAAGTGTCGCTTAAGCCCTTTTGCCTTTCCAGCGTTGATATGTTTGTGAAAGTTCATATCCGTTGTGCATATTGTTAAGTGGACTCAAAATCAAGTCACATTGCGTGGTATTTTGTTTTGATATTTCTAATATTAAAACTGTTAATTCGTGGTGGAATTCTATTTTAATGATTTAATAATTCCATTTTATTACTTTTTTCAACTGTTTTTTTTATTAAGACCTTCTAATTTCACCTTCTAGCGGGCATCTTCAGACTAGTATAATTTGAAGTGAATCTATGGGATATGTATTTACTATTTACGTCCGTAATGGACGCCATTGGGTCTACGAGTATATCATATTAAACAATTGTTTGAGTTAGTATTTTGTTTTATTGCTGACAGGAGCGGCTTTACAAGTACATTCAAATAACCTTTTGGGTGATTTTATTACCTTCAGAAAAAAATAAAGCCAACACACAAAATAAGAGGAAACTATATAAAAGGATGAAATCTTTTAACGCGCTGCCGGAAACCATCCAAATTATGCCAGTCAATAAATTCAAAATAGCCCGTAAGAACTATTTAAAATATATATAAATCAAAACACTTAGTAGTATATAACTTAAAATTTTTTTGAGTCTAAAATGAAATATTTAGGTACTTTGTAAACTTAATGTACAAGTGACTAAAATAAAATAAATATGAATTAGATTTACTTAAAATTGTACCAGCCTGAAGATGCCCGTCATAAGGTGAAACCAGTCAGGTCTTAAATAAGAAATAATGGAATAAAGTTAAAAAATTAGTATTATAAAAATCATTAGTTAAATACAGTTTAAAATTTGGTATCATTAAATCACATTGCGTGGTGTTTAGCCAAGTACCTACGCAATAATTGCAATCTCAAGTGGTGACAACTGACACACAAATAAATAGATATTGCTTACCGTTTGCGTAAACATTTCTGGGCATTAAACTTGAAGTTATTTGTGCGTAGGAGCGTTCTATTAAACATCCCACATAAGTGCTAAAGCTGCTGTGATGAAATTAAATTACTTGTGATGAAAGATGGCGGTTGACAAATTCGGAATGTAGTTAAAAAAAAACGGTGAAGCAAAAAAGCTTCCTGCCAGAAACCAATCACATCAATTTCCGGGCAAAACGGAGATGACATTGTGATCTTCCGTCAAAGGGCACAGAGGTTGAAAGCTCAGAGCAATGATGTACCAGGAGAGAGCGCTAGGGTAGTCAGGATCGATGATTTTTCCTGACTCGGGCGTGGCTAGGGTATTTATACATCCATTCAAAGCACATGTCGATGTAATGATTTTGTTTTTATTTGTAAAACCACTTTTTCACAGTATTGTTGTAAACAAAAATATAGGATATAACCTAAAAAACCGTCGAGTTATGTCCTGTTAAGTCGCATAACAAAACGTAGTGGGTGGAGTCACCGGAGACGCGGGAGACGGAGAACATGCTTACATAACAATACTGTGAAAAAGTTGTTATACAATTAAAAGAATCTCAACATAATCTGTCTCTCGGCGAATCACCTTTAGATATTCAAATTTTAACCAAATCCTGTACTGTACGACAAATTCAGAAAGTCCATTTTTTAATTTCGCTCCCATGTCATTAATAAATTTAAAAATTTAAAAAAATAAAAAATCATAGTTATAATTTTAAGTTAAAAAGTTTGTCTATCTGATGGGACCTGCCAGGTAAGTATGTTCTTGTATATTTTCTTATTTAAACTAGGAATTAATATGTAATAATAGAAAATATGATCTGTACAGCGCCCTTGAGGTGATTTTTCACAAGAACAGCGCTATACAAATCATTCAAATATTATTATTATTATTATTATTAAACAAAAACATTATGCCGACATTTGCTATGAATGGATGTAAAAATACCCTAGCCTTAGCCCTAGCCCTAGCCTCGCCTGATGCAGGCAAAAATCATCAATACTGACTACACTAGCGCTCCCTCCTGGTATATTATTGCTCTGAGATTGAGAGCGTGAGAAATATTCAGTTGTCCGTCTTTGCCGTTAATTCGTTCGTCGTGTTATTTGCCGTGCAGTCATAATAGATTGTGTCGCCTACAACAGTGTGCATAACGTTAATATTAACAGATTAACACGATTTGGCACTTAACAACGAAAGCCGCCTGCTAAATGCTGAAAAGTTTATACTCGCACATTTGTTGTGTTGACGCGTCATTAGAGCAATGTGCAATGTTCTATGGTAAGATGAACAGTGTGAACGCAACTTAGCACCATAGAGTGTTTATGGGAACTCCTAATTATGATAAGGCGTGACTAAATGACCAATCTCGTAGCTTTACGATAGCTGATGATGTATTAAATCTCCAATGCAGTTACCGCTACAGATTTAAGCTACATTCGTCTGAATGGCAGATGTAAGTATTTATTTCTGTGGATATGTACTGAAAATGTGAAGAATGTATTTTAGAATGTTACGTGCTCACATCACAGCCGGAATAACACTGTTTTATCATTATTATTATTTATGTAAAATACGTAAAAATATGATTTAAATAATACGAAATTTTAAAATTTATTCCACATTTTTTTATTTATTTAAGACCACAGACAGACAGACTGGTCTGAACCTGAAAATGCCTGTCATAAGATGAAACCGGTCAGGTCTTGTAAAAAAAATAGTGGAATAAAGTTTAAGAATTAGTATTATTAAAATCACTAAAATGGAGCTCCACCACGAATTAACAGTTTCAAAATTAGAAATAACGTAAAAATATATAATATTATATTTAAAAAAAGTGGTCTATAATGACCCCGTGAAGGGTGAGTATTCATAATTTAAACTTTGGTTATTTTATGCATATCACATAATAATTACATTGCCCATAGCTAGTGGGACTATTATACCCCTACATGAAGAATCTCATGAGCTGAAAAGAAGGATTTTGTAGAAGTTCGATATTTGACATTGCTTGAAATTACTTTAGCTATGTTTTTAGGTCAATGAACAAGTACCTACATACTACCAACCCCTCTCTGTCAAAAATAATGGAGGGTATTATAATGGATGCCTGAGGAAGACGTGGCACGAGCAAGTGAATCAAATATCAGAGTCTGCAAATGTCAAGAGTCAGAATAACAGAATAGTACGTATTAGACGATGTATGCATGTAAATTAAGCTAGGAATGTATGTCAAGACAGATTTGTTTAGCGGTCTATCTTCTCTGCCTACCTCTCCGGAGAAACCAGGTGATGGTTAGTTAGTTAATAATGTAATACAAAGTAATTCAGTTTATTGGTGATATTATATATATTAATTTACCTAGCTGTTCGTCCCAATACCTTTTCAAAACATAGATAACCAAAAATAATAACCAAAGGGTTATATTTTACTCGGACCCTGGACATTGACAGTAAGCTTCAACTCAATCAACCATAAAGTATATCCATGTAACAGTTAAAAGAATGGTGTTTGGAGGTCTTGTCACATAGACAACAATCGTAGACAATACGCAGAACAATATTTATAAAGAATGCAATAATTGTGACAATAACTAATGCCATGCTGTCAGTATTGACGTGCCACCACAGTCATAATAATTTGTCTTGACGGATGTGAAGTATGTTTCACCAATCACATATTCATGTTTCTCCATCGCCAGCGAAAGAGGTGGTTCACCCCATTAGAAATAAAATAAATGAGGTCACCTAGGAAGTCACACTGATTTGAATGCACCACAAATATATGTATGGCGTTCCGCAAGGGTTGACAGTTGGACCCGTCTAAAATTAAAATTCCAAATATTAATTATTAACGGTCAGAAATAAAACATAGAATGTTTTCTTACAAAACTACCCGGTTTCACTCAAAGTTTCAACACTCTACTTGACATATTTTTGTTATTGAAAATATCAGAGAAATAATGTGACTAATGCTATGGGCGGTAAAACTATGTATGACCGTGTTAAAAGTGTGGATATCCGAAAGAATGCAAGGCTGATCTAAGCGTAATCAAGAAAGGGACGCTCATATGGTTTGGGCATGTAGAGCGGATTAACGAAGAAAGCAGTGTGAAAAGAATATATAACACGAAAGTGATTGAAATTCGGGGACGCCCGAGGAAATACGGCACGATAAAGTGAAGTCGAGCCATGTGAAGAGTCAGAATAAGAGAAAAGTATGAATAAATGCTAATGTAGCAAGGAGTGTGTGCCAAAACAGAGTTTTATGCCGGTCCGTCCTCTCTGCCTACCCCTGCGGCGAAACGGCCTGACGATTAGTTAGTCGGTTAGTTGTCATCTAAATATATAGTAGATGGTTAGTAACACACCTGTTCTAATGGTTTAACAGCCTCCGTCGTCGAGTTTAAAGGTCTTTGACTACGAATCCAGAACTCACGGGTTCAAATCCCAGCGCTCGCAATAAATTTATTTTCATGTTTTAGTATTATTTCACAATTAATCAATTTCAAATAATGTATAGTACATTTGCGGCACGTTCCAGAGTGGTAGATACTCCAAGTATCGCCTTGGTGAAAGACCACCATTCAGAATCGAAACGTTGCTTGAAATAGCTTTAGCCAAGTTTGGTGACCAGAACTAAGAATCCAGGTACTTACCAAACTTCTCCTTTTCCATCTCCTTCCTCCCCATAACATTTAGCTTCACGGCATAATCCTAATCGGGGATGCCCTACACTGGCTCCAGACAGTTGGGACCTTGAAGTGACAATATAAGGAGAGAGAGCTAATTATTTTTACCCAACCTATACAGATTTGGGATAAATCACTTTCTCCGGGTTTTTACGTCGTACACCATGAGAAAGAAAGAGACAACAAATTTTCCCGAATTATCACAGCGCTTTAGAGTATTGTTAGAATGTTCTTCGTGTCCCGCGTCTCCGTTGACACACGTTATGATATGCGAAATAAATTGAGATAACTCAACGGTTTATTAGGTTACGTGTTTTTTTTTTTTAAACAATACTGTGAAAAAGTAATTATACGAATAAACAAAAACATTATGTCGACATGTGCCATGAATGGATGTATAAATACCCTAGCCTTAGTCGTAGCCACGCCCAGGTCTAGCCGAGTCCGGCAAACCTCGAATAAACTGACTACAGATCTCTCTACAGCGCTCTCTCTTGTATATTATTGCTCCGAGGCTGGGACTCTTGCGCGGTGTTCGCCGTTCAAATACGAATACGTTTAGGGACAACCCTGGAACCTGTTCACCTCCCGTACTTGATCGGAACGGGGATACAGCCCGCCTGAATTATTTATGGTACATAACAAATCTTTTTATTCATTGATAATCGTAAAAACCATATACGTTTTCTTTTCACGTTCAAACGTGGAATGACAAACGGCGTTTGGGGGAACTTCGCCGCGGGGTTCACACAAACGTCACTTTGGGACTTTGACGTTCCGAGGAGGGGTCAACCGCAGGGCAATCCTTTACGACTTCTTCCCTTTGTCTTCTTGACGAGGGGCAATGATTCACCGCCTCGTCCGAGCGTAATGTGTAAATCCACGTGTGTTGATTTATATCACCAATTTGAGGATTAAAATCAATGTCCGTCCATAATATGAACCCGTAGACATTGCCCATTTAGAATTCAGAATAATATTAGGTATGAAACGTTCCCACGACAGGCTGCCTCCGAGGTTGACCCGGCACATTGTGACATTGAAAGCCTCGAGTGGGGAAACATTTATGTGCGTTGAATAGCAATAGCGCGAAACGAATCAGATATTCAAATATATAAATTGACAATTGACACATCATCAACACAAATTTGACGGCCTCCATGGTCGAGTGGTAAAACGCTCGACTACGAATCCAAAGGTCGCGGGTTCAAACCCGGCGTGCGCCAATTACTTTTATTTAACTAATATGTGTCATAACACATTTAATTCATGTAAAAATAATAAAAAAAGTATATTTGCGGCACGTTCCAGAGTGGTAGATACTCTAAGTATCGCCCTGGTGAAAGACCACCATTCAGAATCGAAAAGTTGCTTGAAATGGCTTTAGCCGTGTTTGGTGACCAGATCTGAATAGCCAGGTACTTCCCAACCTTCCCCTTCCCAATCTCCTTCCCCTCCCCACTACCTTCAGCCTCACCACATATCCTATTTGGGAATGCCATAGTCTCACTGGCTCTAGACGGTTGGGAGCAGTTGAGACTCTTGTGCGGTATTCACGTAAAAAAAAAAAAAATTTAACCCTTTTCACAACAAGAAAGAGTTCTAGCCTTGGAGTAAGAATACACGAGTATATGGAGAGAGAGCTTAATATTTTTACCTAACCAATGCAAATTTGCGATAAATCACTTTCTCAGGGTTTTTACGTCGTATACCATGAGAGAGAAAGAGACAAGAAAAGTTTTCACATAAAACTGCAGCACTTTTTAATATGTAAGAATGTTCTCCGTCCGCGGTAACTTAACATCATCGAGTCGTATGGCTTAATGTCAACGGGGTTTGAGGTTATTTCCTATATTTGTGTTGAATGGATCTCGTTTCAGCGGCGTTTGATTGGTATAAGCGCCCAATAGAGTTGATATCAATGCCTTCATAGATATCTTATAACATCTATCTTGGAGTAAGAATGTATATGGAGAAAGAGCTAAATAGTATACCATGAGAGAGAAAGAGACAAGAACAGTCTTCAAATAATATTGCAGGACTTCTAAGGTAAGGTAAGGATGTTCTCCGTCCGCGCTAACTTCACATAATCGAGTCGCATAACTTACGTCATCGGATTTTGAGGTTATTTTATATATTTGTGTTGATTGAAAAACTTGCAGTGGTTATACAAACAAATCGAACATAATGGTGATATGTTCTATGCGTGAATGTTCAAATAAAACCAAACAAAGATTATAAAATATCACTTTTCCAAGGTATTTCAACAGTTTTAAATATTTTTGACGAACTTAAAAACACACATTTTACATGATATAAAAACATAAAATCAACAAAAAGCTTCCATCATTATTTAGGCAAACCTTCTGTTATTAGTGTTTGTGTGATATTTTAACTTTATAAATATTTTTAGTGGTGTATTGTATTGATATTGTTTTGTTTAATGTGTTCAAATATGTTTATTAAAAATGACCGAATCCCATGTCGGCGGTAACTAATAGGCTATGCACCATCCTTTAACATACCTTTATCTCTTTCTATCGAGTCAGTATAAAGTCAACAATACTGACTACACTGTTTCGCAAAGGTACATCTCCATATATTCTTACTCCAAGGTTTTAGCGTATAATGCTAGGTAAATATAATGACACTGATTCTACCCAATGCAAACATTCTTTTGATTTGGTGGATTCTATGATTTTTAATACCTTTTGAAAATCATTGTTTTTTGTCGTAAAACGTCTTTAAAATCGATGCTGGGTATGGGGAGACAATCGCACCTAAATGAGCGACAGTTTATGTCAAAGTTATTTCAAACTTCAATAATTTGGCTAAAAGAGACAGCACCGTCATCTTAGTCTTGCTTTAAAGAAAAAAGATGCCATTACCACTTTGACATTCGTGGTGGCCGGTCGTTTTGAACTAGCTCCAGCTAGTGGAACTTTTGTACTGCATTCATATTTTTTTAAACATTTTATTTATCATTCAAATTCAAGTACAGTCATCTATCATTCAAAATCTTGAAACCACCCGCATAGAGCTTTTGATTGATACCTTTTTTCAGGTATTTTATCAAATATCATTAAATGAAAACAATAATAACTTTACATTGAATGAAAACAAACCTTAACTTCTATCCTAACGATGAACCTATTTCCAAAATATTTTTAAAAATCACCAATCACAACGTTAAAAGCAATCTTAAATTTGAATTTAATCTGAAAAATCCGTAATCCGCACAGATTGCACAAACAAAACGCAGCAAATCCTCGAAGATTTGAGAGCAGACTAAATCCAAAATATGCGCTCGGCTGCCTGTCCATCTATTCAATGCCACCCCTCGCGTACTAGTTCAACGTTCAACCCCATAGCAAACACCCGACCCTCATTGAAACGCAATCCACTGATTGTTGCAACATATCAAACAACAAATGTCTCACATTAAAATAGTTCGTTCATTTTCAAAGGGGCGAAAATGGTTATTTGAAATCAAAACATTTTTTTTACTCTTTCATTGAATTTAGTTGTCATATTTTAGATGCGTTTTTATCTATGGCATCATTGAATTTTTCGGGGGGAGTAGTTTTATGGGAAGAGGCCTGGGTATGAACGCAGTATTGCACGCACGCTTAAAAGGATTTAAATCTCAGAGTAACAATATAAAGAGACCGTACTAATTTGTGACAAATCGTTGACAAACTCGCAAAATATAGCTCTCTCTTTATGCTCGGTTCTATACGCATATGAGAAAAAGAGACAAACAATTATTGAAACCAATACACGATTTGGGGCGGGCTAAATACCATGTCCGCGATATTTGATCTGTACGAACTTCATTCACGTTTGGAGTGTCAGGCGAACGGACTGTCAAAAGTGCGTAAATAGTTAAAAACTTGAGTTATTTTTTGTCCGATATCTAGCAAAACATCATGGCCATATGTGCTATACTTGGTTGCTTCAATCGAAGTACAAAAGGACCAAAAACAAACAGTTTTCACACGTATGTACCATAAAAATCGTATTTTTTAGTTAGATCTCAAATATTTAACATTCTAACCTACAAAACAACTAGTAACTTACACCAATATGTAATTAATCTTTGGACTATTCGTTCCAATATAATAAACTTCCGTTTGAAATGAGTTTTAGTGGATTCGTAATATTTTTAACTTAGAGATATTTACTAGCTGGCACATAAGAAACCATTACAAGAGGGAATCCCCATATTGTACGGCTTCTGAAAGTATCCCGGTCTCTTTTTCTTTCTCATGATACTAACGCTAAATTGTTGGCAAACAGATAAAGACAGAATAGTGTTTATCTCTTAGTTATATTTATAATTTCGGTTACGTCCCCAGATTCAGGGCTATGCCAAAATTGGAATATTATTATTTATTTAATTATTTTTAGATTTCCAAAGGATGAAAAAAGACGAGAAAAATCTAATTTCTTTTTCTTTGATTTAACAAATATGTTAATATGAATTCATACGTTTCATCTGGATTTTTATACCCTTAGCTTCTAGTTAATTGTTTTTTTTTAAATCTATTGATGTGCACATGCACTATTGTACCCATTTCTGAACCTGTTCTCTGATGATTTATGATAACGATATGCATCTAGATAGTTTTAATTTTGTATACATATTATATATTATTTTCTCCTTGTTAGTTAGAATTATTAGCTTAATTAATTAAGTATGAAGCGCACTTGACGTGAAATATCACAAAACTGTGCTATATAAGTTCACTGTTATTATTATTCGAAATTTCCTTACAAAATAACGCGGGACGGAAAACATCCCTACAATACTTAAAAGCGGTGTCATGTTTTGTGAAATTTTTTGTGTCTCTTTCTCTCTCATGGTGTACGACGTAAAAACGCAGAGAAAGTGATTTATCGCAAATTTATATAGGTAAAAAAAAAATTGATCTCTCTCCATATATTCTTACTCCAAGGTTAAGAAAATGATTTAACATCTGTTATCACCGTACATTTTTTTTATTTTACTTTTTGTTTGTAAACTATTTTGTTGATGGAGACTGAAGTTCATTTTATAATATGTATTATAAAATGTTCTGTACTAATAATTTAATTCGTTTATATTTTTATCTATAAATAAGATTTTAATAATCTTATTGATTAATGTATATTTGAATAAACAAAAAAATATACAACATTCATTCTTTTTAATGATTTACAACTACCTACTCACAACAAAATACCTAATTTACTTAATTTGTGACAACCCTGTTAGTGATTTTACTCCGAGTTTAGGCCACACCCTTTGGTCATTGCTTGGTCAAAAAGTGCGGACAAAATTTCGCAAAGTTAGGTCTCTAGATATTGTTACTCTAAGATTTAAATGTAATTATAATCTGTAATAAAGTGCACTGGGCAACACTTTGCCAATAGGGATGGGCAATGGACATATCAATGTTTCGAAACAAACGCTCAAAATTTTGTGTTCTCGATAATAAATTTGAAATGAGCACCTAATTTAAAAACAATATTTGTGTATAATGTAGCATATCTTATTTTCTCGAGAGAAATAAGATAGAGAATCTAGATATTTTAGCCAAGCACGCATAAAAAGTCCGTAATATGATATGTATTTATCCATTGTTAAAGAAGTCTTTGTATAATTTATTTAGTGTTATGTGATTTGAATGAAGGTTCACATGGGCAACGTATAAAAATAGCGTTATTTCCGTATAGTTTAGGACAACGTGGAGGTCGCTATTACAAGCGCATCCACGTTCCGGCATCTGATAGTATTAATACCGTAAGCCGTCTTCTGCCACGTTCGATGGAAAAATTGCTCATACATACAAAAGTTTGAAATTTTCTTCCGATTACGGTCCTTCACGATTAACTCAGTATGTTCCTTTTTATGTGTGTGTCGTGACTAAACCACGCGGGAGTGGGTTTTTATCTGCTAGTTACAATAATTATGATTATCACAAACACTGAAATCGCAGTATATATATATATATTTACATCGTATTGTAGAAATTTTAATCAGTCCCAGGGAATATTTCTCCCTCTTCCTGTGTCAACTGTGGTTAGAGGTGCATAAATGAGAAGATAAACTTTTCTACCCGGTGAGCGGGCTGCCTTTTATAATAATAAAAATGAAGTTTTATTCCAGAAGGTATGCACGAGTAGTGCAATGCAATACCTTCCATAATTAATAATAATACATAGTAATAATAATTATAATAAAATAAAAGTTGTAGTACACACAATAATAATAATAAAGAAAAATAAAGATAAATTGATAAAAAATAAAAATAAAGTAAAATTGAAATATTAATGGAGGATATTAGGTCTCATTTCTGCAAAACGTCATCAAGAGGGAGTCCATCCTGATAGCGTTAAGACTGATAGGGCCAATATCTTACTTTCCACGTGCTAAAAAGGGTACGGATCCCGCTGTGGGATTCAAACTAGATCCATCCAAACGCTAGCTGAATAAGTTGTTCCCCTTAGTAGTGAATGTCATTTTAATCGAGCGTGCTTCAAGGTGGTATCCGCATCAGCTCCATGAGCTGCTCATGTGACATATCCAGGAGCTGGTCGAGGTCGACGCCTCAGAAGGTACCTGAAGGCACGCCTTTTCATTTGCTGATCTTCGATATCGGCCATGTTTTCTAACCAAACGACAATTTAAGAGAAAGAGAAAAAGAGCCGCTGTCAAACTATCATTTCCGGCGATACATTTAAAGGTTTGTAGTAAGTCGAATAATAAGTTTGAGACTTGCTGTACGCAAGCAATGTATTTGTGTAGGTAGCACTGGATCCCATTCTTATGCAAGGACATTTCCTGATAAATAGACATTTTGTAGAATAGTAGTTTTGCAAAATTATGATTTTGAAATCGAAATATTAACGAGAGAGCCCTGCCTAAACCAAGAATGCCTCTGAGAGTAATGGAAAGAACGATGCTGAATGTATCGCTACGAAACTTTTTAAAGTTTGTACAAAATAAAATCAACAAAAAAATGCCAAATTGGAAATACGTAACAGGAATGAATTGAGCGTAAACCTTAAAACTGTATGAATGTTTTCTGAGCATGAATTATTTAACATGCTACAAAGCAACAGGTGTTACACCTCGGCCTCCGTGGTCGAGTGGTAAGATTCTCCAAAGGTCGCGGGTTTAAACCCGGCGTGCGGAAATAAATTTCATTTCAATAATGTGTGTCATAGCAAATTTAATTAATATAAAATAATAAACTGTATATTTGCGGCACGTTCGAGTTGTAGAGTGGTAGATACTCATAGTATCGCCCTGGTGAAAGACCACCATTCTGAATCGAAACGTTGCTTTAAATGGCTTCATCCGTGTTTGGTGACCAGATCTGAATAGCCATGTACTTCCTAACCTTTCTCTTTCCCATCTCCTTTCCCTGTCCACTACCTTCAGCCTCACCACATACCCCAATTAAGTATGCCATAGTTTCACTGGCTCTAGACGGTTGGGAGCAGATAGGACTCTTTGGCGGCATATCAGAGCAATAATATACAAGAGGGAGGGCTGCTGTAATCCGTTTTTTATGAGTTTTGCCGGACTCGGCTAGACCTGGACGTGGCTAGGACTAGGGCTAAGGTATTTATACATCCATTCATAGCACATGTACACAAAAAAATAGCATATAACCTACAAAACCGTTGAGTTATGTCAATTTATGTCGCATATCAAAACGTGTGGGCAGAGTCAACGGACACGCGGGACACGAAGAACATTCTAACAATACTTTAAAGCGGTGTGATAATTCGGGAGATTCTGTTGTCTCTTTCTTTCTCATGGTGTTCGACGTAAAAACCCGGAGAAAGTGATTTATCCCAAATGTTTATAGGTTGGGTAAAAAGAATTATCTCTTCGATTTTTACCGGACTCTGCAGACCCGGGCGTGGCTAAGACTAAGGCTAGGGTATTTATACATCCATTCATAGCACATATCGACATAATGTTTTCGTTTATTCGTATAACCACTTTTTCACAGTATTTTTATAAACAAAAATACAACATATAACCTAAAAACCGTTTAGTTGTGTCAAGTTTAGTGGCATAACAAAAAATGTAGGCGTAATCCTGCGGTGACCCAGGAAACCAAGATCATCGTTACAGTACATAGAAGCGGTGTATTATATTTGTTGTCTCTTTTTTGTCTCATGGTGTACGACGAGAAAACCCGGAAAAAGTGATTTATCGCAAGTTTGTATAGGTTGAGTAAAAATGATTAGCTCTCCCTCCATATATTGTTACTTCAAGGTATAGGACGTGTACAATCTTCGCGGTAAGAACATTCTTTATTACAGAATCTGTTAATATTGGCTTGGCTGAAGATTAGGAAAAGTCTGGTAAGTCAAAAAATAAGCTAGCAATTCAAAACCCACACGAAAAGCGAAATAACTTGGCGGCCGGCGAAGTTGATTAAGTTTCCATCGTCCATGTTTAACTCCTACAAATGGAAGCCATTGTTATTTTCAGGAATGCAGCAATAATTTTTACAGAGATTTCAGTGGAAATATTCTACGCCCGGTTCAAGGTTATTCGTTTCGCCAACTTTTGGTGATGTGTGTAAAATTGATTTAATTAATTTGCACTTAAAATACTTTATTAAACAACATAACTATTATTGCATACAAATGAGATTTTTGCACACTTTGCATACTATAGGTTAGCTTTTATTATAAAAACCTCAGACTGGTCGGTAGCTGAGTGGACAAACGCGTCGACTCCCACCTGGGCGTCGTGCGTTCAATTCCTCTGCTGACTAAGTCCTCCATCATTGCAAAAGCAACATCTTCCGCTTCTTATGATGGCAGTAGGAGTTTTTCAAATTTTGTCAGGTTATTCGTAACCCGGGAATGTTTGTCTTTCTTTTTAAGAAAAAAAAAAAAATAATAATAATATACTAGAGGGAGCGCTAGTGTAGTCAGTATTGTCAATTTTTGCCTGACCGGGGCGTGGCTAGGGCTAGGGCTAGGGCTAGGATATTTATACATCCATTCATAGCACATGTCAACATAATATGTTTGTTTATTTGTATAATCACTTTTTCACAGTATGGTTATAAACAAAAATGTATGATATAACCTAAAAAACCGTCGAGTTACGTCCTGTTATGTCGCATAATAAAACGTAGTGGGCGGAGTCACCGGAGACGCGGGAGACGGAGAACATGCTCACATACCGAAAAGTGGTGCAATATTATGAGACAACTTGTCTTATCTCTTTCTCTCTCACGTTTTACGGCGTAAAAACCCGGAGAAAGTGATTTATCGTAAATTTGCAAAGGTCGGGCAAAAATTTTTAGCTCTCTCTCCATATATATTCTTGCTCTGAGATAAAAACCAATAAAAATGCCATTAAAATCTATACCTGTCAATTTTGACATGATAATGATCTTGTCTGCCACCAATTGATTGGAGTTGGCGAAATCAAAATATCAATAAAAGAAGAAATCAAATAAAGGTAGGTACTTCCCTACGGCAGACAATTTGATGGCTTTGTGAGCTCTTGGATAGTTTATAGTTTATTTGAGTTCATAAAAGAGAGACCATTGAAATCATCGCAATAAAACTAAAAGCACAAAGTTGTTGGTGCTATAGTTGTTTTATTTGCATGTTGCGTGTGCCAGAATGTGGCCAGTGTGGAGAATAAAGATGTCAAGTTGTCAAGAAGTTCCTGTGACAGGACAAGGCGTTGTGCCATCACAAGACAGACAGGACATTCATCTGGACAGAATGATGATAACATTCGATGGACCGCATCTTTGTTGTTATGACAGCTGAATCGAATAAGACATGGTCGTCCTCGTCAGATAGGAATTAAATAGTTTTAAAATAGAATAAACTTTAAGCTTTATTTTTTTGGTATTAATTATTGGAAACTGAAAAAAATTGTATTAATAACATACTCGTAAAAAGCATTTACTTTGTGGCTTGCTATATTTATAAATAAAACACATAAACTTTGTTTATAACCACTTTTTTTATTTAATATTACGTCTACCGGTTTCGAAAGTACCCTTTCATCATCAGGACAATATTAAAATTGATTTTAATAAAGGGTACTTTCGAAACCGGTAGACGTAATATTAAATAATAAAGTGGTTATAAAAACAAAGTTTATGTGTTTTATTTATTATATTAATAACTTTCAAGGAAGTATGAGATTGATTAAAATGTCGGTTTCTAAAAAAGCTTCGGTAGCTCAATTGGCAGAGATTTACTCTCGGATAGAGTAGAGGTTCCGAGTTCGAGTCACGATCGCGAACTATTTTTTTTTCTGTGTCAGTTTCTGTTTAATATTTCGTTGAAAATTAGTGATTTTATTTCAATAATTAAATTAAATAGTTTTGATTAAAAAAATTATTCAAATTGTCATACATTTCAAACAAACACACATTTTTTGGGTAATTTACTGAAATTAAAAATATATATTGTAGCGCGCCGTTTTAAGCTTGCCACTACACCATCTCTTTCCCCCGTACAGCACCATCCTGTCAGTTAATTAGTGAATTGATACATTGTGACTATTTTTACCATATTATGTGATCTGTGAACTTACTTACTTTAAATAAATAACCTTTTACCAACAAACGTGTTATAATATTGATTATAGTGAATACCGCACATGAGTCCCAACTGCTCCCAACCGTCTGGAGCCAGTAAGACTATGGCATCCCCAATTGAGGTATGTTGTGAGGCTGAAGGTAGTAGGGAAGAGAAGGAGATGAGGAAGATGAAGGTTGGGAAGTATCTGGCCATTCACATCTGGTCACAAAATACGCTAAAATCATTTCAAGCAACGTTTTTTTTTTTAAATAATAGTGAATACCGCACAAAAGTCTCAACTGCTCCCAACCGTCCAGAGCCAGTGATACTATGACATCCCCAAATGGGGTATGTTGTGAAGCTGAAGTTAGTGGGGAGGGGAAGGAGATTGGGAAGAGGAAGGTTGGAAAGTACCTGGCTCTTTAGATCTGGTCACCAAACACGGCTAAAGCCATTCCAAGCGACGTTTCGATTTTGAATGGTGGTCTTTCACCAGGGCGATACTTGGAGTATCTACCACTCTGGGACGTGCCGCAAATATGATTTTTATTATTTTTATATGAATTAAATGTGTTATGACGCATATTAATTAAATAAAAGTTATTGGCGCACGCCGGGTTTGAGCCATCATGTTTTAGGCAGTCGTGTGCTATGAATGATGTATAAACACCCTAGCCCCAGTTCTAGCCACGCCCAGGTCTAGACGAGTCAGGCAAAAATCATCAATACTGACTATAGAAGCGCTCCATCCTGTATATTACTGCTATACAGGAGTATCGGGCCTCTTCCTCTCCTTCCTCCCATCCCCAAATGCGAACGTCATAGTTCCACTGACTCCAAGCAGTACAACTCTCGTGCCGTATCACAAACCAAGGATACAAATAAAATCCTTCTAAAATCTCTCTATAATCAATGCTGAGACCAGCCCAGGCAATTTCCTGGCAGCTATTTCCTCTAAGCACTTGCATATCTCAAGCGTAATAAGCGGGAATAAAAATAATGTCTTGCTCCGGGACAAATAAAAACGTCAGATACAAATTAGATCTTTTGTTTCGAGTTTCAATGCTGAGTGCAGCGTTATCTCGCATCTCTCCGCGGATGCGTGGGAACCTCTCACAACTGCATAATGAATATTATTATTGCGTTTGCGCAAACGTGTAAATGCATTCGCTTTTTCTGCATCGTTTGCAAATAAATAACAAAACTAAACAAAGACTGAACCTTGAATACGGTTGCACGTACCCACACAATTAAATTATAACTTTGATAATAATAACTAGACATGAGATTATATGCCGTAAAAAATGCATCCTTTGAAATAGTTTTTTTTCCAGTGAAACACAGCCATTTGTTTTATGGCAACATTTATTTACACTAAGCTGACTAGGTGAATTTAAAGTGCGAGTAGTCTACCAAACCATGGGTAATGTTAGTAGAAGCTTTTCATCATAATCTGTTTCTTATTGAGTGACGAATCACCTTAAGATGTATACATTTTAGGGTTTTATATCCAGTAAAGACCTTTTCCATAAGAACTCACTAATGTAAACTTAAATTCAGTCAATTAAATACAAACATCAGATGGTGATAGTAATAAGGCCTAATGAGCCGCAGTACTAGTTGGATAGACATTATGAGGGGTATTTGAATAAGCCCCAGCTAGTTAGCAGAGGATTACGAAAGAATCCATAAAATCAAAAAAAAGTATACATTTTAATCAAATCGCTGTACTGTCCTACAAATTTAGAAAGCCCATTTTGAAATTTGTACTCATGCCCTAAAATCAAACAATAAAAAACGACAATAATTTAAACAAATAATTTTGCCAAAATTATATTCAGTGCCAAACTGTATCATTCTCCAAACTAGAAAAAAATGTTCATCTAAAGCATTGATACTCAACCTGCGGCCCGCCAAGCTTTTTTGTGCGGCCCTCAACACATTTATTATCAGGAACATGATTTACAAAATCTGGCATTCTATATTTCGTATATGTTGAGATTAATTTCGACTTTGACGTACAGACATGGAAACCCGAAGAGGATGGTCGTTGTCGTGTCAACATCAGATCTGGTATAAGAGTGTTGCTACTGCACACGCTACATTTATTCCCAAAAAAACAAACATTTGACAGACAAATATGCGCGCAAATAATTTTGCTTGTGGCAGCACATAAATTTTTGACAGCTCCAAAGTTGAATGTGTCACAGTCACAGTGTTGCGGCTTTATTTCAAGTAAACATTACGCGGAACGCGGATACGATAGCTTTTTTTGCTGTCTTATAAAATATTGTTTTGTTATAATTTAATTACTATTACGATATTTTTAAATTATTTAGCTGCCTTAGCTAAGGAATTTAAGAGCAGATTTCAGGACTTACGTAGTATCGAGAATTGTTTGTTATTTATAGAAAATCCCTGGCACCTAGAAACAGCAAATTTAACACATTTAGCTGCACTGGGATATGATTATGCAGTGCTTTTTGATGAATTTATCGAATTTAAGAACGATACTAATCTGAAAGCTATTTTTGAAGAAAAAAGAGAGGAGGAGTACATCCATTTTTGGTAATTAGTTCCTGAAAAATACAAGACTGTAAAAAATTGTGCCTGCCTGCTCCTCACATTGTTTGCATCAACATATCTTTGTGAGTCATCATATTCCAAAATGAAATATGCAAAAAACGTATACAGGAATCGACTTACTGATTCTCACCTTGATGACGTATTGAGGGTAGCATGCAGCAATTATAAACCCGATTTGTCTAAAATTGTTGAAAATTTATCCCAATGTCAAAAATCACACTAATTTCAAAATAAACGCTTGGATACATGTTACTTTTGAGTTTTATTTTTTTCACTATTGTAATTTTTAACGAACCGTATGCTGATATGTACTATTATTATTCTGTTTTGATTATATTTTTATAAATCTCAAATGGTTTTCCAAAAAAACGGGGGTGGTGGGTTTCATGATATTTTTTGTCGTACCGGTATAGTGTTGCGGCCCGCGTAGCTTTACAAATATATGTATGTGACCCGAAGAAAAAAAAGGTTGAGTATCATTGATCTAAAGTGACCTGCCAGGTAAGTATGCTTCTTGAAGTTGAAGCGCCATTCTGCAAAGTTTACACCAGAGTACAAAATTCGTAAGTCTTCAGTTCAGTACACTGACATTAACCATGGTCAGACTGATCGCACTTTAAAGTTCACCTGGTCAACTTATTATACATAAATGTTTTCGATACCCATACTCTAGATAATGAATATTTAATTAGGTTAATTGTCCAAAGAAAATGAGTAAAGAAAATTATAATTACAAAATCAGGCAACACTAAAATGGTATCTATATTGAATTTAAGGATATGAGAGTCTGAAAAGGTAAATGTGGAATAGTTTTGTCAGATTTATTTAGGATGAAAAATTCGTCTAATTTGAAAAACAGATGCTAATTCCCATAGGATCGTTTATTTCCCCCTTTATTCCTGTACAAATATAAACACACCTTACAAATGAGACAAGCTTGTCTTAGCGAGTCTTCTCCAGGTGTAAGTAATTGGGTATATTTTCAAGAAACAGATACCTTGTTTAGCTATAGCCGCCATGTAGAGCGTACGGTTAAGATACACCCTTAATAAAAGAACTGAAGAGATGTTTACCAACGTATTTTTTTCATGGAACTTGGTTTTTAAGGCTATTAAAACAACGGCGTGTTGTAACGTTTTCTTAATTATTGTGATTTTTCAGAAAAGAAAATGGAAGTTTTTTTTCATAGGAAGTTGACATAGTTAATACTCTCTACAAAAATATTCTTAAATAACTGACTAATCAGCACGCCCTTTCCCCGCAGGGGAAGGCAGAGGACGGACCGCCATACAACTCTATCTCGGCACACACTCCTTGCTTCATTCACATTCATACATCGTCTCATACATACTCTTCTGTTATTCTGACTCTTTACATGGCTCGGCTTAAGTATTTGATTTACTTGATCATGCCATGCCTTCCTCGGGCGTCCCCGACTTCTTCCATTCACGTTCACGTCATATATTATTTTCACACTCCTTTCATCGTTCATTCTCTCTACATGCCCAAACCATCTAAGCGTCCCTTTCTTGATCATATTCATAAGGTTATATTTGCGTTAGTTTTAATATAACCCTGATGAAGCTTAACCAAAGCGAAACCGGTAGGCGATAATATATTTTTTCAGAATTAGTGATTGAAAACAGTTATTGTTTCATTTTAGTAATTTAAATGTTTTTTGTTTGTTTGAAAAACCTGTTTTTTCCTATGGAAAACGTTGAAATTTTTAGAAAAAAAATGTTTTCTGAAGCATTAAAAGCTTTCAATTAGTGAGTTCTGACGCCAGAAAATTAGTAATGACTGGATTTTTTGGGTCAATGCAATATCAATATTATTTTTTGCTCATTTTCATCATGACATATGGAGCTTTGAAATATTTACTGAGCTGCCAAATAGAAAAAGAAAAAAGACGGCTGAAATATACTATATGTAATATTAACGAACAAGAAAAGATATAAAAAAATGTAATTTATTTTGAAATGTTTTATCGGATCGATGGAAAAAAAGTTTTTGGTTGTTTGTTTTTTAAGGCGTCTTTTTGTTGTGATTACTGTGAGAACTTTTCTAATTGATTAATACTTATATACCTTTAAGCAAAGACGTTACATATATATAGACACGTTGTAGCGCTCTTAAAGTGGCAAGCAATAATCACGCTAGTTGGTGTGATCGGTGTTTAAGCCGATTTAGTACTAAACGGTCACGCTTCGCTTAAGGTCGTTTCAAGCAAGTATGGAACGCGGTCTGAACTACGGATCTGTTTTGTTCATACACATATATTCTATGAATGTCTATCTTTGTCAAACATGACCGATATTTGAATGATGAATTTACTGGTAACGTTTGTGTTTTGCTTGCCACATTTTGTGTTAATATTCTAAGGCTATAACGTGTCTATATATGTAACGTCATTGCCTTTAGGGGTGTGGAAGAACCTTTTTCAGCCATAGACAACTACAGTCACAAAAATGGCATCTATTTGTGATACTCTTGTAAGGTTGGAAAAACACAAAGGTAACTTTTTGACTCCAGATATGAACGGGCACAAGTTGCAACTCTCCAATTATCTTTTGCATCCCGGTGCTGCATCTTTATAATATCGTTCTATAATCCTTGCCGAGACACGTGCGAGAAACTTAACGGGAGGTGATAAATACACGTGGCATTATTTTGACGACTCCATCACTTCTGTTCCACGTGGAATCCATGTCGACGCGGTCACCCCTCGCGTTTTGTTGAACCCCTGTCAACAAGTGAATTTGTTTAGCGGCTAAGGGGGACTTTGTTTATATTGTGCGTTCATGGCTGATACACGGCACAAGCTAACTTGAAAAACAAACATAGATAATTAAGTATCTACCTAACATAACCACCTTCTAAAAATATCATCTAATATTATGATATTTTTTTGCTGGTTTGAGCTAATAATGATGGACACAAACGTAACATTTGACAATCGAAACATTTAAAAAATCGAACGGTGTTAAGAACTTTTTTTATGGGATACACAATGCCCGGATTTATTGAAACTACGCCATTTCCATTTCGAGAATGTTGTGACACTGGATAAAGTGTGGAAGGGCAAGGAGACTAGTTCGAAAAAGGTTTGAAAGCAGATATCTAATATCTACCTTCAGATTTGACGGCCTCCGTGGTCGAGTGGTAAGACGCTCGACTACAAATCTAGAGGTGGCGGATTAAAACCCGGCGTGCGAAAATAACCTTTATCTTAACTTAAATCTTAGACAAAAATGCACATTACCGATCCCGATATGTAAAAAAAAAGGTCAGCAAAGTTATAAATATCTAGGAATAAAATTCTTTAATAGTTTACCGGAAAAATTAAGATTGATTGATGATGATCTCAAAGAATTCAAAATACAATTAAAAAACTATGCTGAAAACTTAAAATAAATATTTTTGAAAAATCATCACAGCAAATTATTAGTCACTTAATAAATAACACCCCCTCATACACACAAGCACAACTTTTTTATGAGGGTACACCTTTATAATTTATAATGAAATGTTAGATTTAAAAAATACATATATTAATATAACACTTTTCATTATAATATATAAACTCTGTTTTATATTATCTACTATGTATTATGTTTGATAATAAAAAAAAATTAAAAAATCCTACTAACATGCGTCATAAGATATTTAATTCATATAAAATGCACGTTCCAAAGTGGTAGATATTTTATGTATCACCTTGGTGATAGACCAACATTCAGAATCGAAACGTTGCTTTAAATGGCTTTGGCTGTGTTTGGTGAACAAGTCTGAATAGCCAGGTACTTTTCAACCTTCCTCTTCCCCATCTCCTTCCCTTTCTCAAGTATTTGTATTTTGTGTTTGGGGGAAGGTCAATCTAGTCAATCAATCAGTACTATGAGAGAAGGTGTTGTTCGTTACTTGCTTGTTATATTTGGCTCCTTACAAAGGAAAGTTAAAAAATTCAAGGATTTAATGTTAGGCTACTGTTTGTTATGTTTATTCGGGCCATGAAAGTTTCAATACTTGCAGTGAGTACTGAGTACAGATTATTCTTCGGAGTCCCCGGAGACGCGGGAGACCAAGATCATCCTTAGAAATTAATATTAACTAGAAATTAATATTAACTAGAAATTAATATTAACTAGAAATTAATATTAACTAGAAATCAAGATTTGTACAGCGCCCTTGTGATGATTTTTAACAAAAACGGCGCTTTACTTATTATCCAAATATTATTATTATTTGCGATAAGTATCCGAGTCCTACTAATAAGGTATGAAATTACGAATGCAGAAATTCGAGGTCAACCTAAGTTTTTAAAAGAAAATAATAATAAACAGTTAAAACAAGCTAATTATAATCCTCACTATAAAATAAATATCGAAAGGTAAGCTTTGGCGTCATGAAATTCGGAGAGCTTTGTCTATCTTCCATTTTCATCATGGCCAAATCAGCTATATCGTTTGTTGCATATTTGTGAAATGTCCAATAAGCATTTTTTTAAATAGTGTTGAAACTCGGGAAATGTCGGGTAGTAGAATATAAATTATTTTTTTAATCTAATTTTAACCTTAATATACAAATAGCCACATAAATAAGGAGTCGTTCAGAATTTTCTACTAAAGCTCAAAAAATTATTGACAACATGTTAGGTAAACTTTTATTATTATTTCGAGTAATTTCCAGTAACATAATGTCAAAATCTAACTTCAAATTGCTTTGCGCAGACTCAATACATAAATTATAATATACAATTTTCAAAATGATATGGGTGTTAGGTAATTGAAATTATCAAATTCTAAAAAGAATCATTTCAAATCTCCACCTACCTAATAAAGTACCTTCCTATAATATATCTTATCAGACATTATTCTATATTTGAAATGGAACAAACATTTTTTCCTGTCAAGTCAAGATACATCAAGTAGTAATTAATAATTTTGATGATTAGGTACCTACCTACTTTACGTTCTAATCAATATTCGAAATAGGTACATCACATTTTTTCACATCCTGCCCAAAACAAAACGCAGTTTTATTACACTGATTGAAAGCTACCTACCGTGAAGTTATAATTGGCGTCAACATCAAATTATTCCTGCGGGATAAAACGAGATAATAAAATCCTTTTCTTCTCAAAGGTCCACTGAACACTGTTGCCTGCGAGAACACATTAACATATCATACACAACACAAAAGTAAAAACAAGGAAAAACACACTTAAATTGAAAGAGAACACTTCACTGTTAAAAAAATACTCGGCGATAATTTTTAACCATAGACAAACTAGTTACTTTAACATACTGATAGATAAACGACCAGCGAATCACAGCTAATTCAAAATTAGAACAACGCTTCGAATAAGCGTCAGCGCCGTTGTGGTCGATGCCTTGACTTTTCTCAGCATGGGACCAATGAAGAATCAAGTTGCGTTTTACAATTATAAAGCTTCACATGGGGTTTTATCGCTAGGTATTTAAGGGCTGAAGCCGAGACATCCGCTTACTTTGTTTACAGCAGGATAGCGTAAATAATGTCGTGTAACGAATACTTAACAGGCAATCTGGCCGGGGAACAGCGTTCTGTCGTTGAATTTAACATTCGTCGCCGGAAAGGCAAAGGGACCGAAGCGCCATTTTTGTAAGTTTACAACAGACCACTTTTTTTTTTTTTTTTTTTAATTACGCCCGTTAAAGGCTTTTACATATATGTTAAACATATATATATATATATTTTTTTTTTTTTTTTAAGCAATAACCTCATTAGTGCAAAATTGTGTAAAATAAAATTGAAAAAGTATTGAATAGCAGATACAAAAATAACTAATAATATTTCATTAATAACAGGTTCAAAAATACTGTAAAATAAAGAAAAAAAGTATTAAGTAACAGGTCCAACTATTAGTTTAGCTCTATCAGATGACACTAATACTAAATTTAACTTATAGTTTGATATTGACGTGTTAAATATATCAGCGACATTGGAGTATGTGTTTCCCAGATGTTGCATTCGTCTTTATTTTACAATTAAATTCATAAACCTTCAATATCTGGTTAGATTTTGAAGAAAAAATAATAACTCAGGTAACTCAACGCTCTCACTGGATTACCTAAAGCGACAAAAAGCTTTTTTTTAAAGTTCCAAACTTGTGTCACTTGAGTCAAGCCTTCTCCCAAATGGTAAATATATTTTGGATGGCTGAAGGGCCAGAAAAGTCTCCAGAATTAAACGAGAGTCAGAGCATTCGGTGCAGATATTTAACTATTTTTTTTACCAAAGTGTCGCTTAAGCGCTTTTGCCTTTCCAGCGACGATATTATTATTGTAATATATGTAGGCAAGTACTAAAGTTGAATGATTCAGTTTTAAATTTGCTATTCTGTGTTGCTCCTGGCAAAGTCCATCCCGGATGAACAGAGATAGTCAGAGTTCATTGTGATAATAATAGGTCGGTTACATTTATATAGTGAATATCGCACAAGACTAAAGTCATCCCAATTGCGGTATGCTGTGAGGCTTAAGGTAGGGAGGAGGGGAAGTAGATGGGGAAGAGGAAGGTTGGGAAGTACCTGGCTATTCAGATCTGGTCACGAAACATGGCTAAATTCATTTCAAGCAACGTTTTCGAATGGTGAACTTTCACCGGAGCTAATATACATTCAGGGATAATTTTGAAACATGCTGCATGCAAGCAACGCATCTGTGCGAGTATCGTGTCCGTGTCTACTCTGACTGCGATACGTAGGTACAGCTAACACACAGTGAAGTGTTTTGCACCTGAAATATTAAGATATTCGAATAAGCCCTGAAAGGGTTAAAAAATCATTATCTTTTTGATGTTATTACCTTTGAGCAGAGGCGGCCCGTAACTGAATTTGCCAGTTGTGCATTTCACTTAACAGTTTAACTTTGACGACTTGCGTGGTAGAGTGGTAAGACGCTCGACTGCAAATAAATTTTATTTAATCAATATTTGTCTCATTGAACTGATTAATAGATTCACGAAAACCTGATTCGTGTGACAACAAACTAAATTGTAACATATTATTTATATGTGCGTGGGACAATGAATGTTTATTTTAGGGATGGTTGTATCGGAAATTGAGTGTTCCTGCGGTTCCAGTTACCGGTGATTGGCGAGGAACCGGTTATTCATTTAGTTATTCTTGGAACCGGTTCCTGGTGCCAGAAAAATTCCACGAAGATTTTTATATTATAAATGGGGGTAGCTAGTAGAGATGGTCAATATTCCTGTCCGGTTAAAAGGAACCGGTTCCAAGACGGTCACTGGAACCGTCGATTTTATTTCTCTAAAGAACCGGTTCCTTTTTTTTTTCAAATAAAAATCGATATCATTTGTTGATTTGCTGTCACTTTTCGTGAGGAGGAACTTTTGTCGATTTGCTAGTACTTTTCGATTTGAATATAAATCTACTTTGAACTTTTTTGGCACCAGGAACCGGTTCCAAAAAGAACTGAATAAATAACCGGTTCCTCGTCGGTCTAATTCTAATATCGACCATCTCTGGTAGCTAGCTGGCTAAAAAAAGGAACCGATTCCTCGGAGAAATAATATCGACCGGGACAAGAATATCTACCATATCTAGTTTATTTACTTTTTCAGTAAAATGAGCAATATCCTATACCCAGCTTTCGCTCCTTATTCATCACCTCTGAAAATTGTACACAAAAACCAAAAAACGAGTTTGAACGTCCACTTCCACAAACAAATCCATTATCACATCTACAGAGCCAAAATGCTTTCGAATAAAGTTCGTTTTTAAATGAACTATTCAGTTTTTTGCCTTGACCTTACAAACTTGTATTATATTCAACAATGGTCTTGGCAGGATACCTCAATGTTGGCAGGTGATTTTTTTTCAAAAACAATTTATTTAAAGTGGACTTCGGCTGTTTTTGATAAAATCGACGCTACTCGCCATATTATGATTATCACTCATTTTTTAAATAAGTTTTTTACACGAAAACTGTTACAATGGCACACTCAGTGTCAATTTTTGAATCTTGTAACGCTAACATTATTAATTAGTTTACTTACAGAAATGCATTTCAAACGTTTGGTAGACGCATGAGCCTTCGTCGGTCGAGGGTAAAACGTGCATGCCTTGCGAATGCACGGGGGCTTCATATGCTTCGCTGCTCTAACGCATGATTTGTAGTTGTGAGCATAATCTGTTTCGCTCATTTCGCGGTTTCAGCAGGTTGAAATTATCCCCATAGTGAAAAGACGTCTTGTATTGGGCATATCGAAATAAGCACGACACTTTTTGCTGATGCGTGAGAGTCTAGTATGAGACAGTCCGTTGATAACGATATAATCAGGTTCAAATTGTCTGGCGGGAATTTATCATGAGTGGAGCGTAATTTTGTATGTCGATGATTGGGGCGCGGATGTTATAGTGAAGACAAGCAGTGGATTGCACAAATGCATTAACGCAAGAACCGCCTCTGCCTTTGAGTACGATGCACACAAACTAATAAGTATAGTCTCGACGTTGATGGATGACATTCCGCCAGATATGTGGCAGAACAGACACGCTCAGACCCTGAACACTCTTAATCCTAAGTGACGCTAAACTCTAATGACTGCTGAGCGTTGAAAGTTTTCACCAATATTACTTTAAATTAAAATTCAATTAAAGGCCGGGAGTAACCGCGAAATGTTTAAAAACTTTAAAACGCAATCGGCGCTATGAAAAACGTTGATGTTTGTAAAACCATAGATTTGGCAAAAAAAAGAACGAAAACAAACGTAATTTGTTCAAATGATAACCTCACTCATCTTTTTGGTTAAATGCATTATTTGATCTATGACTATAATATTATAGTACCTACCTTTCCAGAAGTGTGAAAAAGTTAAAATGTATTGAACAAGCCAATTTCATGCATTAAAAATTCGAAACCCAAAACGTTTGTTCTATTTTTCGCAGCCTACAATAAGTTTTCTATTGTTGATTCTCTGGATACACGACATAATGGTAGCATTGGTAACGCAACAGATGTCAGGTTGTCATCAATTTTATAATTCACCTTTCCGAAACTATGCATTTCCGTCTTTAGCTTTTTCAAAGGGGTATTGCCAACATTTTGTAGCAATTCGATTAACGAAATAAAATATAATAATTTATTTAGTGTCCAGCTCTCTTTACAATGAATAACTATAAATAATTTCCTTTGTGAGTTTGTGAACTTTTCAAATTTGGAAATGATGTTAAGTGAAATTATCAAATTTAAAAAATATTTCACTTAATAAAATATGTTCTTATAATGTCATTCATGTTTTTTACATTTATACATGTTTACATTTTTAGACATTTATATTATTATTATCAATATATACCTTCAAACTTTAGAGTACATAGGGTGGTACCTATCCAAGGCAGTGTAGTCAGTTTTTGATGATTTTTGCCGGACTCGGCAGACCTGGGCGTGGCTAGGGCTAGGGTTTGGATATTTATACATCCATTCATACCATATGTCGACATAATGTTTTTGTTTATTCGTATAACCACTTTTTCACAATATTGTTATCAACAAAAGTATGGCATATAACCAAAAAAACCGTCTTGTTGTGTCCAGTTAAAAAATATGTAGGTGGAGTCCCCGGAGACACGGGAGACCAAGATCATCCTAACAGTACATAAAATCGGTGTGTTATTTTCATTGTCTCTTTCTCTCTCATGGTGTACGACGTAAAAACCCGGAGAAAGTGATTTATCGCAAGTTTGTATATGTTGGGTAAAAATAATTAGCTCTCTCTCCATACATTATTACTCCAAGCTTCAAACAGTCAGTGCTTGAAGAAATTTAAAATCCGCGTAATCCAGCGTGATTTTTTTAATTGTGGGAGCATAGTTGACATATATTGTACCACCGCCATCTTGATTACAGATGGCGGTGATTATACACATGACTGATGTTTCGACTCTGTATCGACTGACAGCTAGTGTGAGAAGTTACGGATAGCTCGACACTGAAATAATATGAATACCTATAATAATTAGTACATGTTTGGTACAACATGTTTTACAATTATGATTTTGATCTTACAACATAAGTTATGTTGTTCCTCTTTAAAATTTTCCAAGTCAACAAATTTGCAAATAAGTATTCGATATTCCGTACTTACTCGTAATATTACATTACGATTCGGTATCTAATTTCTTTTGTAGAACTAAGGAACTATAATGAATAAACGTAGTAGGTAATTGTCAAATGATAGTCTTGGTTAGGTAAATACGAATTAAAACACGCTGACGTAATTAATCACAAAACAAGAGGTGTTTTCCATCACGAAGGGTAAACCGAAGTGTCAGCGGGCAAATTCCTCCTTTCCCGCTTTAAACATCTTTCCCGCGGGAAATATCTTCCTCTGCTAGGCTGTTAGGTACGCCCCGTTGCTGGCCATGTAAATACATATTATAATACGCCTAAATAGGCGTAATACTTGATTAATAATACAGTGAAATACTTAACTCACCTCTATTAAATTGTATCTACAGTTCGAGTACCAAAGTTGTACCACCATAGTAATATACCAACCGCCAATAACATCTGCACCGCAGTACCTAGGTACCGTCTTAATTTTTTTTTTAAATATTCCATCCGACAATAGTGTTCCCCAGTTAAAATAATCTATATAGCCGTGACCGCGGTCACCCGCCGTGACCAGCCTGCATGGAGTATGGACACTATGGTATATAACGACGCTATTATAGAAATAGTTTGCCTGCGGTGAGTTTACAAGTCACGGGGTCTGCGCATTGCGCACCCCCGTGCCATGCGCTACTTACTTCGTGATATTCCAGCAAAGGGTAAGCTGTGGAGCTATTTTATGACTAGAACCTTAAAGTATATAGAGTGGTATTTATCTAAGGCAGTGTAGTCAGTTTTTGATGATTTTTACCGGACTCGGCAGACTTGGGCGTGACTAAGACTAAGGCCAGGGTATTTATACATCCATTCATAGCACATATCGACATAATCTTTTTGTTTATTCGTAAAACCACTTTTTCACAGTATTGTCATCAACAAAAATATAGTATATAACCTAAAAAACCGTTTAGTTGTGTCAAGTTTGGTGGCATAATAAAAAATCTGGGCGCAGTCTCGCGGTGACCTAGGAGACCAAGATCATCGTGACAGTACATAGAAGCGGTGTATTATGTTTGCTGTCTCTTTTTCTCTCATGGTGTATGACGTGAAACCCCGGAGAAAGTGATTTATCGCAAGTTTTCACTGCGAAGGGTTCATTTTAAAGAACTAGCAATTCGTGAAGCATTCACGAAGTTTTTCCCAATGCTAATAAAAACGACCAATTACATAAGGGTAGTGCTAAGGATACAACAATAATTTCCATCACGATGGATATATTATTCTTATTAACATAATAATTCACTGTACAAAACCTTGACATTTGCCAATCTTCGTACGTTGGTACACGGGGCAATTACCATGAACACCCTTTCAATCCAATCTTCAAGACGGCGCAATTATGAGGCAAATTAATATGGCCGGGTATTCGAGGAAGCACGCGCCACTGGAAAAAGGCAGTGGCTTGTTGGTGAACGGTGACCATTGTCGTCACGGGCCAAGGCGCCAGGAACCAGTCTTCATAACGCATCCATTATTACGTTGAAACATGAATTATTCATAGGTTCGGCTAAATTTTAACGTTGGAGGAGATAATGTGAAATATGGTGCACGGGTCGCTATTTTAATTACAGCAAATTTCTACATAATTACGGTCGTTGTGGAGTACAGAGTGCTGTTGCCGAGAGTTGGAATAACATTGTTAGAAATGATTAGCGACGCGTTGATACGAGTAATGTCAATGACGTTACATAAATATAGACAAGTTGTAGTGTTCTCAAAGTGGCAAGCAATAATCACGCTAGTTGGTGTGATCGGTGTTTAAGCCGATTTAGTACTAAACGCTCACGCGTCGCTTTAGGTCGATTCAAGCAAGTATGGGACGCGATCCGAACTTCGGATCTGTTTTGTTCATACACATAATATATTCTATGAATGTATATCTTTGTCATACATGACCGATATTTGAATGATGAATTTACTGGTAACGTGTGTGTTTTGCTTGCCACATTTTGTGTTAATATTCTAAGGCTATAACGTGTCTATATATGTAACGTCATTGAGTAATGTGTGTAAAATCTTAAATTATTACAAATAGGTCTTTAATTTCTTTTAGAAATTTTATCACTAAATACGGATTTATTTCGACCATTTGGAATTTGTCAGATCATATGTCAACGATGTCCTGCCTTGAGTGAAGAGAAGCCACGTTGCGAAATCAGGTGACCTCGCCTAAGACTTAATGACAGCCCTAGTGAACTTTAGTAAAGGTACTGGACTACTGTTAAGGGAAAAGCTTAAGGTGAAACATGGTAGGTGACATAATAGACATATAGCCTGACTGCTTACGGGAGCTATGCAGACTGTATCAATAATACTTTACTCCTCAATTCTAGGCTCGTTTGCTGGATTACCGTTTATCCAACAGCACCTATTTGGATAAACCTCGGAGCAAAAATATACAAGGAGTGATTGCTTTGCGAAACAGTGTAATCATCAGGATTGTTGATTTTTTCCTGACTCGGGCGTGGCTAGGGTTTTCGTGAACACACCTTTTTACATCCATTCATAGCACATGTCGACACAATGTTTTGTTTATTTGCATAACACTTTTTCACAGTATTGTTATAAAAAAAATAGGATATAACCTCAAAAACCGTTGAGTTATGTGGCATAACAAAACGTAGTGGGTGGAGTCGCCGGAGACGCGGAAGACGGAAAACATGCTTACATACCTAAAATGGTGCGATATTATGTGACAACTTATCTTGTCTCTTTATTGTAGATTTGTATAGGTTGGGTAAAAATATTTAGCTCTCTCTTCAAATATATTCTTACTCCAAGGGATGGACATGTGAGTTTTTCAATCGTTATTAATCAAGTACATTTTTTCCGTCTTTGATTAACGCGATTTCTTCAAAAGTAGAATAAATTGTCATGTATAAACTAAGAGGTAAATTCGTTTTATTACCAAATTATTTTATTTTTCAGGTGCCTTGCATTGACTGTTATATTAAATGAGATTCATTAACAATCGGTAAATTTGGCTTCTCGCAATAAACCGAACACTCATCGTTGTACATCAGCACTATCACGGGTATGTGAAAGTCAAAGGGTAGATTAAGTTTCAAGAACTTTTCTCTTTCGTCCTCCACACCGTTTTCCAGAAGGGTCTTCGACATGACTACTGGCCTATCCAGATACCACCAGGAATACTTGAGACAGTCGCTGTGAAAAATCTTGTATCGTTCGCCGATTTCCTTAAATGTTTCCTCTTCACAGACCCTCAGGTGGATGGGTATTTCTGAAAAAGTGTAATTATGTAAAACACTTGTATACGAGGTCTTTAAAAAAAAAGTATTTGATATATGCAATACCCTTCACCTTCCTAATGCAGGATCACTTTAGTTATATTTCTTTCTACAAAAAATCAGGTTGGATGCTTGTTGAATAGACCTCGTAATATAATACATATTTGAAAAATACACGTCAAAAATGTCATTAAATTTTTAACAAAATAGTGGATACATCTCATAATAACGATAAATAATCTATACCTGTGAGAGTGTTTAGTATAATAATCGTTCGCGGATTTGTAGTTATGTAGCCGATGACATATTGTTTATCTTTCCACCAAGGGACGAAAGTTTTGGTCATTAATTTTTTCCCCTTCATATACTCGTCCAAATGCAATAGGGGACCATATTGAGCAAACGGTTCTCTTTTCTCGGTCTTGGGGTTGATAAATGTCTTGAATTCAGACTTTTCATCGAACCAATGGCTTATCTCTTTACCCGCAAATGCTAAAATGGGAAGAATTTTCTTAAATTAATATATTTAGCATCAATAAACTTATAAATGGATTATCAAATAAAAATAATTATCTTTGGATAATACACACCTCATTATTTCTGTTTTTATCAATCAATCGCGTTAAATCGAATACCTTATCGTGGATAATCACCCAAACATCATCTATAGTGTTGTGTATCACTACTTCGGAAGGCAAAAACCATTTTTTGTTTGGCATTATTTCGAATAATTTTGTAGAAAAAAAATTATAAAATAAAAAGGCCGAAAATAAACCGAGTATTTCACTTCAATGTGTTCCTAGAAAATAATAATCAAATGACAGGTCAAATTTAAAAAAAAATTGTTTCGAACTTCCTTAATTATTTATTTTAAATAATTTTGAAATGAAACCTACTTAGCTAAAATTAGTTTTTTTTATTGGTTTTTATTTTAGTACCTCCAATTGTTATTTTTTTTTTTTTTTTTAAAGTAAGACAAACATTCCCGGGTTACGAATAACCTGACAATATTTGAAAAACTCCTACCGCCATCATAAAAAGCGGAAGATGTTGCTTGTGCAATGATGGAGGACTTAGCCAGCAGAGGAATTGAACGCACGACGCCCGGGTGGGAATCCGACGCGTTCTCCACTCAGCTACCGACCGGTCATATATCTATCAAACTTCAATAGACCGTTTCCGTAGTGAAATCTCTTTTGAAAATCAAATAAAATTCATTTGAAACGGGGCTAAATAAAAAAATGTACGGTAATCACTATTTGTTTTAGCTGCAAAATGTATTCTCTTCGTGTACTGGCAGCACTGGTGCTAAATGTCATCTGTCAGATTGTGAATTGAGCAAAAAAATTGTTTTTGTTGACATGTTAACTAGTTAGGTGTTATTATCACATACGTTTTTTTTAATATTATTACTTGCTAATTTAAACATAAAAACGCCAAAATGTCGCTTAATTTAAAATCAGGTATACGTGTAACATAATATATTTACCCCCCAATGACGATACAAGCTGTTTGTAACGTCATTGCTTACCCCAGGATTAAATTTTAAATTCTGCCACGTACCGGCCGGTATTCAAAATACAGTACTTTTTTTTGTTTTTTCAGATGGACCGAAAAATTCAACTGCTCAGGATATTGTGGTTGGAAAGGATGAACAAGAATTAAATTCGAAATCTTCGAATAGTTTAAACCAAGTTATACTTACAGAAAAGTACAGCACTTATGGGAAAGAAATATTTTATGTTCAACCTCCAGGTACCTCCTGATTTCAATTATTTTCAGTACCATAAATCAATGAATAAATAAATATTATAGTTAATCTTGAGGTGATTTTTCACAAAAACAGCGCTATACAAATTATCCAAATATTATTATTATTAATCTAATATTAAACTCTACACTTTACCTTCTCCATGGAATAAATTTGTGTTTTAATTTTTGATTCTCACCTACTAAAGAATTTGGGCCCCAAATTCTTTTATTGTAAAAAAAATACAGCAAAAAGTGTCAATTCCATTCAAACTAACACACTACCGCCATCTATCGAATTTTATTCAATTGTTAGGTTTTTTTCAACTAATTGCATGTCATGCTTAGATGAATTAAATAATGTAGATACATTACTGAGACAACGCGCCTGGTTGCACTAAACCATGTCAACGAGACATACCTTCAAAACACGCTTCGTATAGCTATCTCTTCCGCACACACATATTCTTTGAATGGCTATCCTTTTCATACGTTGGTGAAACATTTAGTGGTGCAACATTAGTAGTGCTACATTTTTCGTAAGATTTGTATGAATATGACGTGTCTTGTATTTTATGTCTATGACATCATGTTTATTCCTTCCTTTCTATTCTTCCAGACCAGAATGTGCTGGTGGCAGTGGCAACAGAAACCTCGCTGGCGGGAAATATCCAAGACGGCTTCAGGAAATTCTTCCAGGAGATATTCCTACCGCAGGGTTACCCCAACAGCGTCAGCTCTGACTACACTCAGTACCAGATATGGGACACCGCCCAAGCTTTCTGCAGCACTATCACTGGTTTGTTATCAATGTTCCTTATGACAGATGTAATCTTCATCAAACTTAACAACGACCACCACAACATACTTAACACTAGCTTTCCTATATTTACACAAATATCCAAATACTTAATGTACCGGAAAGTAAGAAACTCACACCTATATTGATTATTTATGTTTTTAAAGCATTTACGGGCTTAATGATGCTGAAGCTCATTTCCACAATCAATTAACATTAATGAATTATATAAAAATGCACACATCAAACTTATAATAAGTTTTTACATTGGTAAAATTACTGATATGATACTACATGTGCATAATATATGATACTACATGTGCATAATATATTATATATCTAAATCAAATAAAGTGAAGAATGATTAGCATACACAATCAGTTCTTCACCAATTTCTAACATTTGAAGTGCTTTCTTCCAAAAACCTAAACACTCCCAAACGAGGTCCCGAAAGAGAAAGCTGATACCTACAACAGTTTAATGTGCTGGACATGATACGTTTCCTCCAAAAAACTTTAAAATACATACAAATAGAATATACCCAAATAATCATAACAGTTTAATATGTGCTACTCTTTATATGTCACTTAAAAAATACATCCAACTTGAACATACACAAAGAATCATAAATAAAATGTTATAAATTAATTTTATCTTCAATAGGAACATTAGCAACGCATGCAGTGATGAAAGGGGTGGGGGTGGGAGATATAGAAGCCACCCCATTGGCTGCCACCATCACCTGGGTCCTGAAGGAAGGTACAGGGAATGTTGGGAGGATTGCTTTTGCCTGGTGGAAAGGGTACGCGCATATTAACCAATAATATTTAGCATCTCATGAATAAAAATCATTTTTAAACTTGAGCAATGGCTTTCATCAAAACTTACAAGTAACTCTTGTATATTTTACTCACATCTGTCAGTATTTTTCAAATAGGCTTCCTACCAACATAACTACATATTAACATAATTATCACTCTTAAAAAGTTTGATCGTATTTTATCAAAACGATGCATGATTACATGACTTCAGACTCAAACAAAATGGATCAATATCAATGAAATAAAGATATTCAAGCAGTATCATGGAATGTAATGAAGATTGGCGTTTGAATTAGGATGATTTGAAGTATTTGGAGATTTTGTCACATTGGTGCTAATATATTTTCTGTTTTTATTCTCCCATCAGAACTTCCTTGGATGCCGACAGTAAAAGATGGCGACTGATGGCAGATTGTTTAAACGATGCGGCCATCTGCCTAGAATTGGCTTTGCCTCTATTCCAAGGATACACAACACACGTCCTATGTGTTTCCACTGCTATGAAATCTATCGTTGGAGTTGCAGGTAAATTATAATACATATCAAATTTCATTATTCAAAGTTGTATTTTTGTCAGTCTCACCGAAAACTTGCAATCGGAAAGCTCTGCAACAAATTTCTAGGTTAATGCAAATATTTTCAGCTCAAAATTCTGATAAGCCGTTACAACATAGCATTTCAACCTGTGATGAAGCGTTTTTTTTAATTGTTAGGTTATGTTTCTATTTGTGTATTAAAGGTGGAGCAACGCGGGCCGCTTTGACTCAGCATCAAGCAATCAGAGGAAACTTGGCTGACGTAGCTGCCAAGGATGGTTCCCAAGAAACAGCAGTTAACCTTATTGCCTCATTTGCTGCAATCCTGATCATTTCATTAGTAGGAACGTAGGTGGTCATTGATTTCTCAAAAATACTTATGTATATTTGCAAAAAACCTTTAATAAATTATTTTTATTAATCTGCAATCAATTTCAGAAACATCTGGCCAGTGTTTTTCATCTTTACCGCAATGCATATATTTTCAAACTATCGTGGGGTTTCGTCAGTCTGTCTGCACACCTTCAATTCTACGAGGTTTCTGGAAACGGCGCTTTTCTTCCTACAGTATGAAATTATTCTGCCTCCAAGCCTCGCAAACTCTATGGAACCTGTATTTTTCTTCAAAAACCGTCTGACTGGTACGTACACTTCTTACGAAATTCTTTACACACACATAAGTAGATTTCTCTCTCTATTTGTCAATTTATTATTGTATTGATATTGGGTTGGGTGCTTTCTATCAATATTTTAACTGTGTATTTTTAAATGGTAGAAGATACAAATGTGCAGAAGTTTGTTTTGACAGGCGGATTGTCGGTGGTAAAAGACAATTTAGGAGGGAAATTCATAAAAAAATATGGAGGGTTAAAGATTGATTTGTGGTTAAAGTAATGTGCCGTGGAAGTAATTTAATACATGGGTGTTAATTGTTGAGAGTAAATAGGAGATATAGAGAAAATGTGGAATTATTTGGACAAGAACCCTTGATTGATCTATTAAGGGTTCTACTTACAATGTCGGTAACCTCAACTTGTTTTTGTAAACTGTGAATGCTAAATTGTTCTCATAGTATTTGTATGTATTGTGATTGAATTTACAAAACCAGATTCAGATTAATTTCCCAGGATTACGTTTCAAATTTGATGTTTTTTTGCGAAACCGGTCATTTCCACTCGCCGCCATCTTGATTATGATTCGACTAATAGTAAAAAAATGTTAATGTAAAATTTTCTCGACATACTCTTTTTATATCTGAATTGAATATGTTAAACAAGAAAAATATGGTATCCAACATCTGGTTAGCAACTAACAGTTCTTAATTTATCTCCAAATAGAGAATTTTGGAGATTACTGACTTTGCAAGTACATCTCTGTTTAATAACATTTGTTTGTTTTTTATAGATAAAACAATTTGCGGTTTCAAGATCAATGTTGGAGGTTCTCTCAAATCTCTAGTAGCATCGGGAACTGTCTCTCTAGACAATTTGAAAGTAGCTGCGGAGACGTTCCAAGACTCAAAGTATCTGATAGTCTTTGACATGAACAAGAAATGCATTCACATTGTTTTGGACGACACGGCAGATTCGGAAGATATTCTTTGCGGATATTTCAATGCAGTCATATTTGGTATTATAGTAAGCACCATCAAGAAAGAGAAACTGGTAAGTTTTAAAGTTATTCAAATTATAACTACAAAACATAAAATCTGTGCGTATGAAACAGAAAAAACTGTTAGTTAGTTTGAAAAACTTAATTGAGATTTTATCTTAAAATATCGTGAACAATCACCTAGGTGTATGCAAAAAACATACCAAATCACATAGATGCACCTAAGAAACAATTGTTCAACCTAAAATTCATCATGTCCATAAGAAATTTTAATTTTGTCAATTTTTCAGTTGATCACGCGGGAATATGATAGCGGGAAATCTTCCTCCAATACTTCGTTTCACAGCATGTGTGACAGCATCAAAGACCTTCATGGTTCTGACGAGGATGGCAACACTTCTCCTTCGTCAGAAGTCTATAGCGAAGTGAAGAAAGTAACTAATACAGAGTGGGAGAAGTTTAGTAATGGACTAAAAATTTCAGGTAGGTTTTCTTACTGCATTATTTTCTTTATGATAACTGCAACATTGATTGTATCATCTTGAGACATTAAAAGTTTTTATAATGGGCGGAATAACAGCATTGCAACAACACTTTTTTGTACTCAGGTCTCATCAGTTAGTATAATACAGCCCTGAAGAAGCTTGAGTTGGGTACACTTATTCTGGTCGGATTAGTGGGGTTTAAACAAAGTTGTTGTTGCCTTTTTGTGTTGATAATTTCATTTCTTTTCTGTTACAGGATGGAACTTGGACAAAAATTTGATTATTTCTCAAGAATGGAGAGCCATCTGGAAGTATGAAGTCAAATCATAAAATCAACCACATAATAATGTGATACACAAACCAAAATTAGTACAAAGAAGTTTAGAAGTTAAAATAAGACGTTAATAAATATTCCTTATATCCAGTCTAAATCATATACCTTTTACTGTAATCGATAATAATCTAGTTGGGTTGTAAATGTAAAATGTATTTCAAAATACCAATTACACAATTTTTTAAATATTTAATATAATGTGATGATTTCGTTCAACGATACAAATGAAGTTTATACACAAGGTTGGGAAACATGACAGTTAAAAAAATATGAGTTAATTATTCTATAAAATAATATTGAGTAACATATAAACAGATGTCTATACAAGTTATTGCACTATAACAAAACAAGATATTCCAATACTGTGATAATTTTTTCAACATGATTATTTATTAGATTAATTATTTGCAAAAATATAATATAATTGCCAATAAATGAATATAACAATGATTTTCGAAATATACATACACACATTTCACAAATGTAACTTTGTGAAAAATCCTCCATCGACATGGCTATAAAATTACTGTGACAATTATTTTATTTATTTGACTAGCTGTTACCCGTGAAAAATCACGGGATGTAACTTTACTTGCCAAGAAAAAACATCAGTTTCCATTTTAAATATAGAACAATGTCTGCTGAAATAAATCAAAATATTTTTTTTTATTTGTCAATTTTCTGAACACATCCATCAGTTCCAATTATAAAGATTACACTTGTACGTATGTGCGTACTCACCGAGGAAATAATTTATAGTTAATAATTGTGACTGCTAAATGTACAATGTGCATACATTGCAAAACAACATATGTAGAGAATACTGCGAAAAATTGATTGCAACACTTTAGTGACAAACATTCAACTCATTGACAGGCATAGAAATGGAAGATACGCATATGAAGGATAGTTTCATCATTACTGTGTTGATAAATCCAGTCCTGACTAAGGAATCCCAAACCTGGAAATCTATTCGTCAGCGACATGAAATTGCCTACCAAACCAAAATATTAAATACATCACATAACCCTTACTATGTGTATTTCCATAGTTGAAACCGTTTTCGCAATGTCCAACTCATCCTAAATCAAGCTACAATTGATGTGTACAGTTTCCATTTATATATTGCGAGAACTACACAAAATTAGAGAAAAGATGTCTATGCTTGTTGACCACGAAATATTTTTACAAATTTAAATCATTCACTGGTTAAATTCGCCCTTATGGTAAAGTGTCACAGGAGTTGATGATTCTAACCTTCCAATGGATATATCCTTCATAAGTCAAGAAAGCAAGGCTTGTAAGCGAAATATGAAGTTTGTAAGAAAAATCGAACGTTAAATTTGGTACAAACAATACTTGACTAACAACTTTAAAGTAAAAATCAGCAATTTAACCTTCTTCCTCGTGTTTTACGATCTATGTCGCCCTTGAGGTGATTTTTCACAAAAACGGCGCTATACAAATTATCCAAATATTATTATATTATGTCTGTCAACGGGTTAAACATACTTAAAGTCTTGGATATTAACAAGATCAGTCGATTACGAGGTGGCCATGGCAGACTGCTGTGACTTGGTACCCGCCTGCGACAGGTGCTTGACGATGTCCACCCAGTCGTAACCGCTGGGCTTTTCGCCACCCTTGCCGCCCTCGGCGCGGTCCCACACTCTCCTCTTCTGCGACTTGGTCAGCTGCTCTTTCTTGGGACCTTTCTTGGAGTCATCCTGGAAGAAAACATTACAATTTAAATTATTGATTGATTACCGGATGCCCTTCTTATCAGGGTACTGCAGTGCCTCAGTTATCTTTTTAAAAGGACGTGTTCCCAGATTCAGAGACACTATATCGCCAACTAGAATAGCCATATTCCCGGATACACAGACACTATATCAACAGTGATGTTCACTCGCGGCCCGTGAGCCCATTTCGTACAGCCCACTTGGCAAAATAAAAAAAATTACCTCGTGTCCCAAACGAATTCTCAAGTGGAGATTTCTCACTAAAAATGGATAAATAGATAACTTCAGGGAGTTTTAGTATAAAATTCGAAGAACTGGTTTGCACCCTTTGAGCAAGAATATATATGGAGAGGTACCTTTGCGAAACAGTGTAGTCAGTATTGTTGACTTTATACTTACTCGATAGAAAGAGACAAAGATATATTAAAGGATGTTGGATAGCAGTTACCTCCCACATGGAATTCGGACATTTTTAATAAACATATTTGAACACATTAAACAAAACAATATCAATACACCATTAAAATGATTTAAAAAGTCAAAATACACACAAACACTAATAACAGAAGGTTTGCCTAAAATAATGATGGTAGCTTTTTGTTGATTTCATGTCTTTATAACCATTAAAAATGTGAAAATTCTAAAGTTTGGTCAAAAATATTTAAAACTGTTGAAATACCTCTGAAAAGTGATGTTTTATAATCTTTATTTGGTCTTATTTGAACATTCACGCGTAGAACATATCACCATCGTCTTTGATTTATTTGTATAACCACTGCAAGTATTTTAATCAACACAAATATAGGAAATAACCTCAAAATCCGTTGACGCAAGTTATGCGGCTCGATGAGGTGAAGTTAGCGCGGACGGAGAAGATCCTTACATACTTAGAAGTGCTGCAATATTATGTGACGACTTTTCTTGTCCCCTTCTCTCTCATGGTATATATACAACGTAAAAACCCGGAGAAAGTGATTCATCGCAAATTTGTATTGGTTGGGTAAAAATATTTAGCCTATTATAGAATAGATAAATTCCGCTGTAAACTTCTAAATAAATCGGTCCATGGCAACAGTTTTCTGGATTTTAGTAGGTGGGCAAGAATTCTAGCCCACCTATTCAACAACTCAACTTAAATTATGAACTTAACATCGATAAAAAAAGTTACCTGAGTGTTATCTATTGCAATTTTAGCTACGTCGTCTGAGATATCTGTGGCGACCACTTGAGTTTGTTCTTCGAGTAAGTCCGTTAATTTTTCTTTTAAACATTCAAATATTGTATATGTCATGGCGCAGCCCAGCCATTGGTCGGCCTCCTCCTCTACCGCCGCCGTTATCTTGTCCTTGACAGATTGAATTCTGGAAAACAGAGCAATGTAAGAATTAAATTCTGGAAAACAAAAATACTCCGGCATTCTGGTCGCAACTTAAAAAGCCTTATTTTGTAAAGTTCGTCAAATGTGATCACAAAACCAACAATGTAATTTTTAGATGCGTAGTACAAAGAATGCAAGGCTGATGTAAGTGTAAAGAATGGGATGCAAATAGGGACGCTTGGATGGTTTGACCATGTAGAGTGAATGAACGAAGAAAGGAGTGTGAAAAGAATAAATGACGCAAAAGTGAATGGAAGAAGAAGTCGGGGACACCGAAGAAAACATGGCACGATCAGTTGAATTAAATACTTGAGTCAGGCCATGTGAAGAGTCAGAATAACAGAAGAGTATGTATGAATGTAAATGAAGCAAGGAGTGTGTGCCAAGACAGAGTTGTATGGTGGTCTATCCTCTCTGTCTACCCCTGCGTGATGGTTGGTTAGTTAGTAAGTTAGTAGTACAAAGAGAGACAAACATTTCCGGGCTACGAATAATCTGGCGATATTTGTCTAGTAAGTGCAGTTAGCATTAAAGTTCTGAGAGATCTATAAAGTTTTGCTCTTGTCCAGTCTTCCTGTATCATTTCCTGGAATAGAGTCATGCAGCTTATGTCCTCTAATGCTGGAGATTCAGTGAACATTTCAATACACTGGCACACTCATGTTGCAAGAGATAAATATCAAAGATACGCTTTCAATAATATGTTCGAGAAGTGTCGTTCTTTGGAAACCTTGCGAAGAGAAATGATAGTCTGGACAAATTTATTAACAAGTTCTCGAATGCCGGGAGAATTAGAGGATGATTACAAATAAACTTACAAGTTCCTATTATAAAATGTCTCCATGTTTATAGTTGGTTTATCTGTAGGATAATTTTCACCCCACGATATTTCTAGTAAAAACGATTTAGCATCTTCGTTTTCTCCATACTGAAAACAACAAACAATCAATGCATTGGCAAAATGTTTGGTTAGTCATCATTAAATCAAGTAAATTAAAGGCAAGAAGTGGACATTAGCAATAGCAGGATTCGCTTTCTAAAATTGGATACGTGTAAAATCTTAAAAAGCAGTGACAAAATTCACGAAATGTGTGTATTAAATATTATATTACCTTGTACTGGAAAACTGTAGATGAAATTTGTTTGAACGCCTCATCGCCATCGTAAATAGAAGACAAGACTTCCCTCTCTTCGGCTTGGGATTCTAGATCGGTCATCTCTATAGAAAAATGGAAAAAACATGTTCACAATAAAATGACAGATACCCAACCAAAAAATAACTTTCATCAAAAATAATGTTGTAACTCGGTTTCTTACCTTTATCATAAGATGTGAAATAATTTCATTAACTTAGTTTCTGTTATTAACATGAATTATTTTATTGCTGGCACACGAGGAACAATATTTCAGTAATAATAATGTATCATGATCGTGTCCAATCATATGTGAAACGTCAAATAAATATACCATAGACAATTTACAAATTTGACAAAATATTACTTTTACAAGTTATTATAAAGATACAGTGGTGCCTCGCATAACGAACGCCTCGCACAGCGAACGCTGCGCACAACGAACTTCCTTTTCGTTCATTTCACGATTCATACAACGAACTTCGCTTCACACAACGAACTTCGCTTCACACAACGAAGTCGCCCACTTCACACGATCACTGCCGATTTATTGCATCCTTCCGCGCAGGCAGTCGTTAGTCACTGAGCAGTACGCTTAACTTACGCACGTGTCGCAGCAATCGTTCATCATTACAACGAAGTCGCCCGATCTTCTACGATCACTGCCGATTAATTGCATCCTCCCGCGCAGGCAGTCGTTAGACTCGTTAGTCACTGCGTAGGTTGGAATTAGAGGTAGAGGAAGAGGATGTAGAGGAGCTTATTGAGGAACACAAAGAAGAGCTGACAACTGAAGAGCTCCAAACACTTCTGGCCCAACAACAGGACAATGCTCAAAGGGAAGCGTCATCTGATAACGAGGAGCAACAATCAAACAATCAACCAATTCCAACTGCTGACATCAAGAACATCCTGGTCAAATGGAAAGCAGTTCAGGAGTTTACCAATGCCCACTATCCGGATTCCGCTGAAGCAAACAGGATCAACGACCTGTACTCCGATACTCTTGTCCGTTATTTCCGGCAGATGTTGAAGAAAAGAGAGAAACAAACGACTTTGGACAGGTTTTTCACTGCACCATCGGCCAAAAAGCGGAAAATGGATGAAGATGTGCAAGATTCGATTATTTCTTAAAATTAAAAAATGTGTGTTTTTTTCATTATGTTTTTAGATGTATCTAAATAAAAATAATAACAAAAATTTATCTTTTTTTTTATGTCATCTTACCATATTTTATGCTACAGAACGAATTATTTTTTTTAACATGTATTGTTATGGGAAAACGCGTTTCACATAACGAACTTTTCGCATAACGAACTTGCTCCTGGAACGAATTAAGTTCGTTGTGTGAGGCACCACTGTATAACCACACAAATTTTTCGGAACTAGAGTATTTATATTGAGTATTTATCCACATCGAATTAAAAAAGTATATCTTTTTAAAAAATTATTAAGTTCAGGGAATTTATTGCCAATAAACATTTGAAAGTTAATTAAATATTATAAAAATATTTATTCAATTAAAAGAGAGAAGTAACAGCTGTTTTTAAACATAATAAAAATACAAAATATGTATATTCTACTGAATGGTATTCCAAAAAAGTTTACAAAAAATGGAAAAAGAAGTAACAGCTAGTTTTCTTTACTAATGTGTAAAATTATAAAGGGTATACCCCAAGAAATTGGAATTTGTTTCACAAGAATTATTACAAAGGCAAATAAAAAATGTACTTTACAAAGCTTTACGGATTAAAACAGCAAGTGACATTTATTTTTTATATAAAAAAGAGTGATTTGTATTAATTATTTAAGAAAGTGGATGTGGGGTACCGCTAGCACGAATTGGAAATAAATTTATGACTATTTTTTTGTTTTACTTTCGTATAGTATAAATCCATGGCATACATATCAAAATACGGGTCACGCTTCACAACATATTTCCAGTGTATTATTTCGCCAGTCAAAACTAAAAGGCCTAGAGTAAAACCAATTGCAAGTGCAATGAAACCAGCATATAACTTTTTCAAGTTCATTAACGCCTTTACGCTTTCCTCGTCCGATGACATAACCGAGTACACGGGAACCATGACATCGTTCAGCCATTTTTCCACGAGTCCCGCTTCAACGATATTTCTAAGGAGTTTATCGGCTCTAGGTTTAAGGGGTGAATTTTTCTGCAAACCAATTGAAATAGGCATATGTATAGCACAATCCCTCATGATGTGTAATTTTCTATCGCCAGTTAAGTTGACACTTTTTGTGGCGTTGCTTGCATTTTCTTTGTCTGAAAAAGTCATATTTTCGTCGTTATTCTTTGTCTCTTGTTGCTTTGCGCTTAAAAACTTCAAAAAGTAAATGTTATCATAATAAGCCAATTCGCCTCTTGTTATCCTCCAAACAGCCCTTTCGGCGTCATTCACAGTTTCAAACTTATTTCCAATGTCTTGTCCAGTTTCGTCTAATGCAGTAATGAAAAATTCCCGCGTTTGATCACCCCACCCTCCACATGCAATAGTGCTTTCTCCTAGCTCTTTCAGCGTATCGATGGTAACTCTAAAAATAATAAATGGTTGTTACCACACTATTTTTTTAACATTTTTTATTAACTTTTTGTTCCTTACATTATTTTTTTACATTACCTACCTCACTAGGTCATTAGAACTTGTTCTGAGATAGGTAACAACACATACGATCCTTATAGGTATCCTAAACTAAGTACCAAGTTTTTATTTATTGTGAAATAAGAATCAATCTTTTCGTGATTACCTCGGGGCTGGATTTGCTAGAATTGCAGTCATACTTGCTCGATAGGCAACCACAACTAGGACACAGTAAAGCCAGTACCAGCCAGTGAGTAACCTTATTGACCACCCTGGGGGAAGTTTTGGTAAAGATACCACGAGAAGCATTCCGTACGTGTACATAATACTGTTCGTTAACTCTTCAAATAGATAAAGCCCCTCTATTTTTTTTGGCTTGTTAATCCTTCTAAAATCTGTAAAACAATTGATATTCAATAATCATTTATTAACTTCTACTAACAATTACATGCATTGACTCTTTTTGATTTGTGTTACTTGAGCAAAAGGAATATATATTTTTTTATTTAGACCAAAACATGTATACCTATTATAAAATATTATTTCTACCTATTCTTCGGTTAAAATGTTTGTCCTTTGAATGCTCCAACTTTTTTTCTAGGAAGGCTATTTCAGCCATTTCCTTTTCCATTTCATTTTCTTGGTTGATATGCTTATGAAACTGAGCCAACGAGTAAAATATAAAACCGCTCACTAGAAGCACCAGTAACACGGCAACCCACATGTAGAGCCTATAAATTAATTTGACGATGAAAAATTACCAGATTATGGACATTATTCTAGTATAATATATTATTGAAACATCCCAAAATTCTTACTTAAAGGGTAAAATGAGCGTCTTCCAAGAATTATCTGTCAAAGATTCGGGTGTTAAAAATGTTAGGCATTCAGAAATATACGGAATGGTCAAATCTGTCAACTGAAGATGATAAGGAGTGTAGTGCAAATTTCCCAAGGCAATATCTGCTTTTCCGCTCACCATCTCTCCAAGGAGTCCAGAAAATGAGCCATTGAGTTGCTTGTGACCCCATTGCTCTTCATTGGCATTTTGAGGCTCGTAAACTTTCGGTTTGAAATTCATATTTGAGGCAAGTGCCTGCATAATCTGTAAAAAACAATAATTATAGTTATTATTTTCTATGGCTTCTTCTGTTTCAAATTTCGTTGAAAATTATTGATATTGTTTCAATAATAAATATCAAAATAAAGCATAAAGCTTTAATAAGTAAATTCTAATATATTTTCTAAGATTATTTGTTAGATAAAGATTTATCAGAAAGTTCCTCGGGTATACTTCGTGGTGTTAACTTTGGCGCTGAAAGAAATCGATGAATAACAAATCTGGTAAATACCTCAATTTCCATTCCGCTAAATAATTTAGGGCCGGCCTTATCTCTCAGCCGCCGACTTTTAACTACAGCCGGTAAATGCTGAAAAGCGACAACTTGAAGTGTATGACCTTTTAAATTCAGTGTTTTGTCTACAAATAGCGAAGTCGGCTTGAATATTTCATTCGTCTTCCAAGTTTGCACTCTTTTAGTTACTAAAACTCCCCGAATCGGGGATGGGAATGGAACTTTTCCAAATGTAATGCAGATCTGAAGCAAACAGTCTAAGATCATGTAAAATTATAAACCGCGCTCTAGTATCAATAACGCGATATCTGAAAATAACATAATTTTATTGTTTTGATTTTGTACTTTGATATACCCAAACATTAGGTCACCTTACTTTTTTCACCTTAGAACAGGCCTGAGTGACATAGTAAGGTAAAATATGAAGTAAAATAACTACAACTATTATAAATAATAATAATAAAATATTATAGTTTACCTGTCTCCAAATTTTAAAAGTCTCATCACTTGAAATCCATTGGCAATAAGAATTATGTACACTTTACATCCGTCTCTTCTTATTTGGCGTATTGACTCTAATGTGTGAAAATTGGGTGACAACAAATCTTCTGACTCGTCGACTACAACCTGGTGCAAATAATTGGTTATTTTTGTAGAATTACATGAAATAAGATATACTTTTTATATTCCTCATATTTACCATGAAGTAAGAAAATGTTTTCAGGCCTTTATACCAATTTCCTTCAAAGATGTTCAGATAAATAGAATCGCAAATAATTGCAACGCAGTTTACTTCACTACTAGTAACCATATAGTTGACGATTCGGCTTATGAGTTCTTTCAGATATCTTCTAGCAATTATTTCACGAATCATTATATCATCAGAATGGTGTCTAAATCTGATAAATGTTGTGTTTAGTATTTAAAAATCATGTGAATAGTAAGTTATAAGCAACAATAAAGACAATATCTGTCTCTCATACTTTTTTTTACCTTTTGTGTGTGTGAAAAATATGATGATCTTGTTTGTATTTCATTGAAATGCAAAATCCTCCTAAATATAAAAGCAAAAACAGAACAATAAAATTCCACTTAGTTGTTGTAATCATAATAAAGTTTACCCCTCCCTACTGAACCGAAAGTCTTTTTAAACTGAAAGGAGAACAACAAACCCAAACGTTTAATTCTCTTTTTCAAATGCAATTATGTAAGGAAGTGGAAATCAAGTTTTAAGTAATACGAATGCATTTTTTATTCAACATGTAATTCGGAATGCTGACAGTTAATTTATTTACGGATTTAACTGCCAGTGCTCGGATTCAACAGTTTTACAAGCCAAAACATTCACTTGTAAACACGAATTATTTTTAAAAGAGAAGTAAAAAGACTTTATTATTGTATTTAGTTTACATAAAGATATATTATTTTGTAGGGGTAGTAAATTAAAAAAATAGTATTTTCGTTGTTATTTAAAGAGCACGCATTCAATGACCGGTCAGTAGCTGAGTGGACAAAGAGCACGCATTAAATGACCGGTCGGTAGCTGAGTGGAAAAACGCGTCGGATTCCCACCCGGGCGTCGTGCGTTCAATTCCTCTGCTGGCTAAGTCCTCCATTATTGCACAAGCAACATCTTCCACCTTTATGATGGCAGCAGAAGTTTTTCAAAAATTGTCAGGTTATTCGGAACCCGGGAATGCTTGTCTTTCTTTAAAAAAAAATAACAGTTGACGTTTTCTGTTACAATTTCTTTAAAATAATATGCTATATAATTTCAATCAACCGAAAACATTGCATACAAATAAACTGACTATTTTTACAACCCAGTAACATAAAAAAATGAATGCAAGTACCTGTAGCCGTAATTATTAAAATCAGTTTTTAAATTTTAAATTAGTAATTTGTTCGTATTTCTTTTCATTATATTGCTTGGTTGCTGTTGCTTTATTCTCCGTGTGAAAACCGTTTCTCCGTAGCGAAAACAACGGAATTGTCAATCATTTTTTTTCTTTCGTTTATTTTTGTCAATAACTTGCTTACGTTTATGCCCCAACAATTAAATTGACATTAACACACCTTTATACTGTTTCTCCACTCCAATTAACACACCATGGTAACAGGAAGAAAAATTATCTATGGTATTTTTACAAATATTGTCTTTGGATTTAACCGTCGTCAAATGTCGGATGAAGTTTTGAATTACGTGACAATAATTTAAAGTATTACTCGCTCAAATGGATCGTTTACGAAAAGCCGATAATAAGGAAAATGCTGTGATAAGCCAATACAAAGTTATTAAAACAAGTGTTGAAAAAAAATATGTAAAAAATAATTCTAATGCGGTTACTGTTCAGGCTTCAAATAATCAAAACAAACTTTATAAGCCGTTACACACAACACAATACCCGAACAAACCAATTCTCAAGTCCTTGAAGTCGTTGGACGAAGCTACTACATTATCAAAAAATGTTAAATCTTTCATTCCGCTGAGGAGAGACGACTCAAAAGTCGGCGCTGTAAAGTCTTATGGTCAGAAGGCTCTAAATTTAAAAACTGAACGTGTAAATCAAGTTAATAGTACAACCAAAAATGTCCAGACGTCAACGAGTGTCGTGTGTAAAAAAGAGATTGTAATGGAACCAGTGAAGCCCCTGGGACATGTTGTAAAGGCTCCCATTTCGAATATTCCACCTACTAATGATAGTGTTCCTCCAGTGCCTGTAGCAACGTTTCCTCAATCACAACCCATTGGGGTTGATCCCAAACTTTCAGCAGTTCTTCCTAAACCCGGAGCAAGTGATGAACCACCAGTTCCCATGAAGCCTGAACCACTAGTCAGCCAACCGCAAGCTGCAGTCAGTATTCCTGCCCAGATTGCTCCACCGTTATCCAACATGGCCGATGAACTTAAACAGGCAGCTGTGGAACCAAAATCAGACAAGAAGATGTGGTGCTTGGAAAACTTCGATCTTGGACGTCCGTTGGGAAAGGGAAAGTTCGGTAATGTATATCTAGCTAGAGAGAGGCAGTCCAAGTTTGTTGTAGCTATCAAAGTTCTGTTCAAGAATCAGATACAATCTGCTCAAGTCGAGCATCAAGTCAGACGAGAAGTGGAGATACAGACTCACCTTCGCCATCCGAATATTCTACGAATGTTTGGTTATTTCCACGATGATAAACGAGTGTATTTAATATTGGAATATGCGCGTAATGGAGCCCTTTACAAGCACCTTCAAGAGCAGCCCGACAAGCGATTCAACGAGAAAACTGTTGCAGTCTACATCAGGGATCTCTCCAAAGCTTTAGTGTATTGCCACAGTAAGAAAGTTATTCACCGAGACATCAAGCCGGAAAACATTTTATTAGGCAGCAACGGCGAATTGAAGATTGCTGATTTCGGGTGGTCAGTGCACGCCCCTTCTTCTCGGAGATTCACACTGTGTGGAACGGTAGACTATCTCTCTCCAGAGATGGTGCAAGGCGTGGCTCACACCTACACAGTCGACCTGTGGAGTGTGGGTGTCCTGTGCTACGAGTTGCTGGTGGGGCAGCCCCCCTTCGATGCCAAAGAGTTTGGACAGACTTACAAGAAGATCCTCTCCGCAGAGATGAACTTCCCCGACTTTGTAAGCGAAGACGCTAAGGACTTAATCTCTAAACTGGTAGTTGTCCATCCTGAGGGAAGACTGCCGCTGGAAGATGTCCTGAAGCATCCTTTCATCACTAAGAATGCTTGAAAAGAGATCTCGTATTTGAGACTGATATATGTCTGAACTGATTCCGTATTTAAGAGTTGAACACTTAAAAACTAATGTTCACTAATAAAAAACTTAAAATATTTTTTGATACAAAATGAGACATTTTTTGCAATACAAGTTTATATTATGTTGTGTAGAAAAAAATGCACAATTTTTTTTACTAATTAAAATATTTATGTGATAATTAATTTTGGGTTCAGTTTGTAATAATATTCGAAATAATTAAGCTTTTTTAACTCCATTTTAATAAAATATATGTATTAATAATTAATGAATTCTCTGTCTGGTTTTAGAACCACGTACACATTATGATCTGTTTCATTATCTAATAACGTTTTCCAATTTACTTCATGTATTGTATAATGAAAACAAGGCCATGAATTTCAAAATAGAAAATAATTCTCTTTTGAAATGATTTTATTTAAATTATAGATTTTTAGCCTAGTTGCAACATGCATTGCTTTTGTTAGTCACTGTGTTTTGATTGCTTGTATTTCACTTTAAAAATAACAATTGTAAACAATATTCTTTAAAATATAATTACTGTCGATTTTCATCTAATTTTATAGCTGAAATTATACCTTTGAGGGTATGAAGTAATTGATTATCCGAAGGATAGGCAATTTAGCAGATAGAGCCAAGATAGGTACAGACTCAATCTCTTTTCTACCAAAGTTATGCTTACCTACCATAAAATCTTTGGATTCATAACTTCTCCTAAAAAATAAAGTATCAAACCTTTGAAAAAAAAGATATATGTACAATCTTCTATCACCAACAGTATAAATTCTTCAAATTAATAATTTTAGCATTCAGGGTACTTTAAAAAAACCATTTTTTATAAACATCAATGTGTAGCTATTTGTAAATATTTTTATATGTTTTAGTTGATAAAAATTATTGTTGAATATCATTTTATTCTGGTCAAAGTTCTCCGCCAGAAAAGGGATGATATAGTAAAATTATATCATTACTATTTATAGTCCAATTTTCTCAAATATTATAACGTACACTCTGATTTCTCTCCGAGATGCAGATACCTCTCTATATAAGTTATCCACAATAAAAATAAAAACAACAGATTTCTTGGTTTTTATATAATATATTATTTGGTTCTACGTACCTTTATCATATTGGTTTAATAAAACCATAACAGTTGTATAAAAATATATAAATTTACATGTAGGTTTATGTACCTACATGTAGGTACATAAAATACAATAATATTTTTAAAGTAGTAGTATAAAAGTTGATATAGTTTATATTGTGATGATCCTTAACCATTTTAAAATATATTTATTGCACTAATACATTGGTATTATATCTTGGAAGGCACATACGTTTGCCAGTTGACTACTTCCTTCCACCAGTCTGGCCGAGACAGAGCTCCGGGATTTGAAAAGATGGAGGATTGCAAGTTCTGGTAGACCTGTAAAAATAGGGATAAAAAAAATGGTAAAAAGGGTCCGCCAGCTATTTTGGGCTCAGCCATTTTCAGTAAAACAACTAAATGGAAAGGTCATTCTCATGGATTTTTTTAATTTCACAATGTTTCCCATGTCACTGTCTTTCATTTGACAATGTGAGGCTCTTAGCAGTCTAGGTGCACCGGTAGGTGATCCTAGCTAATCCTTTGAAATTCGTAATATCTAAGGACACTCGGATGATACTTATCAAAGTGATGAATTACGACCTAAAAATAACAATCAACGTATTTTGAATTCATTGTTCCTCATTTTATAACCAAAGTTTCCTGCTGTATGAAGTATATTTGATGGCCTCCGTAGTCAAGTGGTAAGACGCTTGACTACCAATTCAGAGGTTGCGGGTTCAAACCCAGCGTGCGCAAATTAATTTTACTTAATGTGTCATAACACATTTAATTGATATAAAATATTAGCGTTGCACATTCCAGAGTGGTAGATACTCTAAGTATCGTCCTGGTGAAAGACCCCCGTTTAGAATTGAAACGTTGCTTGAAATGGCTTTAGCCGTGTTCGGTGACCAGATTTGAAAAACCAGGTACTTTCCAACCATCCTTTTTCAGATCTCCTTTCTCTCCCCACTACCTCAAACCTCACAAGATACTCCTATTAGGGATGCCATAGTCTCACTGGCTCTAGACGGTTGGGAGCAGTTGGGACTCTAGTGCGGTATTCACTATAAAGAAAAGGTAGTCAAAATGACTTCCCATTCTTTCTTTACATGCTTCGATTCTTCTTTATTTATGATTCTTTAAACTCATGATAGTTTCAGCATTAGTTTTTGAGTAGTCAAAACTATTTAGCCGTGATACTTACAAATCCATCGCTGCTTCCGAGGACAGAGTTGAGGATAAAGTCAGGCACAGCGATGGTGTCTATCAGAGCGATAGCGTCAGGTTTAACCGCTGTACACAATCCTATAATTCCCTCTCTCAGCAAATGGCCAGCATCACCCGTAAAGTATTTGCCCTGTTAAAAAAAATCTATGTTAAAATCGAGGAAAGTAAAGAAAACTACCAACACAGGTAGACATTTCAGTTCAAGTAACTTTTAAAAATAGAAAAATCTTCCCAGTTGGACAGCCAAAAAATTATTTAAAAACATTTGCCCAGGAAATAATTTGAACAGTGGTGTGACTTTTGTTGGTATTTTTTCATTTCTTCATGTTGACTTTCGTGAACTGGACTACACTCAATCTTTTGAATGCCGGATTTCTGCAAGGTACAACTACCACCGTACCTTGCTGAATGTAACTTTGTAATAACTCACTTGTATTTTACAAAATTATGTTTTTGTCAATTATGCTATCTTCTCAGATAATGTCTCAATGTATTTTTTTAAATCGTATGTTAGTGGCATAACTAGTTTTTTCTAGAATAGCTACTTATATTTAGAAAATTGTTTTTTTGATGAGGATGTCACAATTTTTTTTTAATGAAGAAATGTGAAGTTTTTTTGTCGTTTTATTGTATTTTCGTGTGGCTGAATACATTTCTTTCCAAATAAAAATAAAATTGCATGAGGTTTTCCTGTAAATACAAACAGTAATGTCACTTAAAAAATCTTTTTTTTTCAGCTGCACTGACGTAAGCAAACTTCAAATATTTATTACTCGACTTGTACCGAACTCAACGCTCTGCAAAATATATGTACGGATTGATTATTTTGTTGACAAGCGATTATGGTTCATTTAAATATGCAAACAACAGGTTTTAAAGGATAAAAACTCCTGAAAAGATAATGATGAATGCTCGGGTCCTATAGGACCCTTCAACACACGAGAGGTTAATGCTGTCTCTTGTATTAGTATTGAGTTTACCTATTAAAAGGAAAAAAATTAGCACATTGTTAAATGGTGATTTTTCTCACATTCCCCAAGGTGGGTACATATTAAAGGTTAAATCAGCTGTTGCCAAATGGAACTCTTGTCAGAAATATCAAGTGACTAAAAAAAGCAATTCTTTTCACTAAGTAGCATTTCTGAATTTCGAGTTGTGTTACTTATTTATGGATAAAAATATTATCAATGAAATTATTAACACCAAAAAGAATAGGTCAAATTTATGAATAAAGATCGTTCTTTAAGTTGATCACTACAATTGTTGGACAAAAATTCCGTGATATTTATAGAAAATACATTTAGTATCGCCCTGCTGGGAGACTACTATGTGTTAAGATTTGATTTCTACACATAGTCAGATAATTTCCAAGCTCTTTTCCTTATTTCATTACATTGTCCTATCGGGGAGCCAAAAGTCCCGCTGGCTTCAGACAGAGAGAGAGTAAGAATTCAAATTTCTGAAAAAGACTCCGTACTTGTAGAGTTTGAGCACCGCTGGGCTGAATAAAGAAAAAATATGAACTTACCATGTACAGAGTAGCTAAGTGCTTCTCCAAACTCCAGGAACCAAACAAGGACACAAGCCTCAAGAGCACTTCTCTGGAATTCCTGTCTTCCACCTTGCTGGCAAATGTGTTAAAGTTCTCAAGAATTGCGTGCTGAAATAAACAGAAATCAACTTTGTAAATATGCAGTTTAAAGTGCTCTAAAAATAGCCAAATTAACATATTCAAATGCGAGGTATTGCAACTTTGACCTTAATCTAAAAATAGATGTAAATTGTATCGACAAAATATCCTTGACAGCAGAATGCATTATTTACTAAAAAAAAAAACTACTTGAAGAATGAAAGGTCAAACCGAATGCCCTAAATTAAAATGACGTTAACTGCATACTTACACTCTGGCATGCTTTTTTGGTCTGCCGAATTTAATGATATTAATTTAAAAAAATCAGAAAATCTGTATATGAAGCAACAAAAACTCCAATGAGATATGTTGTCATAAAAAATTGCACAGATTTTTCTTTCTGGAATTTTTAGGTCAATGCAACTACTTTCAGATCTCAATTTCGTTTCCATCATGAGCTAAAGAATTCATTGAATTATTCATTTAACTGTTAAAAATAAGACAGAATGCTATATTGTTTGTTCTAAACTATTCAATAAGATAGATGAATGCTGAAAATTCAGGCAAAGCCAGGTGGCAAAACTATTTAATCAATTAAAATACGTACATACATACAATTTTGTAACATAATCAACATGTTTTAAATAATAAAAGCAGTAATCGAAAATAATATAACGGAATGGTAAAAAATGAGAAAAATAGCTAGAGATGCAATAAAGAATATAAATATTCTACTAAGGATGTGCATTATTAACTGATTTTAATATAGTTTTATTTTATTATTCATTGGCTTCTACCCATGGGCAATCTTGGGCATGTTTAAGAGAGATATACATTTTTTAAGTTGTCTTATAAGGGCACAATAATTTTTTTACGAATAAACTGTTAATTTGAGGAATTTTGAGACGAGCGAAGGGATAATGGTGGAGTTGAATTCAGAGTAGTTGAAAAATTGTGACGTGAATTTTTTAAATAGACGTTATTAATAGAAGTTATTAAGTAGGTCAATAGTTACCTCTCCATATACAACAGATAATGTTGCAGCGTGATACGATTGTGACTCGTTCCTAATGGTAAAGCTGTCCTTTCCTTCCTTGGCCAATCGCTCCACTTTGTCTGCGGTCTGCTGGAGGATGTAACATACGAGCCATTTGTATGCGTTCAATAGCGCTAGAAAGACAAAATAAATACTACAAATTCCAACGTGCGTCTGTCTGTGATTCAACAAGTCACTGACGGGATAAAGCGACAGAAGTTTGTTGTGGACGTGTACGTATGCCCGAAGTAAGCTCAATCTTTCCTTACTTCGGGTGAAATCGATCCAACATGTTCAAATATCGAAATTATTTCTTGAACGGGTGGTTTTGTTTCAAATCAGTATAGATCGCTCTTCAAGAGATTAGCTGTTTAGTGTCAAAAGGTTGTACCTACTGACAATAAAACAATATAATTTCGGTTGTGATGTGAGCACGTAACATTCTAAAATATAAAAATACATACATAATTCTTATTTTCAGTAAAAATATAATGAATTTATGCCACCATTCTCACGATAGTTGGTGGTGGTGTAATGCTCAGCATAGTTGTCTTCCATGCAGATGATCTGGGTTCGATTCTTGGCCGTGGCAATTTAAAAAAAAAAACATTTTTTTTTAATATTCTGAAAAGAAGGGTGCAAACATTCAGCTTCACAAATCCTACAATAATTGTAATATCCCGTGATTTTTCACGGGTATGCATGCGCTAGTTTAATATAATTTAGAACATTGTTTTGGTAATATAATAATGAAAACAAAACTCAAAGCTAAATAATTAGTAAATAGAACACATACACTTTGTTTATAACCACTTTATTATTTAATATTATGTCTACCGGTTTCGGAAGTACCCTTCCATTATTAGATATTTTTATAATAAACCGCTCGGTTATTCCCATAATCCCCTCAATTACTTCTTCTCACTCCAATTCCTAAATATGTACATATGTATATCTCAGTATTTTGTATTTCAGGTTAATTTTAATATTGTCCTGATGATGGAAGGGTACTTCCGAAACCGGTAGACATAATATTAAATAATAAAGTGGTTATAAACAAAGTGTATGTGTTCTATTTATAAATATGGCAAGCCACAAAGTAAATGCTTTTTACGAATATGTAAATAATTAGTGATTAGAAACATTAAATTTTCAATTTTCTTACATTCCGGTTGCATCACATTCTTCGCTGAATTAGGGTTGCCACTCTTCAGGATATTTTTGTAGTTATTCAGGAAAGCGGCGGTGCCGTACGGAGACTGCACTTGCTCCCCCTTCTGTAGCTTCCTCCACAGGCCGAGGAGCCAGTTGCTGGTCTGCTGCACCAGGATGCTGTTCTCGCCCTCGTATGTGCAGTTAGCGTCGTTCTCGTTGCGCAAGTCACCTATTCCGGTGGCTGAAAATAGATTTAGACTTAAAAAAGGCAAACATTCGAGGTTACCAATAACCTGACAATATTTTATCTCCTTCTACTACCATCATTAGAAGCAGAAAATGGTGAAGGACTAACTAGCAAAGGATTAATGGCGCAGCACCTGGGTGGGAATGCAACGACCATTAGACCAACTAACTCTGTTTGGTAAAAAATAATTACATATAAGATGAGAGTACTCGTTTATTATGTTAAAAATTATGTTGTCTTAAATATAACTCTGCTTAAAGTGAAACATTTATTTAATGCATTAACATGAATAAACAATGATACAAACAACATTCTGCTTTTTGCAACAATTAAAAACAAATACTTTCATTTTCCTAAATTTCCCAAAATAATAAATTAATCTACATATTCTCTTTATTTCCTGTTATTTATGTACTCAAATTATACTTATTACTTAATTTAAAAACTCATAACTCTAACCTTTAACAATTTCAGACTTCTCAGTCTAATTCCACTATTTTTTTCTCATTAACATTATTCTCCCCAATGATGTTACGCATATAGCCACGTTATATAGCCTTAGAATATTAACACAAAATGTGGCAAGTAACAAACACACTTACGTTATCAGTAAATTCATCATTCAAATATCGATCATGTATGACAAAGATAGACATTCAAAGAATATATGTGTATGAACGAAATAGATATAGGATCGGAATGCGTTCCGTATTTCAGTTAGTAGCGTTCAATGCTCGGGTAAGAATGAGATGGCCTTGATTTAGACGTCTTTATGTCGGGCAACAGTGGAGATAGTTGAATTGTCTAAAATAATAAGTAATTTGCACATATGTACTTGCAAATGAAATGTTATTCCTTGGCTTTTAGTAGTCTTTGCAGTGTAATTGAAACACTTTCTCGTCACACACGAGGGCATTTTGGCACTTATTTTTGTAATTTGTTTAGATATAGTAAACAACCTCAAGCGACGTTTGACCGTTTAGTACTAAATCGGTTAAATCACCGAACACACCAACTAGCGTGGTTAATTGCTTGCCACTTTGAGAGCACTATAACGTGTCTATTTATTTGTAACGTCATTGATTCTCCCCCCATAATTCATCTGTCAAAACATCTTTGCAACATTTTATCACACTTTAAAAATGGAACACGTTTAAATATTGAGTAAAATCATTTAAAAAAGTAGCTAACCAAATGTCCTATCAACACATTATTTCATTCAAGAAAATAAATAATTTCATATGATCAAGTACTAAAGAGAGTAGAAAGGTTAGTTACCTTTCAGATATCCATGTCCTCCACAGGCTTCCCTGCAGACCTGAATTCCGTCTCTAGCCAGCCAGGTGATGATAGGTTTAGAGGATGAAGATAAGGCGTGCATCTCTATTCCCTTGTCGGGATTATTTTCATTTTTGGCATCTGAAATAATATCATAAAATTTAAAAAATGAGAACATAAAAGTAGGTAAATTAATAGCAACTTATTATTTTTAATTTTCAACTTTCAGTGAATTTTCAGGGCCGAATTAAATATTTTTTGCATTACCTAATTTTAAAAAAATTAGGTGCCTTTAAAATTAAAAAATATTTACAATGTAGAAAAAAGTTAATATGATACAAGGACTCACTCATGGCGGAAACTATGCTTAAATTAATATGAGTCTCTGATAGCCAGTTGGAGAAGATTCGTGCTCCATAAGATGCAGCCAAGTAGGGTAGGAGGCGGAATTGCTGAAAAAGGGAAAATACCGTTTCATTAGAAAATCTAAAACACTTGCGTCAACCAGAAGTTTGGAAGTCAATTCTATATTAGTCAGCAGTATGTCAAGTTTTAAAACCACGGAAAGAAAACTAAATCAATATTGGCAAACTCAACCACATGTAGATTTATCAACATACCGGAGCATGTGTATTCAATAAAGTACTTCATACTATCCAGAGAATCCATTCAGAATCGAAACGTTGCTTGAAATAGCTTTAGTCATGTTAGGTAACCAGATCTGAATAGCCAGGTAATTTCTAACCTTCCTCTTCCCTATCTCCTCTCTCTCCACTACCTTCAGCTTAACGACATACCCCAATTGGGGATGCCATAGTCTCACTGGTTCTAGACAGTTGGGAGCAGTTGGGACTCTTGAGAGGTATTCACAATATTTTTTTTTTTTTAAGAGTATCCACATTTGAAGTGCAAATATGAAGCTCCCCACGAGATATAAAATTTAACGAGTAGATTAGAAGCAAGAAAAAGTTAGCTGAAGTTAATATAACCATCTTGTTCAGTGCATTTTGACAAACCTGTTGTTGGTACTCTAAAACTGGAAATTCCACGTTTGAATCATCGGGTCCGAACTGCTTCCTGACTCCGGAGTACCTGATGGCCACCGTGAGCGCCTTCTGCAGCTGGTTGGTGGCCATGCCCCCGATGGAGACCCTGCCCCCCGACAGGATGCCCAGGGAGGCCCCGAAGCGCTTGCTGGGGTCCTTGATCGGGGTCACGTAGTTGCCCTTCTCGTCCACATCGCTGAGACGGTTGAGGAGGTTCTCGGCGGGAATGCGGAAGTTGTTGAACATAACGAATCTGGAAAGAAATTATATTATTAGGATCGAAATAGTAATAGCAAAGATTCAGAAAGAAAGACAAATATTTCGGAATAATTAATGCATCTAATACAGGGGTTACTTAAATGTGTTTCACACATCTGTCAGATATCGAGGCATTCTACAGAATTATTTGAATTAAAAAAACATTAATTATCAACTTTAAATTATTGATAATACGTGTTGTTTGCATAGTATTGAGTTTAAACACTATTTTTATATGAATACCGCACAAGAGTCCCAACTCCACGGAGCCAGTGAGACTAGCATCCCCAATCGATGTATTTTGAGTGGCTGAAGGGAGTGTGGAAGGGAAGGAGATGGAAAACGGATGGAACGGGGATGTTATGGTCTCTTTGTTGGGACTCTTGTGATTGACTCTTGACTATTCACATTAAAAACAGGTATTCTTTCCTATGACAATATTATTTTCTCCACACAAAATGTTAAGTAACTCATCTCGTTTTGAATCATTATATAATTTGTATTGTATTTTATAATGAATTTACCTAAGGTTTATATAATTTTGTTTAATTCATACAACTTGCAAATTTAAATTTCATCTATTACATGTTCGGATAGCTAGCTGCATACAAAAAGCTATTTTTCCTTACCCATTATCCACCCCATTAAGAGCGATCTTCTCCCCCAGGTCTCCCACAATAACCCCTGCGTACGGTCGCAGGGTGCGCAGAGAGCGGATGGGAACCACAAAGGCATGGAGCCCCTGGTTCACCCCGTCTATGGTGATCAGCTTTGCGTAGACTATCGCGTGAGTGGCACTTTTTCCTGAAAGTGAAATATTTGGTTCAGTTATTGCAAAGAAAAATATTATAATTTAAATAAAAAATATTTTTGTTTTAAGCCACTTTATTTATACACATATAACAATTCGACCGGTTTCGGTTAAACTTAACCTTCTTCGGGAACGTATATATATAAACTACGTTCCTGAAGACGGTTAAGTTTAACCGAAACCGGTCGAATTGTTATATGTGTATAAATAAAGTGGCTTAAAACAAAAATATTTTTTATTTAAATTATAATGTCAAGCTACAAAGTGTTTGCTTCCTTCGATAAAAAAATATTATAGATATTGTGGGTGAATCATCAAGTAAAAATAAAATTATAACTCAATCTCTTGATATAATTTGAGCAGTTAGTAGCTTAGTTGATAAATGCGTCGGGTTCCCACCCAGGCGTCGTGGGTTCAATTCCTCTTCTAGATAAGTCCTCCATCGTTACACAAGAAACATTTTCTGCTTATAATGATGGTAGTAGGAGTTTTTAAAATATTGTCAGGTTATTCGTAGCCCGGGATAATTGTGTTTCTTAAAAAAAAATGTACACTTCACAATGCTGAATTGATTTGAATACATGATATTAGGTATTTATTTAATCAAGATATCAATTTGAGGAATGCTGTGAAGCTGAAGGGAGTAGGAGAAGGAGACAGAGAAGAAGAGGAGGGTTGTGAAGTGTCTGCCTATTCAGGTTACTAAACACAGGTATTGTTCTGCCGCTGAGAGCTCTGTTGAAACCTCTATCAATTACATGCATCGTTTATGAGAAGGGAGAGGTCTCAATGGAGCCATCAGTGGTATACATAACCCCACTTTACATAACATTTCGATTCAAAATAGCAATCTCTCACAAGGGCGTTACTGAGAGAATTTTCCACTCTGGAAAGAGACACAAAAATAATAGTTAGTACTGTTAGTGTACATTGACTTACACTAACCTTTCTATATTAAATGAATTCATACTAAAATAACGACATACAGACTGCAAAGTTGGATTTTGGGAAAGTTGGTTAAATCTTTGCAAAATTTACTCCAAAACTGTTGGGTCAATCTTAATTATTGATTATATTAAAGGCATCTACTGTATTTGTCATATTAAAAACATCCAACTTAAGTAGGTACTAAGTACTCACAAACAGGAAATATAAGCACAATTAATTACTAGTTACAAGTAATTATTTACAATGGTACAAGTTTATATTTTATGTAAGATAAGACTACAGAAATGATTCTAATGACAGATAATGCTTCCTTATCCTTAGACAAGTGATTATTTCTTTACGTCACAGCAATAATATATTAAACATTGATTTCAACAATCAACATTTTTAATAGCACGTTTTATCTACATAAAACCAGTATAATTAAAGTTTATCACAGTTAAACACAAAGTGCTAAAGACCAAAGGAAGAGCAAACAAAAATATGGCAAAAAATAATTGTACTGCTTCGCATTGAACTGAATATATTTGATAATGGTTCTAAATCAAAATCTAAGTAATTTTTAAATTTGAAGATCAATGTCTTATGATTATTATCATATTATTATAAGCTTCGGCAGTAGACGAGATCTTAACAAACAGTGGTTGATATATAATAGCCAGGTATTTTGCAATCTTCCTCTGTTCCAGCTCCTTCCCTTCCTCACTCCTTTAGTCTTACAAAATATCCCAATTGGGGATACCATAGTCCCACTAGCTCCGAGCAGTTGAGACTCAAATACACATAAACAAAATAGATGGTAGTCACTTCGATTTTGACCTGTCACAATTTTTTTACGATGGTAAAACTATCTGTTGTAAAACCTTATAAAATAAAACACTTCTGAGAAACTCTAAAATGTGAACACAATGCGCAGGTCATTCTAATAAATATACTGTTTTATATTTCTTACCCAAATTTCCAACCCAGCATTTGGCAGCCTCAAAATCGGCTGAGTGCATGATAAACTGCTTGTTCTGCACGTCGTGCGTGGCAGTGGTTCGCATCCCCTTGGCGTTGGAGCCGTGCGCCACCTCGGTGAGGGCGAAACAGCCATTGATCTCTTGCGTGTCCGCGGCCTCGATAAACTTGTAGTGGCGCTCCGTACCCATGCCTCGGATCATGTTGGTGAACATCTTGTTGACGAGGCTGTACTTCACCGCCGTGCTGACGTCGTAACAGAAGAAGGCCTCCGTCCAGGCAGCCGGCAGTCGTGGTTCCCGAAATACCTGAAAATAATATAATATCGCAATAAGATCGCCAGATTTATGTAATTTGATTTCATTCAATTGAATCTTGTTAGCATGAAAGTCTTTGTGAGAATTCGGTGCAAGGTTTTTCTCGAAATGTATAATCGTTGTGAACGATAGAGATGTTCTGGTGTTCCTGGAATATCAGTGACACTTTCACGGCAGAAATAATTGTCCAATTTCTTCTCTCCTAAACAACTTGAAGGTGTAATACTATGGACAATATCGGCTCTGGCAATTGAAAAAAAATCAAACATTGACTTAATAATAATAACAGATCTAGACAATTTACGGCCTGTCACATATAATTAATATCCACAAGTAAGTTTAATCTATCTATCTATCTATCTACCAAAACCAAACTTAACAAATATTTTTAGAATTTATTTGTTTCATTGAAGAATCACTACTTACGTTTTAAATTATTTTTTTAATGTGTGTATAATATTTTAATTTGAATATATGTAACATATTTTATCAGATGTAAAATTAGGCATCACAAACAAAGCACGGAAAAACTGCCACAGAGGCTAGGTGAGGAGAACAATGTAGCAATGTTGTATCTTTGAAGCAATGAACCCATCAGCTAAAAAAAATTGCTAAAATCTGGACTAAAAGGATCGTTTATTAGAAAGAAATGGCACGATCGAGTGAATATCAAATACTTAAGTCGGACCTTGTCAAGAGTCAGAATACCAGAAGAGTATGTATGAGACGAAGTATGAATGAAAATGAAGCACGGAGTGTGCAAGGCAGAGTCGTATGGAAATCCATCCTCTCTGCCTATCCCGGCGATGAAACGGCGTGATGGTTAGTTTGTTATTAATACAGAAGTATAAATTGATGCTATGATGATTCAAACCTCTTCCAGCGGCAGAAAGTCTTCATTGATCAACACCTTCATCCTCCTGTGCGCCAGTTCTCTCTGCTCATCCAGCGGGAGGGTCTCCGGGGAGAGACTGAAGATTTCATGGTCACGGAGGAAGGACCATATTCTATCCTGCAACAGATATCATAGAATCAAAATGAGTGCTTAATTCCTCTAAATCCAATTTTAAATGGCGCTGTAATATACTGTCTAGAGTCACAGAGGAGATAAACTGATAGAAGTGTATTATGCCCAAAGTGAGCTCAATTTCATTTTATTTCCTGTAAAAGTTTTTTATATTTTAGTTTTTTAAGTTTTTTACAATTTATATGAATACCGCACAAGAGTTTCAACTGCTCCCAACCGTCTAGAGCCAGTGAGACTATGATATCCCCAAATAGGGTATGTTGTGAGGCTGAAAGTAGTAGGGAGGGGAAGGAGATTGGGAAGAGGAAGGTTGGGAAGTACCTGGCTATTCAGATCTGGTCACCAAACACGGCTAAAGCCATTTCAACCAACGTTTCGATTCTGAATGGTGGTCTTTCACCAGGGCGATACTACGAGTATCTACCACTCTGTGATCAAACATTCTCAAATATCAAAATTCTTTCTTGAACAGATAATCGATGTAATCGACGACATCAGTTTTCTTTCAAGTTGGTATAGATCACACTTCTATCTGGGTATCTCTTTGGTGTTTAGAATCTTGAATGGGAAAAATATATTTTTTTAATCTCGACATTACGTAATGAATACGATGAAGAAAGGGACAATAGTTTGAACCCGTAGAGCGAATGGACAAGGTGAAGGTGTATCAAGAGATTATTTGAAGCGTAAATAGATGGAAGGAGTCGCAATAACAGGAGAATATGTTTCCCCTGTAAATAAGTCACAGAAAGACATGAAATGATCAAGTGAATCAAAATCAAACTTCCTTTGGATCATTTCAAGATTCAGCATAATAGAGGAGTATGTAGAGAAGATACATAAGTGTGTATGAAGTAAGGAGTGTGTGACAGAGTGTTTTGGAGTTCCATCCTTTCTCTCTACGTCTGGAGGAATGGAGTGATATGTGGTGGTCAGATAGCATATGATTAAATTATTACAGTGAAACCAACTACCGTAAAAACAAATATATTTAAAAAAAAAACACATTAATGGTTCAAGGGCAAAATATACATTGAAAAAGTATATGTATGTATGCAGGGTAATAATTTACATGAAAAGTGGTTTATTATGGATACTAAAATGCATAAAATAGTATAGCACTGTCACGTTGCACTATCACGACACTCACGGTATTCTAAACTCTGCAAAAACAAACGATAAATTTTGTAGGCTCTACCTTATATCTGATCATCTCTTCCCCTTCGATTGCCAGCTTCAGTGTCCTCCAATCAAAAGAGGCATTCTTCCTGTAGTCAGAGAGAGGGCCATTCGGGGGGTCGGGCAATATGTCCCGAAGGCTTTTGAGCATCTCACCGGTTGAAGCCGCCATTCTGAGGATACATTAAATCATAAATACTATAATGCTTCATCTGTATATTGAAGCCATTGAAAGATTCTATAGGAACTAAAGACCGATGGGCTGTACATATAGAAATAATTCCAGATGACAAAACGCTGAAAATCGTGACCAAGTGGGCGCCCCAGTAGAAGCAACCCAGAGGTGGACCGAGGAAGGGGTGGATTGACTTTGTGCAAGGGGATTGGAGCAGAATGGGAAAGCCTGAGGACTGAAGGGAACGGAAAGGCCCAAAATCGGAGAGCATTTATAGAGGAGGCAAAATTCCACCCTAGGATATAGTGCGGTGATGATGATCTGCATACTGACCAACATGTTTTAATGAAATAAATATTATCTTTATCACTGTTTTTAATATGAGTATTTTTTTGCCAACTTTTTGAAGCTTTACGCTTCTTTATGATATCAATAAAATTTAAACAATATGAATTAGAAAAACATACAGAAAAGGAAACAGATATTAGATTAGCTTGGTAACAGAGTATATATAAATATTGTTTCAATAAATAAATTTGATTTAATTTCTGAGCAGCTTATCCGTCAGTAAGGTAAGTATTTAATTATGTTTTGACAGATTTATCTTTAAAATGATGCTATCAAAATATTGTGATTTTTTTAAAGCAAAGTACTCTATATTTGCGCAGATGACAACAATCGATTTTCACTTATTTCTAGTTGGTATTATTGGTATCTACGAGTATACTATGACATCATCAATATAATTGCTATAATCAAAGGATTAACATTAAGAGATATACCGAACAGGGTCGACCATCGTACTTTTATTAACCTTGCAGATTCTTTAAACCTATACAAATCTCAAGTTTGTCCGACAGTTGAATTTGGGAGCCACCTCTGGGCAGAAGATCCCAAATACTTGATAAACCTGCTTGATTCTGTGCAAAGGAGGGTGGTTCGTCTGATTGACGATCCATTATTAACAGACCTCCTCGTTTGACGGCCTCCATGGTCGAGTGGTAGGATGCTGGACTACGAATCCAAATGTCGCAGGTTCAAACCCGGCGTGCGCCAATAACTTTTATTTAATTAATATGTGTCATAACACATTTAATTCATATAAAAATAATAAAAACTATATTTGCGGCACGTTCCAGAGTGGTAGATACTGTAAGTATCGCCCTGGTGAAAGACCACCATTCAGAATCGAAACATTGCTTGAAATGGCTTTAGCCGTGTTTGGTGACCAGATCTGAATAGCCAGGTACTTCCCAACCTTCCACTTCCCAATCTCCTTCCTCTCCTCACTACCTTCAGCCTCACAACATACCCTATTTGGGGATGCCATTGTCTCACTGGCTCTAGACGGTTGGGAGCAGTTGAGATTCTTGTGCGGTATTCATATAAAATTTAAAAAAAAAAAAACCGATTGCCATCTATAATGCCCAAACGCAATGTAGGTAGGCTGAGTCTGTTCAACAAGTATTTCTGTGGAGCCTGCTCAAAGTAGCTGGCAGCATTGATTACTTGCGCGCTGGTGCAAGTGCGTGAAACTCGATGGACACAAGTAGAACACCCGCTCACAGTTGATGTTGGAAGCTTCACGAGAACGGGTCATTTCTCCTTTTTGTGCAAGTCGGCTCGCACGTGGAACGAGCTACTGGCATCTGTCTTTCCTCCTTCATTTGATCCGGGCCTCTTCAAGGCCCACAACAAATCCCTTACCACGGCTCCTGCCTTAACCCACCTCACAATGTTGCCCAGCCGGGTGGCGATATAGTTCTCCTGTCTGTACACCGTACAGACAGGGGTTCTCTTGTGAGGCGCCACGTAATTTTTAAATTTTAGTTGGTAATTTTTTTGTTTAACACATTTTATAACCATTGTTTACTTTATTTAATGATAACCGAGATAAGTCGAACCGGATCTGGTGATTTTTTTGTGCTACAGAACTATAAAGAGATATATTTTTTAAACCGTTGTAAAATTGTAGTTTTAAAAGTATTTAATAATGTTTTATAAATTAGTTCAAATAAAATATGAATAATGTAAATAATACACATAATATTTTTCACTGAAAATGTTGCATCGTGCTATACAAATTATTTAAAAACAACTAATTAAGTTAATAAGGATGTTACAAACAACAAAAAACAATTTCGAGTATATTGTATTTTGAATAGTTTGTTAAAAAGAATAATTTTCATGTAAAATTATGTTTAAAGGTTATAAAACCTCTTGTTAGTTAACAATGAATAAAAAGAAAACACCAACAATTCAATTGATTTTAAAAAACATTACAAATATAGCATTGTTCAATTTACATTACATCAATAAAAAGTTAATATTTATGGAGAAATTACCACCGTAGAAATAAAAATGAAAAAGAAAAACATATATACGAGTATATACATATATATAAGTAAAAGAATTTATTGGCAATAGAGGTTTACTGTTTTTCCAATGACAATTAAGCCCACCATTTAAATGTCAAAACTGATGTGAAAAATGTAAATATTCAATAGATATCTTATATTATGTGGAATGTTCTGTTGATCTTTCTTTTCAAATAAAGCAATAATAATAATATTTGGAAGATTTGTATAGCGCCGTTTTTTGTGAAAAATCACCTCAAGGGCGCTGTGTTTCATTAGCAAGTTAAAATATTCTTTTAAGTTATTTAAATATCAGTAATCTAATAATATACATAGATAAAGAAAGTACTCACATATTAACACGGAATTGACAGTTTATATTGCACAATATAAGTACATAATAATCAATAGCATAAATAAATAACCTACTTAGGAATTCCTGCAGTGGTATCTCCGGTTACAGTTCGCACAAATAATGTCCCAAAACCTGGCAGCTTTTTCACACTATGTCTTATCATCGTATAAAAAATACAATTTTACTCATTTATGTGAATTCACAGCGTACAAGATTATGGCGCGTTTTGCGGTGCAAAGTTCATTTTGTATTTTGTTGGGCTGATTTGCATAATTGTTACTCGCGCCAAGTTATGCTATATTTTAAAATAAGTTTTATGTTTCAATGGGGGATAAGGGTCAGTAATCGGACTCCCAACATTAAATACTGCACTGTCACATAGTTACAGATAACGAACTTGAATGTTTCTCAAACGGCTTGTGAAAACTTATTTACATCGCGTACCACTACTTACTTGTAAACTATTGTCACTTTATTTGTTTATTTGACTCTTTCACTACAGAGAGGACGACAAACTAGAAAACTTTCTCTTTTAGTTTTAGGTTACCTGTTTCTGAACTGTCAAAATTATGTCAATAATAACAAACAAAATATGCAATATTTGCACATAAGGCGCAGCACATGTGAACATACATGCAATACTCCGACCGCTGTTATTGCTCTCGGTTTAATTTTTTTCTCAAGATATCAAAATTTATTTTGGATGTTTTTAATGTTTTCGTTTCAAGTGAGGTAAAAAAAACAGTTACCCGATATAGTAAAAGATGTTTTTATAATATTATAACCATATACAGAATAAATAACCATATAATATAATAACCATATTCAGAATAAAGCCTATGTGCACAAAACACAAAAAATGACATTTTTTAACACAAATAATAAATATTTGCAAAAAAACAAAAGTTTGGATAAACTGTAAAGTTTGCCTCATAATTGTAAAAAATATTTTTTTTAATCTAGTCTTTGTAATTATTTTGCTAAACAGTTTTTTTCGATTATCTCAGAACGTATTAAACGTCAAATAAGCTATATTATGAATGCAGCGACGATTTACTAATAAAATTATAACCCTAGAAACTATCAAATGGGTCAAACCAATACTACTTTGACGAGTTTCTTTAATAACTGCACAATTGTTTTCGAAAAAACTGTCATAATATCTTAAATTCAATGTATGATTTTTTTATTATTTTAATCACTGCACAATGGTTTACAAAAAACTGTAGAAATATGTTTAACGTATGATTTTTTAAAAATACCTTTTTGATCAATGCACTATTTTTTAGGAATAAAACATACAAAATACTTTGAGTGTACGATTTTTTAAGACACTTTTAATCACTGCACAATTTTTCACGAAAGAACTTACAAAATATGTTTAGTGTATGATTTTTTTAAAACATTTTAAATCACTTATTGTTTACGAAAAAACTGTCAAAATATGTTTAATGTAGGTTTTTTTTTAATCACTGCACAATTGTGTACGATAAAGCTTACAAAACATGTTTAATGTATGATTTTTTAAAAACACTTTTAATCATTGCACAAGTTTTTACGAAAAAACTGTCAAAATATGTTTATTGTACGATTTTTTTAAAAAACGCACTTTAATCACTGCACAATTGTTTACGAAAAAAACTGTAGCGTATGCTAATCATTCATACGGAATGAACATGGAATCAAAGAAACGTTTTTATTAAGTTTTGCCGGTAATATTGAAATAAAAGCGAGCAGTCAGCACGTATTCGCCCCACGGCGGCAAGGGCAAACGCAAACTGAAGGATATTCTCTTTTGCCGATAGAGGGTGGGTTATGACGAAAGTTACAGTGAAGTGCCATCTATGGCCAATATATGTTACAGGCAGACTTGGACAATAAAGTGCCATCTATTGCCAATAGGTGTTATCGACCGACTTGGATATCTATCATAGGTGGCACTTTACTGTAACATTCACTGTCATAACCTACCCTCTATCGGAAAAAGAGAATATTCTTCAGTTTGCGTTTGCCCTTGCCGCCGTGGGGCGAACACGTGTAGCTGCTCGCTTTTAATTCAATATAATCGGCAAAAGTTAGTAAAAATGTTTCTTTATTTCCATGTTTATTCAGTGTGAATGATTAAAATATGAAAACAATTGTACAGTGATTAAGTGTTTAAAAAAATCGTACATCAAAGATATTTAGAAGGCTTTTTCGTACACAATTGTGCAGTGATTAAAAAAAATCCTACATTAAACATATTTTGTCAGTTTTTTCGTAAACAATAAGTGATTTAAAATGTTTAAAAAAAAATCATACAAAACATGTTTTTACAGTTTTTTCGTAAAAAATTGTGCAGTGATTAAAAGTGTTTTAAAAAAATCGGACATCAAACATATTTTGATGGTTTTTCGTGAACAATTGTGTAGTGATTTTTTTTTAATCATACATTTAAAATATTTTGAGAGTTTTGAGAGTTCATATTTTGTATGTTTTTCAGATTTTAAGATCAAAGAATATGTATTAAATTTTGCATTAAAAATGGAATAAAGTGCTCCAACGCACTTAAAATGTTGACTGTGGCATTCGGCGAGTCTACTTTGTCTCAAAAAAGTGTTTATAAGTGGTACAAGCGCTTTTCAGAAGGCCGAGAAGATGTTAATGACGATGAGCGTCCTAGAGTTGTGGAAAAACAAATCATGAATTTTATTCTTTGATCCATTTTTTTCAAAAGTAAAAAATCGAAGAACACACAAAAACATGACTAACCTTTCCAGTTGTCAAAAACAAACCACTAATCCAAAATGGATGATAATGCTAACATATATGATAAACATATGTGTACCAACATAACAAAAAAACCAAAAAAGGATAATCGAATGTACACAGCTTGCGAAAATTCAAAATTCACCTTTTCTTTTGAACAGGTCTCGTATGTACACATAAAGATGTATATGGTCGATGCAGCTTCATAGAGTAGTTGTACCGCCTTATTTATGTGTGTATTTGAAAATGTTCGATAACTGTCACTGAAGTAAGTTAAAATTGACCTTACTTTGGACAAACAGACACGTCCGAATAGATTTCTATTGATTTGACTCTTCAGTAGTAGTATTCAATATAAAAAATGCTTGTGGAAAGAATAATTTTTTATTAAACTTAATATATAATATAACATAATTAAACTTTCAAACATCTGCTTCATTAACATTACATTACAAATAATCTATTGTAATCACATCATTATATAGCACCAATAATTCAATGTAATATTATCAGATTTGTTGTCTTCTTCAACTCTTCCGTTATACTGACTCAAGCATTTGATTCACTTGAACGTGCCATGTTTTCCTGAAGTGTGCATGATTTATTAACAATTTAATTCCACATCATATAACTCCCTACACATCGGCTCTGCGTGTCCCTTTATTAACATTAATGTTAAAAAATATTATAATTTCGATGGGGTATGTTGTGCAATCTCTTTCCACCAGGTCGGCCTTGAAAAGGTATCGGGTCCTGAGAATATGTGGGATTGTAAATTTTGATATACCTGAAAAAGAATTTAAAAGGTACACATAACAAATTTTAAATACAACATCGGTTAGACAGAAAATCTAGTGAAAACCTTAAAAAATACGTTTTTTATGTGAATACTGCACAAGAGTTCAAACTGGCTGGATCTAGTGGAACGATAAAATTCCCAATTGGGGTATGTTGCAAGACTGAAGAGAATGGGGAGGGGAAGGAAATGAAGAAGAGGAAGGTTTTTTTTTTACATGAATACCGCACAAGAGTCTCAACTGCTCACAACTGTCTAGAGCCAGTGAGACTATGGCATCCCCAAATAGGGTACGTTGTGAGGCTAAATGTAGTGGGGAGGGGAAGGAGATTGGGAAGAGGACGGTTGGGAAGTACCTAGCTATTCAGATCTGGTCACCAAACATTGCTAAAGCCATTTCAAGCAACTTTTCGATTCTGAATGGTGGTCTTTCACCAGGGCGATACTTAGAGTATCTACCACTCTGGAACGTGCTGCAAATATACTTTTCATTATTTTTATATGAATTAAATGTGTTATGACACATATTAATCAAATAAAATTTATTGGCGCACGCCGGGTTTGAACCCGCGACCTTTGGATTCGTAGTCGAGCGTCTTACCGTTCGACCATGGAGGCCGTCAAAAGGAGGCCGGTTGGGAAGTACCTGGCTATTTAGATCTGGTCACTAAACACGGCTGAAGTAATTTCAACCAACTAGTTTCTCTTCGGAATGGTTCAATCTTTCATCAGGGTGATGCTGAGAGTATCTATCAATCTATAATTCCTGAATTTGTGTAAGTAACTGGAAATAGATTGATGGAAGGAAGCCTTTGGTACAAAGTAAATATAAATTCTAAATATATTTGTTGAACACACAAGCTTCAAAATATCTTTCTACAACTCACCGAAAATAGGTTAGGGACCAACCAGGGTTTATTAGTTTATTTCCGCATAAAGGTTAATATGTATCTTAATTACTCTTACCATTCCGTCGCTCATCCCTAAAACAGAATTGAGAATAAAATCAGGGGGAGCGATAGTGTCCACTAGTGACACAGCATCCGGTGCCAATATCCTGCATTGGTCCACAATTCCATCTCGCAATAACTGTGCTTCATTATTTGAATAGTATCCACCCTAGAAAAAAATGGTCTGATAAAAAACTAACGTCAAAATAACAGATCATAGAAATTAATAGATGTGCCGCAAAGAATTTCGACTATGGAACCTTGTGTAGTCGAATTTGTTCACCACTACTGATGCGATTCACACCTTTGCGCCAGTGACCGCCCATTGTCGTACCTACACATCAAATCCATAATTATCACTGGCACAAATACGTAAACATGTTGCTTGTGCCTCAACGTTAGCCATTAGCGACATATTACAAAAAAAATCACTGAAAAAGCCAGCATTTTGACAGCAAATGACGGGTTTCTTGCGATTTGAAACTCTGCATAATTTGTATGTAGTTTCAAATTGTATGCCTGCATCACATATCTCTCTTTAATTTCTATTATCTATTGTTTATATAATAGAACTTCACAATGTAACATTGTGTGACGTGAAAATTGTTTATAGCCTACGGTCAGGTGACTCCTGAGATTGACAATTCAAATGATAATGCCAGTAGTAAACTAAGCAGCACATATCGTCACAGAAAAGCAATACTGTTGTAATCGCCACTACCAATGAGCACACTTTTTATTTTTCATTTCATAGGAACCTTTTTCAGCGTTGATCAATCAGAGTTCAGCGTTCTTCGAAGATTCTATTACCACTGTTTAAAATTCAAAATTCCGATAAGTTTTTTTTTACTCGGTTTTAAAATGACGGTTTTTGTTGGCTACATCAGAATCACTCTTTTGTGACGATATTAAACCCTGCAATTACAGCCGGAAGTGCAGTCATACAGCTATTTTAGATTCTTTGAATGTTTAAGAATCTAAATTTGAATAGGACTGTAGGTACTGCACGGAATCTTGTACAGAAGAATGATAGAAAAAATTGATGACCTTATTAAATCCTTGAAAACGATCAATATTTCTACTGTGGTTCAAATAATTAAAATAAAATAATTTAACTTACGATGTATAAAGTTCCCACGTGTTTTTCCAAAGACCAAGCTCCGTATAGCACTGCCAACTTCAACATAATGCCTCTGCAGGCACTGTCACCGATTTTAACAACAAATTCATGAAAAACTCGGAGAATTGAATACTGAAAGAAAAGCGAACAATAATTGAACACATGTATTAGCAGATCAAATCAACTAAACAATGATTTATTCTTTATACAAAAGCAAGTATGATACAGTTAAAATAGGGCAAGTTGTGAGTAAGCATATAGTTACGTACATATTAATATTAATAAGTCAAGTATGTAATGTTGGTACCTCTGCAAGGAGTAACGAGAGTGGTACGGCATAGAAGGATTGTGTGTCATTCCTCACAGAGAACTTGTCCTTTCCTTGCTTCAGTTGCGCATTTACTTTCTCAGCAGTGTTTTTGAGAGTGTAACAAATAAGCCATCTGTAGGTGCTTAGAATGTCTAAAAGAAAATAATATTTATTAAACAAAAAATTACAATTTTTGCACATATTAATATTGTAAAATCAAAGTGTTTTATTTACGCATTTAACTTCACGTTGGCCTTCAATTCTACACTTATGAAAAGTGCCTATGGGTTCGCTCACAGACTTTAAGTCTGTGAGCGAACCCATAGGTTGGGATTTAGCCTGCTCCGTAAATATCAGGGCCGATATAAAGCCACTTTTAAACCGGGCCAAAAAGCCTAGCTTATCAGAAAATCTGACACAATTTCTCTGAATTTAAAATCAGTTTACTTACTTTCTACATCCAACACATCTCCAACAGAAGTCAGTTTTACTCTAGAACCAAGTATAGCCTTCATGCCATTGAGGAAATCCACCGTGTTAAAGCAGCTGGTGATTTTATCCCCCTTTTCAAGTGTCCTCATTAAACTGAGAAGCCAGTTGCTGGTCTGCTGCAGCAGGAGGCTGTTTTCTCCCTCGTAGGTGCAGTTGGCATCGTTTTCTCCACGCAAGTCACCAATTCCCGCAGCTGGAAGTTTTTACACATTTAAACGGGGAGAACCTGTCGCTGAGAGCACCAATGCATCCTCTCTTTCTGCTGCATATGAGCTTTTATGAGAAAAAAGGGGAGGCTATAGTGGAACTATTAATTATTCACTTGTGATTTAATTTTAAATAATTGATATAGACCAGGGGTTGGCAGGAGCGGCTCGCGAGACGCATGCGGCTCTTTGCATAGACGTTTGCGCCTCTTCGGATATAGACTCCAATTTCACCTCATCTTAAGCAGCCTTATAACTTATGAGTTCATGAGATAGAGCCGCCGAACAAATTACGACTCGTACGGCATACTCTCTACCACTCTTTAGACCGTTCGCACATGACTGCACTCGCATAGGTCAATATATCCTATAAATATGTATATTACATATATGTGGCTCTCTGGTACCTTTGTTATCCTGTTTCCATGACAATTTGGCTCTTCTCACTTGACAAACTGCCGACCCCTGATATAGACTAATGCAATACATCTAAGTAAATATATTAATTAAAATAATATCAATGTTCCTTATCACCGCTGTTAGGTTATTTATGTAGTTTAAAACCCTATCACAGTTACCATATACATAATAAGTGAGTTGGGTAACTAAAGAAGAATTAATTAAAAGAATTACGTAATTACCTTTTAGATATCCATGTCCCCCGCAAGCCTCCCTGCAGACCTGGATGCCATCCCTAGACGTCCATGTGATGCTGGGTTTAGTAGCTGACGACAATGCATGTATCTCCATGTACACCGCTGGAGATTTGGTTGTCATTTCTAAAACCAAAATGAAAACAAAATTTGATCCAGGCACCAAAGTACCTGACTATAAAACTAACATGTCACATTGTGAAATCGTTCAACAGAAAATATTTTAAGGCTAAGATATGGTACTAGACGTATAGACAATTGTTTTTTAATTATAAGTGAAAATTGATTAGCACATACCGTTGATAGAGTGGACTTCCGCAAACCAGTTTGAAAAGATTCCCATTGCAAATGCAGCCGAAAGATATGGTATAAGTCGGAATTGCTGAAAATTAAATAACAAAAGAATAATAAACTTGCACAATAATAAAAATAAATGTCATAAAAAGAGTTTAGATGAGAAAGTTAAATTAAGTTCATTCTGAAAGTGACAGCGTCGACGAAATTCCTCAACAGTCAAAACATCTTCACTTTTCTGTCACTAAATGGCGCTAGTGTTGCACCGCCACCAAAACCCCGCTATGATTCATTCAATATCAAAGTAGCGTCAAATTTTCGTATAAATGTTTCAACGGCCTATTCGGGGATATTAAGTAAAACTAACCATCATTATATTTCGAGGAAAATGATGGAATTCCACTTGTTTAATTCTGTACACAGAGAAGGAGGGTTTATTGAAAATAAGCTTCAACAAAATGAGTATACTTAACCTTTCGTCCTTGATGTGTTTTTTAAATAGTGAATCATACCATATCGTTGTCAAAAAGGCAAAAGGGCTGAAGCACCATTTTGGAAAGTTTACACCAGAGCACTTTAAAGTATCAACGCTCTCACTGAGTTTACCTGAAGCGAAAAAAAGCTAAAAAATATCCCATACTTGTGTCGCTTGAGTAGAGTCATCTCCCAAATAGTAGATATATATATTTTAGATGGCTGAAGCGCCACAAAAGTCTTCAGAATCAAATGAGAGTCAGAGCATTCGATGCAGAAAAAAACAACAGATTAAAACTGCATATTTAACTCATTTTTGACCAAAGTGTCGCTTAAGCCCTTTTGCCTTTCCAGCGACGATATGTCCTATGTTTCAATAAAAGTCCGCATAATTGTGTATTTTGATTTTAATTGACGATTTGTGACATTGCATACGTAACCCAAAACACAATATTTTTACTCATCTCAATTTTTCTTTTGCACACAAGGGCACTTTCTAACACCACGACTTTGAACTAACTTACATTCTTCTTACACTCTGATGGTTTAAGGTTCAACTGCAAAACTGGTCAGTAACATACTTGCTGTTGGTACTCGATAACGGCAAACTCCTCGTCCGAGTCATCTGGGCCAAACTGTTTTCTCACAGCGGAGTACCTGATCGCTATCGTGATGGCTTTTTGGAGAAACGACGTTGAGATGCCTCCAATTTGAACTCGGCCCGAAGAGAGAACCGAGAGGGACATGGAAAACCGGAGACTCGGGTTCTCAATGGGAGAGAAGTAGTTTCCATCATCATCAACATCTCCCAGTTGATTGAGCAGATTAGCTGCGGGTATTCTGTAGGAGTTAAAAATCAGGAATCTGCAAGCAAAAATACAATCACCTAATTTAATAACTAAAAGCGTATCGATACCGATGAACATTAATATGGACATTTCTAGTTGGATGCGTCATCTCTACAGTCATGCACTGTTTTGGATATCATTTTGGATGATTCTATTCACATTCCACTGCAAAATATTAATGGCCCACTCGTTTGTTCGCAACATTTTTTCTGAGTAAGTTGTATGGCTCTTTCTTTGACAGCCACAATATAATTATAAATATCATTTTTTAAATAATTCCAACACAGGAACAAACAATTTTTTTTTCTTTAGCCATAAAAATTTATATGGACAGGACAGGAGAAAAAAATGTTGTGAACCATAGACAATTTTTTTTTCTCCTAGTTCCTTAGATTTAACAAATGTCTGTTTTTGAATGATAATAGTCAAAACATAGATTTTGATGATATGGAAGCCTAGTAATCGCAAATAAAACCTTAGCCTATGAAAGTAGAGAGGAGGAATATTGATTATCCTTACCCATTGTCCATGCCATTCAGCGCCATTTTCTCACCCATGTCCCCGACCACCAATCCAGGGAATGCTCTGAGAGATTTAGTACAGCGAATGGGAACCACAAAGGAATGTAGTCCTTGGTCCTTTCCATCGACAGAGATCAGTTTAGCAAACACTACTGCGTGAGTTGCTCGCTTTCCTGCAAAAAAATTATGTAAAATAATAATCAGACATCACAATTTCCAATCTAAAAAAAAAAACAGAAAGAAGTTCAGATTACTGTTTGTTTGCTTTCGCCTAAAGATGAATATGGCCGCCCAATTATGATTAAAATTTTCAACAATTTTTAATTATTGAAATAATATCAATAATCTTCAATGTAAATATGAAACAGAAAAAGCCAGAAACTAAAAAGAATAAAGGTCGCGACTGAGACACAAACTCGGAACCTCTACTCTATCCGGGACTAACGTCTCTGCCAATTTAGCTATCGAGACTTTTTTTCACCGATTTAGGCTGCCATCTTTTTATACATTTTTATACCTTAATAAAAACCTACCTAATAATCCCACCCAACATTTAGCAGCTTCAAAATTCTCTGAATTCAGCACAAACTCTTTAGTCTTTGGGTCAAACGTAGCCGTAGTTCTCATCCCCTTGGCGTTGGAGCCATGGGCCACCTCCGTGAGGGCAAAGCACCCCATGATCCTGTTTTCATCGGCGTCTCGGAGAATATGCTGGTGGCGATCGGTGCCCAGGTTCTTCACAGCAGAGTAGAACATCTTGTGGGGGACGCTGTGGCCCATGCCCGTTGTCAGGTCATACATGAAGATGGCTTCGCACCATGCATAGTGAAGCTTCGGCTTGGCTGCAATCTAATACACATAATTTTTTTGTATAAAATACCACAAACTTTGAAATAAGTTATTGTATTCAAAAGGTCACATAAGTATGGTTTAGACTCAATTCTGTTATAAATGCAAAATGACGTTAAAGTTTCAAACTGTTCCGAAAAATTTTCTCTTTGAAACTTTCAATTGTTAATTTATATGGAAAAATTAAATGTCTCACATTTTTTAAATCATTTTTGGTGGACATAAAACTTAATTAAATTATAAACTTATCACAAAATTACCATGTTTAAATTTATCTATATGGCATTAGCCTAAGATACTAAGATCTAAGAATTGAAAAATGATATTAAATTATCTAATTCTTTTACTTATGCATTTCCTGAACATTTACATTGTTGGCATTTGTGTTTATTTATTCATCATAGTTGTTCAAAAGCCGTTGGCTGTTATTTGTGGGCGGGGAAGATCATTTTTTCGGCAACTTAATGCACATTTGTATGTGATAGTATTTTGTTTATACAAATGAATCTATCGACATTGAAGAACCGAAACATATACCACTAATGGCAATTACTTTGAAGATGGTCCTGCCGCTTAGAGCCCCATTGTAACCTCATTTAATCTGATAAGTGCTTCATTAAAGGGGAGAGGTCACAAGATCGCTGAACTATTGCTCAAATTAAAGAAGATCAAGTCTTGTATGGATTTTACCTCTTCAAATGGTATTTTGGCATTAGCAGTAAGGAGCATAATGCGTTTCTGTGTAAGAAGGCGCTGAGCATCAATGGGAAGAGTATCAGCCAGCTCTTTGGAGCCACCATATTTCTGTAACATCGCCCAAATATCATTCTGAAAAAAAAACAAAACTTGATATTTTCCAAACATTTTGAGAAAACTCATTTTTATGACATTGAAGAAGGCTTAGATGCCTTGAAAGTCACTTTGTGGAACCAGAAAACATTGACTAACCCCCAACGACAACCTCCTGGGCTATTGTCAAAGGACCGGTCGATAGCTGAATGGACAAACGCGTTGGATTCCCACCCGGGCATCGTGCATTCAATTCCTCTGCTGGCTAAGTCCTCCATCGTTGCACAAGCAACATCTTCCGCTTCTTATGATGGCAGTAGGAGTTTTTCAAATATTGTCAGGTTATTCGTAACTCGGTAATGTTTGTCTTTCTTTTTAAAAAACAAACAAAATAAGGCGAAACAAGGGAGATAGTTCGATGGGCCTAAGGGCTTATGGGAACTTTGCAGACTGTCTCTTTATCAATAGTAATTTTTAAAAGATTACCATGGTCCATGAGCAGTTTTTACTTAATAAATTTAATACATAATTAATATTGTATGAATTATGAATTTCTTCCAACCAAACAACCCAAATTTACAAAGCGAAAAAAAAAAAAAAATACATAGAATATATTGTCTTCAAAAGGGCAAAATATTGGATAGGAAAAGGAAATGAATTGAGGTGGGTAGAAAAGGAGAATCAAGATCGTAGGAATAGAAATTTCTTCTCTCATCAGCGGATATTGGACGCTTAGTGTTTGTAATCACTTGACAAATGTTAATGCAATGTGGCTATACTCGCTGTCAAAATATTAAAAAATTTCCTTACTTTGTAGCGAATCAGTTCTTCTCCATCAATAGCTAATTTCAGTTTTCTCCAATCGAATGATGCTTTTCCCCTGTAAACTGACAGTGGTCCCGAAGGAAAATTTGGAAATAACTCTTCCATGTTTGAAGCTGCCATTATTTCACTGAAAACCGGTGGTAATTATTGAGAAAGTAACAAAAACTACAGTCCAATGTACACACATTATCGAAATATGTGTCAAATTAATAACAAATCGGTTCAGCAAATTCCAAGATAAGACATAAGAATAGAATATAATTTAATAAGATAGAGAGCGAAAACAAAACAGATAAAACGTAAATATAACTATAGTAACATATTACATAATCTTCTAAAACAACCAAAAAGTTACTTTGTACCAGTTAGTAAGCTGCTTCAAATATATATACAAAAAAAGGGACCTTGTACCGGAATTAAAAATAAACCGTTAAATAATAACTCAAATCTGTGGTTTTTTTTAAATTTTAGAATTAAAAAAAAAATGGAATTTTCTATAAAAAGCATATTTTTGTAGGTATTAGCATTTAAAACAGTAACTATTGCTTGCATCTGACCAATCCTTGGTCGATGATGTGACCATATTAAAAGTGAAATTTTTATTTAAACAGTAAACGACCGGTCGGTAGCTGAGTGGACAAACACATCGGATTCCCACTCGGGCGTCGCGAGTTCAATTCCTCTGCCGGCTAAGTCCTCCATCATTGCACAAGCAACATCTTCCACTCTTATGATGGCAGTAGGAGTTTTTCAAATATTGTCAAGTTATTCGTAACCCGGGAATGTTGCTCTTTCTTTTTAAAAAATAAAAAATTTAATATTATTCAACCTAAGAGTTAAGTTTAGGGGTTATATAATTAAATTTTATTTAGTTTTCGAAGTTAACTTGACTAATATAGCGTATGATAGGATAAATCATAAACCGCCCTTTATATGGGGCTACCCATAAAAAGACAATGATTGGTCGGCTATTTAACGCTTACATAAAACAATTTATACAACAGGGAGGATAAAACAAGTATCCATCAATTTATTTACGAGTAGTGTTGTAGTGTTTATAAACGTACTTCTTTTATACAATGGAGCTGAAAACAGATAATATCGTCATATTACCCGCCACTGAATATGCAAATTTTATAAACTTGATAATTTTCACAATACCGGTAAGAGGAGTGTCGTCAAGCGAGATACGTCTGTATATTTTAATATTATGATGTGAACAGAAGGTATCAAGTTCACACCAAATTATCACAGTCGTATCAAGATAATTAACTATGTTAGATAATTAATCAAAACAGGTTATAAAATATTAACAAACGTATGCCTTGTAAATACAAAATATAAATAATAATAACTGACATCCATTGTTATATCATTATAATCAGTGATCAGATATTTTTATCTGCGACCTGTATTTGCGTTGTGTATTGTTTTGACTTTTGAAAGTATTTTTTTTATCACAGATGATTTGTATTTATTAATATTATAAGGCTGTTGAATAACGTTCAAAATGAACCGCTGATAGTTCTGATTTAATTTCTCTTTCTACTTTGTAAATGATGCATGTAACAGAAAGAGAGATCAAAACGGAGCTCTTAGTGGAAGATCTAAATAGATTGTGGTATGTCGTAGGAAAATTATATATTTTATTTAGTCTATGTGTGTTTTGTTCAAATAGTCTATGATATTTTGAATTTTATCTGTCAGTGTCAAAAATATATTTGTGATTTGTTTCGTGCCTTTGTGATACGTGATATTATTTATGATCGTCATAACTTCGAGATGATCAAATTGATCACAGGAGGTGAGGATAGTAATAAGCAATATTTTTTATAGATTTATTACCTTTTCCGCAATTTTCCATATGGACTGTGTACATTTGTTTCGTCAACTTGTTTATCTCAAACAACTATAATAATGCGAGGCAACAAATGATTTTTTATACACCTAAGAATCTAAAATTCTCATATCAAAACACACCCATCAATAAGGCGATACAACTACCCAATGAAACTGCATCTAACTTTAGGTGTACATATACACAATTCAACGAATGTTTCTTAACATGTGTACAAGGGTAAGGGTAATACCTTAAAAATTAGATAAAATTACATGCATACTTACTACCTACACGTTTTTTTACCTTACTTTTGTGCACGATAGATATACACACTCACACTCGTTTCATATACTTCTTTTTTACTATCATTTATCTCTTCAATGTCTTTGTGAATAACGGTATTTTTTAAATAATAAATAATCCTGGACAAGACAGGGAATTAACTACTCATAGTTGAATTAAAATAAAGTATGGAACCATATTTCTCATCTACAGATTGTGCACAATCTTAACTTTTCCATTAATTTAAATATTTCCCTCCGAATGTAAGACATCTAACCTACCGTGTTGATAGTATATTTACCATACATTCTGTCAGTATTTCTACGATCTTTTACTATTTACATTCACTTGTTAACAATACTTTTTATTCCATAGTTAGTACATAACATGAGTAAAGGAACTGCTCTAAATTTATGGAAAAATATTATCTCCCTACAGATACTGCCATCAGCATTTTTGTCAAAAATGTTTCTTAGGTTAAATTATAACATGTCGAGATTAAGAGACAATTCCTCCTATGTTGCATTTTTTAAATTGCATTTTTTTAGCATTATGAATCAAACCGTACTTAACCATCAACTAAAACTACATTTTTTTTCAAAAAAAATATGAAAGATAAATATTATATGCTCTGCTGTTAACAAAATTCTTTTTAGTATCACCTAGTATTTACTCAGTAAACTATTCAACTGGTGATAACTTAGAATTTATTCCTTTTAGTTTTCCAACAGCTATTTGTTAGATGCGTCCTAAAAATAAAACAAAATCCGTCAAAAAACCATGCATATTTATGTAGCTGATTTGAACAGATAATCTAATGAATTAATTTCCAGTGCCGATAGAATATATCCGGTCAAGTAATCTGTACGATGGCTGACAGAAGCCGGATACAATGTTGTCAGCAGACTTCTTTATGAGGTTCTAGTTGAAGATGAGATAAATATGCGGTGATATTGGCAAATTTGAGCTGCTTACGTGACGAGTTTTTTTTAATATAGAGCGTAGGAAAATTAGTTGTTTACTTGACTTAAAGGTTAATAAAAAAATAATTTTAGGTCATCATTTAAACATCAAATCTTCCACCTTCGAATGATGAGTGTTGCCATTTTCAATCATTTTAACACTTTTTAACTTGATAACTACCTTCCTAAGTAGCTACCTGAGATAGCTGACAAAACACATATTACCATAGTTATTAGTTCATATTTTGTCACTTAAAAGGTATATTCTTCAAAATGTTTTTTTTTTTTTTGTTGGTGATTTCTAATGCATGTCTCATTGGTCAGTTGAAAAATTATCTGTTCTTACTCTGATCATTTTTGTTTGCCCGTCCCAAAACATCAGAACCAAAAGGTTATGTTTGAATTAAATTATTTTTTAATGGAAATTGGTACTTCACTCCATTTTTTATAATCATTTTTTTAAATATGTCTACGGAGAAAGTGTTAGACATGAATTTTGTGATTTCTTTAAAAATAATATTAGATCATTTTCATAATACTGTTTTTGCAAAAATCACTTCAAGGGTCATTTACAATAAATCAAATCTGCTTAAAATTACAAACATTTTTACATTCTTTGAATATCTGACCTTGAGACCTAGATTTTTTTAATGGTTAATATTTTAATTGGGTATGATTTACAATTTAAAGCCAAAATAACACCCTTTAATGCTAATGCAGAAGCAAGAACAACTAGACAAAAACTTGAGGCCAAAAAAAAATAAAAAATTAATGTGAACATAATAGGTAGGTAAGCATGTGTACCAACTATAAAGCAAAAAATCTCTTTATCTGATCTGTAAAAGCTGAAACTTTAGAACAGTGATTTTTGGCGTTACGAAATTTTTCACAGCCTTTTCTGTTTGCATATTCTAGGTCAACGGAGCTATTTACAGCTCTCATAAATATTTTCATTATGAGATATGGTGGTTTGAAATACTCATTTAACTATCAAACATCAGAAATGTTGCCATATTTAGTGTTTGTTCCATGTTTTTCAACTGTTTAATAAGAAAAAATATTTAAAGAAAATAGTATTGACACTCGACCACTGGTTAGTAAAAAAATAAAATATTCATGTAGGTTGTAAAATTTTTTTTTTAAATCCTAACAATGTTTGAATTTTATTTTTTGACAACCATCAGTTAGAATTCGGTATGACTAGACATCGCATTACATGCACTATCAAAATGGTGAAGTATGCAACATCAATACCAAAATATGTACTAACACTGTCAAAATATATGCCCAAAGTATACGATAAAAACAGGAATTTGGAACTGGTTACCGATTGGCGGGAAGGTTAATAATATCGGGCAATCCAGTGACAGGAATACCGACCATCTCTAATTTGAACAGCTCATATTATAAAATGGCTGAAATATGCAATTAATGACGAAAAAAGGCACAAATATGAATTAACGACCAAAAAGGCTGAACTATGTATAAAATTCGATGTCTAGACATAACGCACTAATTAAATAAAATTTACGCACTAACTTAATAAAATTGTTAGGGTTTTTTGGTGAAAAGTTTACCCGTTTAAAACATATATAAAAAATAAGCATTTTTTTCTATTATTTCATTCCAGATTTTAAGATTCAAGGCGTAGTTATATTGGTAATTTTAATTAAATATTATAGGCTGTAAGTTCTACATTTAAATTTGATTCCGTAGTAAAGAGACAAAGGGCTAGGAAATATCGCCCAGTCCTCATTTTCTAATATCCCCAAGTCTCCAGTGTGTCTGGCGTAGCCGGCGTAGCAACATCGCCTACGCGTTCTACGAAAATAAAACCGGCTCGTGGCCGAGTTATAGCTACGATGTTTCGTTCGATTCAGGTTCAATTCTCAGGTAAATAAATACACATTAAACTTTTTAAAATCATCGCGCCGTGTATGGTCGTATTTTCGTGGTGTTTATGGTCAGATTTTCGTGATTTAATTATTTTTTTAGGATTTTTGAAAAACGTATTTGTATCATTTTGTTTATTTATTTATTTCACCTTTGCCAGGTTCCCCTTCGCATGGACAATGAATTTCTAAACAATGACAGTTTACCTGACGTGATGTGTTTTGTAAAATTGATGTTAATAATACTTGTTTTGAAAAATTGATGTAAATAATATTTGTTTTGTAAAATTACTCGAATTGATGTTTGATTGAAATTTTATTTAGCTCGCTTTCAATTATAAGTCATATTTTTACAGGACTTTAAATATATTGCGTACGTATTATAATACTATATAACTAATTGAGGTTTTCTGGTTTTAGCATTCCTGGTTCTCCTACATCCGCTGTTTGCAGCATCGGCTCTACGTAAGTACCTATCTGACTACAAATTATATTGTTGATATTAACAGACATAGTGCGATCTGGGATAGAAAATTTATTAACACCAAATATAAACTGAAACAGATTTTAAAAATGTATTAAAATGATTTCTTGGAAAGTTTTAAAGAACCATCTTCGGACTGATATATTTAAAACTATATATATAAATAGGGTATTTAGAATATCAACAAAAAATAATATTTTTTAATATTAACACATTACGGGCCGCTGTATTTTGCGCTAAGCGTCGGCTGGAGTCCGGCGTATTTTGCAAAAAATGAAGAAAAAAACACGCCTTTCGTAAAATCAATTTAATTGTAAAACTAGCCAACAGTTTCAAATGAAATTCGACGTGTGTCTTCTAAAGGGCACATCGCATAGATCTTTGTAAATATAACAGTGGTTTCCAATCTGTGGAGCGTGTAACGGCGTGATAAAATACAAAAAGCGATATAAAAAATATTTAAAATACAAATATTTAAGAACCACTGACTGTTGTCACTGAAGTTCATAGTAATTTCAAGTGTGAGTCATAAAAATGTCAATATAATTTAATCACCAAGCGACCGTAATCGACATGATAACAAGGGACCTTTATCTCCGACGGCGGGTCATCTTACACATTCCCATTCTAAAATCGTGTGTGCTGTTTGCTTAAAAATAAATTCTTTTTGTTTATGATATCTTTATGATAATCTTTACATTTGTGAAGTGTATACTTTTATAATTATTACAACACCGTTGTTAGAAAGAGGGATTCACTAAACACTTGAAAAATATTTCCTGTTCACTTGAATTCGTAAAATATTGAATTCTTTTGACCTGGCATTTATCGAAAAAATAACACCTTACATAATACATATTGTCATCAGACACTTAAAAAATATTTCTTAAAACCACGTTACTACTTGAATTCGTAAAATATTTAATTATTTTGTTCTGCCATTTATTGAAGAAATGATGTACCACCTATTGAAAAATATTTATTTTTAAACAATATTACAATATTTTGAATACATATACTACCATCCATCGATGAAATCGGAAAGGAATATGGCTTGCACAAGTAAGTTTTTTCAAGTCAAAAGTTCATACTACGAAATACCCATTTCCGGGTCTCCGGACTTACGGAACTGCCGCGCAAAATACCCACATCTGGGTAAGCGGACCGCTGTGTGTTAAATAAAATCATGATTTTTTTTTACTTGTTGTAAATATCCTAGCATAAGTTAAAATTGTTTCACTATGAAGATGGCCGTATCAAGGTGAAACCGGTCCACTCGCAAATAAATTATCGGATCAAGCCTACCTGAGATTTTAAAGATTTCGATGGAATTCCACCTCGAATAAACAGTATTTTTTTTCAAACTATAAATAATTTCCTTTGTGAGTGAGTACGTATGACCGTACGAGGAATGAAATGGGTGAATCTGCTCAACTAATGTTTTTTTTTTGGCAAGTCAAGATACACCTGCAATATATTTTAGCAGACATTATTCTATATTTGAAATGGTGAATCTAATCAACTAATGTTTTTTTTGACAAGTCAAGATACACCCGCAATATATTTTAGCAGATATTATTCTATATTTGAAATGGTGAATCTAATCAACTAATGTTTTTTTTTGGCAAGTCAAGATACACCCGCAATATATTTTAGCTGACATTGTTCTATATTTGAAATGGGCGAATCTACTCAACTAATGTTTTTTTTCTTGGCAAATTAAGATACACCTGCAATATATTTCAGCAGACATTATTCTGTATTTGAAATGGGTGAATCTAATCAACTAATGTTTTTCCTTGGCAAGTCAAGATACAACGCGTGATTTTTCACGGATAACAACTTGTTTTATAATAATTACTTTGCTGTGGAACACTGTACATTTTTTTAACATCACTATATTTGAGTTGTAGGTCTTTAGTTTTAGGACGTAGTGGTACAGTATGGATTGTGTGTAACCTTGGAGTAACAATATATGGAGAGAGAGCTAATTCTTTTTACCCAACCTAACTACAAACTTGGGATAAATCACTCTCTCCGGGTTCTTACGTCGTACACCACGAGAAAGAAAGAGACAACAAAATTACCCAAATTATCACACCGCTTTAAAGTATTCTGAGAATGTTCTTCGTGTCCCGCGTCTCCGTTGACTCCGCCCACACGTTTTGATACGCGAAATAAATGAGCATAACTCAACGGTTTATAAGGTTACATGCTATATTTTTGTTATAAACAATACTGTGAAAAAGTGGTTATACAAATAAACAAAAACATTATGTCGACATATGCTATGCATGGATGTATAAATATCCTAGCCCTAGTCCTAGCCACGCCCAGGTCTAGCCGAGTCCGGAAAACTCATCAAAATTGACTACAGCAGCGCTCTCTCTTGTATATTATTGCTCAGAGTTTGTAACATTTTTTAATTAATTAAACAAAAGTATGTAGACATTGTGTTCTAAGTGCCTATTAATGTGAAACGTTAGTGAATGTTAATAATTTAACGAATTAATTTGACGTGTAAACTTTTTGATCTGACATTGATGATCATAATTGAGACATACATTTAGAAAGGCTCGATGATTTTAATATTTAATACGATTCATTCAAATTCATTCGAACGAATTTCGCTTTCGAAAAATGATTTCGCTTTTTTAAAGATTAAAAAATGACCCATAATCAATATGAACCTTGAGAATTAGAATGGCGTGAGTCGGGTTATTGGTGTTTTGAGATGCCAAAGGTTTTATAAAAAACAACACTGAAAATTATTCAAAAGCCTACCAAGCGCCAATAACTTTTATTTGATTAATATGTGTCATAACACATTTAATCAATACAAAGTTTATTTGCGGCACGTTCCAGAGTGGTAGATACTCTGGGTATCGCCCTGGTGAAAGACCACCATTCAGAATAGAAACGTTGCTTAAAAATGGCGTTAGCCGTGTTTGGTGACCAGATCTGAATAGCCGGGTACTTCCCAACCTTCCTCTTCCCCATCTATTCCCCTCCCCAGTACCTTTAGCCTCACAACATACTCATATAATAATAATAACAGTGAACTTATATAGCGCAGTTTTGTGATATTTCACCTCAAGTGCGCTTCATGCTAAATTAATTATGCTAATAAGATTAACTAACAAGGAGAAAATAATATATAATGTGTATACAAATTACAAATTAAAACTATCTAAAATAATGATCGTTATCACAAATCACGATAGAAAAGGTTCATATATGGGTATAACCATTGAGATAAATACCTCAATGGGTATAACAGTGGATGTGTACATCAACAGATTAAAAAACAATTTACCAGGAGCTAAGGGTATAAAAATTCAGATGAAACAAATTAATTCAAATAAACACATTTGTCTAATCAAAGAAAAGGAAATATGATTGAGGACAGTTAATATGTTGGCACCATTGAGATATACCTCAATGGTTGGCACTTAAAACATTAATATTCAAGTATTGTAAGTAAACGATTCTAAAAATGCAAACAGTGTAAATATAGCAAGTAACAAAAGAAAATAAATATTTTATGACAATGAGTATATGGTTTTCAATAGATAGTAAGGACATTGAGTTATAATGATAGAAGAAAGGTGAAAATCGAAACAAAGCAAATTAGGGACGTTTTCAAAGAAATGAAATTTTAATAAGTTACGTTTTGTATGTGGGATTTTTAAACAATTTGGTTTTTAAGACTTTCATAATTATGGATGCCACAGTCTCACTGGCTCTAGACGGTTGGGAGCAGTTGGGACTCTTGTGTGGTATTCACTGTAAAAAAAAGCTAAATTTTAGATATTTATTGTTCATGAAAATGATTCATTTCACCTTAGGGTAGAGGTGTTAGACGTACACCAGTATTTTGAAAAATAAACCTGACTTACAGCAACATTAACGTGACATACACCATTATAAACAAAATTTTACTTGACATAAATTTGATACACGATAATGTATATATTTGATAATCATAGTCCCACTGGCTCTAGACCAGTCATTCCCAAAGTGGTCTGTATCGACCCCCAGGGGTCGATTCCGACCTGCGAGGGGTCCACGTCGATGAAAAAAAAAATTGGGAGTGCAGGAGACGTAAATGGGGGTCTACGAGAGTGGATTCCATTTATGCAGGCCATCACCGAAATGTTGGCTTCCCGCAAACTTCAAAGAACTACTTATTTTTGCGGCAGTTCCGACTTCATTCATTTCTCATTGAACAAATACTTCGATTGAAGTTGGCAGTTCCGCTGGTGCGAACTAATTCATTCTGCGGCAGTTCATATATTTCAATTGAAGTCGGATTTCAATGAAGTACTTCATTCTAAGTAGTTCAATGGAAGTTCAACTTCAAAGACTACAAAGAACCAAAGAACTACAAACATTTGGTGAGGAACTGGTTCCTCCCCAGTTTCACCTTTTTGTCGATTTGCTAGCACTTTTTTAGGGAGGATATTTTGTCGATTTGCTAGCACTTTTTGATTTGAGATCGCCACCGACTAGTACTATTTTTTTGTCGAGATCGACTTCAAGCAGGGGGTCCATACAAAACAGAAAAAATCGATAAGTGGTCTACGGGACAAAAAAGTTTGGGAACCTCTGCTCTAGACGTTTGAGAGAAGTTGTGACTCTTTCACGGTATTCGCTATAAAAATAAAGTATAAAAAACCTTAGTAAGATTTTTTATTATAAACACGATATCTTAGAGTATATAGAGTGGTATCAATCCAAGGTAGTGTAGTCAGTTTTTGATGATTTTTACCTGACTCGGCGGACCTGGGCGTGGCTAAGTCCAAGGCTAGGGTATTTATACATCCATTCATATCACATATCGACATAATCTTTTTGTTTATTCGTATAACCACTTTTTCACAGTATTGATATCAACAAAAATATAGCATCTAATCTAAAAAACCGTTTAGTTGTGTCAAATTTAGTGGCATAATAAAAAATGTGGACGGAGTCCCGCGGTGGCTAAGACTAAGGCTAGGGTATTTATACATCCATTCATATCACATATCGACATGATGTTTTTGTTTATTCGTATAACCAATTTTTCACAGTATTGTTACCAACAAAAATATTGCATATAATCTAAAAAACCGTTTAGTTGTGTCAAGTTTAGTGGCATAATAAAAATGTGGGCGGAGTCCCGCGGCGACCCAGGAGCCCTAGATCATTGTGACAGTACGTAGAAGCGGAGTATTATATTTGTTGTCTCTTTCTCTCTCGTGGTGTACGACGTAAAAACCCGGAGAAGGTGATTTATCGCAAGTTTGTATAGGTTGGGTAAAAATAATTAGCTCTCTCTTTATACACTCTTCCTCCAAGCACGATATAACACGGTTCCGTTTCACTCCCAATTTCACTGAGTTTTTAATTAAAAATCGATTTAATTTATAATATCAAAAGCTTAAGTCAAACTCCACTGTTGTTATTAACTGGTACCAAATATGTTTTTCTTGTAATTTTGTGGGCATACTCTATCTATGAATTGATTATTGTTTCTATGACTTGAATAGCCAACGTAATGCATAATGATAAAATCTACCAATAGATGACTAACTCATTTACGAAAAAAAAGAACTTACAGTAGTGTAGTTTTTTTTAAGGGCTCATAATATTAATATTTGACGGCCTCCATTGTCGAGTGGTAATACGCTCGACTACGAATGGAAGAAAAAGTCGAGGGCGCCCGAGAAAGACATGGCACGATCAAGTAAATCAAATACTTGAATCGGGTCATGTGAAGAGTCAGAATAACAGAAGAGTATGTATGAATGTGAATGTAGCAAGGAGTGCGTGCCATGAGAGAGTTATATGACAGTCCGTCCTCTCTGCCTACCCCTGCAGAGAAACGGCGTGATGGTTAGTTAGTTAGTTAAAAAGCATATGTGCGGTACATTCCAGAGTTGTAGATACTCTAAGGCCAGACGCGCTCGGGTGACTTGTCACGGCAACAGTTTCGTCACTGTCACTGTCTTCCGATCGAGCGCGATAGATTTGGAGATGGTGACGAAACTGTTTGCCGTGACAAAAGTCACCCGTGAAAGACCACCATTCAGAATCGAAACGTTATATTATTAATTAATAATTTATTTATTTATTAACGCCCTGATGGGCTTTTACATAATAATTTAACAAAGTGCAGAAAATAATACAGTTTAAAAAGGGTATACATGAAATACTACAGTAAATAGTGAAACGTTTTGAAAAAAAAAACATATTTTTTTAGGAATCAATATCTAATAATAGAAAATAAGATCTACACCCTTGAGGTGATTTTTCACAAAAGCGGCCCTATACAAATCATCCGAATATTATTATTATTATTTGAGGGAAAAAAAATGTTAATTTATATGAGCCCTTAAAAACTATAGGATGTTATAATGTCGAAAAATTCGGTTATTACAATAGTTTCGAATCCTATTGTAAAATATTTTGATTGTGCCCATCACTAGCTCTCGGATAACAACGTCTTGGGGCGAGCTTATCTCCTGTCACGAAAATGGCGCACGCGAAGTAATCCGCGGGAAAATATAACTTCAAACTAACGTAACGTTATAACTGATGGGGTCTTGTCTAACGTATGATTAAAAAAAAGGCTCGCGAAAATATCGCTTAAATAAGTTATTTCCCCCTCTAAATGTGTTGTAGAATACACAATTTAATACTAATGTCATGTTTTTAATCTTCTAATGGTTTAAAATCAATACACGGCGTCCGTTAACTCGTGGTACAGCAGAAAAATTTGATCATCAGCTTAGAGCAATAATATACAAGAGGTATAGCTGTAGATCGACCTGTAGTCAGTTTTTACTAGCTTTTACCTTGAAATAACTGACTCGGTTGGAAAAGGGCGTGGCTAAGACTGGGGCTACGGTATTTGTATATCCATTCACAGCACATGTCGACATAATGTTTTTGTTTATTCGTATAGCCACTTTTTCACAGTATTTATATCAATAAAAATATAGCATATAAGCAAATAATCCGTTTAGTTGTGTCAAGTTTAGTGCCATAATAAAAAATGTGGGCGGAGTCCCGCGGTGGCCCAGTAGCTTAAGATCATTGCGTCAATACGTAAAAGCGGGGAATTAAATTTGTTGTCTCTTTCTCTCTTATGGTGTACGATGTAAAAACCCGGAGAAAGTGTTTTTTCGCAAGTTTGTGTAGGTTGGGTAAAAATAATTAGCTCTCCCTCCATATATTGTTACTTCAAGGTTCTAATGGTTTAAAATCAATACACGGCGTCCGTTAACTCGTGGTACAGCAGAAAAATTTGATCATCAGATAAAGTACCCGAAAACCGTTTTTTTTTTAAATCAGAGTATTTAAACTTCTAGAGCCGGGTCTACACGCTTCGACACATCTCAAAATGTATTAATTCATTTATTTATCGATACCTTAATATCGATACCTCAATATCGATACCTTAAGGGCTTTTACATGTATATGCATTTTAAGTTGTACAAATGAGTAAAATAAATGTGTAGTACATAACACAATAGTAAGAATTTAAAATAAGTTAGTCGGTACAATACGAGTGTGTTGTTACAGAGTAGGTTTTATATTTAGTATCATTATCATACTGCCATACATGACTGAATGCTGTAGTAATGAGATCCCTGAGACGTATGTGCGGTAAAACCATGTAGGACCGTGTTAAAAATGTGGATATCCGAGTAGAATGCAAGTAATCGTAATAAATAGGGTCAATAAAGGGACGCTTTGAAGGTTTGGGCATGTAGAGCGAATAAACGAAGAAAGGAGTGTGAAAAAAATATATAACGCGAAAGTGAATGAAAGAAGAAGTCGGGGAATTCCAAAGAAAACATGGCACGAGCAAGTGAATCAAATACTTGAGTCGGGCCATGTAAAGAGTCAGAGTAACAGTATATATGAGACGATGTATGAATGTGAATGATGCAAGGAGTGTGTGCCAATACAGATTTGTATGGTGGTCCGTCCTCTCTGCCTGCCCATGCGAGGAAACGACGTGATGGTTAGTTAGTTAATTAGGCATTATCATAGCAGGTTGCACAAAATAGTGTAGTATTTAAGTATATAATACGTGTATAATACATAGCATAATAACAATAAAATAAATGATTATAACAATAATATAACCATAAAATAAGTAAGTAGGTACTGTGTAAATAGGGAGTTACAGCGTAATGGGTAGTAGGTTTATTTTAACATAGTAATTATAACTATAAAAGGAGGAAATTAAAAAAAAACTTTATAGTTCTCAAATAAGCTAATTTTTAATTTTGACACATTGTTGTAACGGTAAACATCTGTTGAACTAGTCTGTGTAACCTTTGAATGGGAGAATTTTCAAAATAATTATTTATAGACGTAGGAACATTATATAGAGCCGTCTGTCGTGTATCACGGGTGGTACTCGCAAGGTACAATATATTATACAATAATCAAAATACAATAAAAAGCTGATAGTAACCCCGTAGCGACTACTATTAACTCGATTTATTCGAAAACGAAAGCTCAAATAAAAACTAAAGTCATACCATAAAATGAACTATACATTATGTAATATACTTGAAGTAACATATGGAGAGAAAGCTAATTCTTTTTACCCAACCCATACAAATTTAGGATAAATCACTTTCTCCGGGTTTTTACGTCGTACACCATGAGAAAGAAAGAGACAACCAAATCTCCCAAATTATCACACCGCTTTAAAGTATTGTTAGAATGTTCTTCGTGTCCCGCGTCTCTGTTGACTTCGCCCACACGTTTTGATACGCGAAATAAAGGAACATAACTCAACGGTTTATTAGGTTACATGCAATATTTTTGTTTAAAACAATACTGTGAAAAAGTGCTTTTACGAATAAACAAAAACATTACGTCGACATGTGCTATGAATGTATAAATACCCTTGCTCTAGTCCTAGCCACGCCCAGGTCTAGCTGAGTCCGGCAAACCATATAAAAAACTGACTACACCAGCGCTCTCTCTTGTATATTATTGCTCTGAGGTAATATATATTCACCCTTGGAGTATATAGAGTGGCATCTATCCAAGGCAGTTTAGTCAGTTTTTAATGATTTTTACCTGACTCGGCGGACCTGGGCGTGGCTAAGACTAAAGCTAGGGTATTCATACATCCATTCATATCACATATCGACATAATGTTTTTGTTTATTCGTATAACCAATTTTTCACAGTATTGTTACCAACAAAAATATTGCATATAATCTAAAAAACCGTTTAGTTGTGTCAAGTTTAGTGGCATAATAAAAATGTGGGCGGAGTCCCGCGGCGACCCAGGAGCCCAAGATCAATGTGACAGTACATAGAAGCGGTGTATTATATTTGTTGTCTTTTTCTCTCTCATAGTGTACGACGTAAAAACCCGGAGAAAGTGATTTATCGCAAGTTTGTATAGGTCGAGTAAAAAGAATTAGCTCTCTCTCCATACTTTGTTACTCCAAGCATTCACCAGTATGCCACTTTTACCGCAAGTTTCCGTTCACCGGGCATACTATAAAAATAGCTTGCATTTTCTAAGCCAAAGCTATCATGCATAGATAAAAATCGCATCGCCAATCCCAGAATTTTTTTTTTTTTACGAAATTCAAACTAGATTTTCCCGGGCAAATAATTGGCGGCAAAACTGACAGCTAACCTTTGGAAGCTCGTTTCCTCGAAGTGTTTTTCGCCATTAGCATTTCCCGCCGTATGTTTCTCTATTATGCAGAATTATCAAGTTAGAAAATGCATTAAGAAGTTATAATATATTTTAAGAATGCTTATACAGCCAGAGACTTCTTGATACAGTGTAAGGACAGAGACGTAGTATGTTTTGTATAAATGTTTTGTTGTACATGTCAGACATTTATGAGGAAACTGAAGACATCTGCGTGTATTAAAGTAACCCTTTTCGTATTTTAACAACTACCGATGGACACACATAACTTTGCAGTAGGTGTCGTCACCATTGTATATATTAGAAGTACCAGATACTAGTGCCTTAGAATCCCTAGACCCTTTTACCTTTTAGTTTTATTTTCTGAATATTATAATTTATTTTAGAGTTTTTGAATATGCTTCATCTATCACTTTCCATAGGTTTGCCCTATCAATATATAATATATACTTGGTTGATTTTTTTCCCATTTTCATCGCTTTGTATCCAGACCGATACATTTTTTACCAACTTTTAATTATCTACGATTTTAATATAGTTTTTTGTTAATAATAAAAGAATACTTTGTTTTAAAACCACGACATTTATTATGATGAAGGCCAACCGGTTTCGCTTGGATCAAGCTTCGTCAGGGCGCATATAATAACTAAAGAAAAAATACAGAGTTAACAGGTATATATAGGTACAAAAATTAATGATAGGGTGAGACAGTATATAATACAAAGAAGGAAGAGAGAGAGAATACTCGTATATTAGAAGGGGGGAACAATTGAAAGTGCTTAATATATATTACGAAGAATTGGTAAATAAACAAGTGTACAAAATAGAAAGATAATAATGTAATGTTAGGGGCAGACAAAGATCCTATGTTGAATTTATATATGAAAACGACATTTTACATTATTATTGGAAAAGAAGCTACTTGGAAACATAATAATAATTAAATGGGTTAGTTATGGAATAAAACAGAGTGATTCGTAGCATCAAATGAGGGTGAAGTTGACAATTAATGGGATGAAGGTGGATTTACAGGAAACATATTTAAAATAGGGCTAAAGGATACATTTTTTGATTATTAAGTAGGTTAAGTGATAAATTTGATTTTAAATTTCCTAATTTCGAGTGCATCGTTTTTTATGTATATATTTAGCTAATTTGAGGAATGTATTATCTTACTAAAATAATTATGTTTATTTATTTATACTGGGTTTTAACAGATGTTCTCACTTACGTGAAAACAATCCAGCTATGAAAACTCTGTTAGTATAAAAATAAATAAATTACAAATACAAAGGATACATCAAATATAAAATTACAAAAACCCAATCAACAAACAAAAGAAATAAAAACAAGATACACAAATATAGACAATAGTGATACATAATATAATTAGCCCAATCATTTTTACATATTTTAAAGCAATAGCAGGACATTTTTTTTCTGAAACTTTACAAGTTATCGAAAAAAATGTCTACATTAGTACACTCTATCTTATATAGTCGGCACATTTGAGACAGAGGGCTAAAGTAGGCAATATTATTTCTGAATGTACTCAGGTGGAATGCGCTATGTCGTCTTAAACACTAAGAATAAGGTTAATTTATTTCAATATTGCCAAGACATAATGTAGTATCGAGATGACAGATGTTCATATTTCGCTATATTTACAATTATTTCCTAATTTCTGAATACGGCTTACGGGGGTATAGAATTGTTATACCGTATTATAGTTTTCACCTTGGAGTAAGAATAAATGGAGAGGTGCGATATGAAAACAGTGTAGTCAGTATTTTTGACTTTATACTGACTCGATATAAAGAGACAAAGATATATTAAAGGATGTTGGATAGCCTATTAGTTACCGCCCACATGGAATTCGGACATTTTTAATAAACGTAAATACATTAAACAAAACAATATCAATACAACATTAAAATTATTTATAAAGTTAGAATATCACACTAACACTAATAACATAAGGTTTGCCTAAATAATGATGGAAGCTTTTTGTTGATTTTATTGTCTCTATTAAAAATATGAAAATTTTAAAGTTCGGTCAAAAATATTTAAAAGTGTTGAAATACCTCTGAAAAGTGATGTTTTGTAATCTTTGTTTGGTCTTATTTGAACATTCATACATAAAACATATTACGATCATGTTTGATTTATTTGTATAACCACTGCAAGTATTTTAATCAACACAAATATAGGAAACAACCTCAAAATCCGTTGACGTAATTTATGCGACTCGAAGATGTGAAGTTAGCGCGGACGGAGAACCTTCTTACAAATTTAGAAGTGCTGAAATATTATGTGAAGACTTTTCTTGTCTCTTTCTCTCTCGTGGTATACGACGTAAAAACCCGGAGAAAGTGATTCATCCAAATTTGTATAGGTTGGGTAAACATATTTAGCTCTCTCTTTATGAATATTCTTACTCCAAGGTTCTCACAATCTTAGAGTATACTAGAGGTAGCCCAAGCCCAGGCAGTGAAGTCAGTTTTGGACTTGTTTTTGATGATTTTAACATGACTCGGCGCAAATGGGCGTGGCTAAGACTAAGGCTACGGTATTTATACATTCATTCATATCACATATCGACATAATAATTTTGTGTATTCGTATAGCCACTTTTTCATAGTATTTTTATCAACAAAAATATAGCATCTAACCTAAAAAACCGTTTAGTTGTGTCAAGCTTAGTGGCAAAATAAAAAATGTGGGCGGAGTCCCGCCGTTAACCAGCGAAGATAGCCAGCTTAAGATCATTGCGACAGTATATAGAAGCGGTCCAAGAAATTTGTTGTCTCTTTCTCTCTCATGGTGTACGATGTGAAAACTCGGAAAAAGTGATTAATTACAATTTCGGATGGGTTGGGTAAAACAAATTAGCCCTCCATATATTGTTACTTCAAGCTCACAATAATAAGGTAGGTAATGTACAAGGTCAAATACAAAGGTTCAGGGCTGTTAAACATTGAATTATCAATTTTAAAAAAACAAGTAAAGTCAGTAATTATTCTTTATTCGGATAATTTCAATAATTTTAGATGAAATTGAAGGTAACCATAAATATTCAACGATCAATCATTCTTCTGCCTGAAATTTTAAGGCTGACCTAGTTTTAAATCGAACAGTGCACTGTTTCACTACTTACCTTCAATTCACCTAGGTGCTTACTTTCTACATAATTTATATACCATAACTAAATAGTTAATATCTAACTCATGGGAAATCCCTCGAAAGCCTTCGCGTGTGCATTGCATGTCGTGGTTTCATTCGTTTGTAGGTCGCTCAGTGAGACCTAAACAGCACACACACTGGGATCGTTTGTATTTGTGCATATAGCGTTGTGACCGCTCCGTAAGAACTACTTCAAAGAACCACTTCCTTTGGCGGCAGTTCCAACCACCTTCATTGTTCGTTGAACAAATATTTCAATTGAAGTTGGTAGTTCCGCTCGCACGATCTATGCTCATTTGTGATGTACTTCGAAACTTCAAATTTAGTTTATCGTTTGATCGCACTAGCGTTGTGACCGCTCCGTGTGGACTACTACAAAGAACTACTTCGTTGAACTTCAAAGTCTACAAAGAAGTACTTCGTTTTAAGTACTTCAATTGAAGGTCGACTACAAAAATTTGGCGAAGAACTGGTCTCTTCCCCAGTTCCATCTAATTCCATGCTTTAATCCACTTATTTCAGTTCTTTTCGTTTTCAAATTTCGACCGACTGGTGCTCTTTTTTGGCGAAAAATTTGCTAGTACTTTTCTAAAAAATCTCCGTCGTGGAAGTTTTCTGGCACCAGGAACCGGTTCCAAAAAGGACGGGATAAAAAACCTGTTCATCTCTTTTAGGCGAATTTGACTTCAATTGAAGTGTTCACTGCGAAGGTTTCATTTTAAAGAACTAGCAGTTCGTGAAGCATTCACAAAACATTGAAGTTTTTCCCAACGCTAGGTGCATATAATATATTATATTGACTTACGACAGCGATGTCCTTGCGAAAATTCACCGAGAACTAGCCTTTTGTCTTGCTTACCTCTGCTCATTGTTATTTGCGAAAGGGGGACAACACGATGATCGATATTAAATATTGTGAAAGTTTCTACAGTGTGTTCCTTTTTTTTCATTTTACTCCCAGCAAGGCTATTACATAGATTATATATAAACAAAAATGATCTATCTAAATAATTATGTAAAAAGTATTTAAAACATATTACTTATAAACGAGGTGTAAATGTAACGCCTGGTATAAGGTCGGAATAGCGATAAACTTGATTTATAACCACGGTTTATGCGTCTAATGTAATGGCCTACGTCCGATGTAACAAAACCAACGCTAAGCCGGCGCGTAAAAATCTAATAAGTAAGACGGATAGTGACATAACATAGTTATTGAAATGAATGAACGCTAAAATGAACTATTAACTTCAATTGAAGTATTTGTTCAATGAACAATGAATGAAGTAGTTAAGTAATATTTCAAAAACATGTTGATAACAGGACCCCCTAGTGAGGAGAACTAAGAAAAAATAAACAATAATAACAAAGAGTGTTAAATTTATTAACTAATTAACCATCACGCCGTTTTCCCGCAGGGGTAGGCCGAGAGGACGGACCGCCATATAACTTTTTCCTGGCACACACTCCTTGCTTCATTCATATTCATACATCGTCTCATACACAATCTTCTGTTATTCTGACTCTTCACATGACCCGACTTAAGTATTTGATTTACTTGATCGTGCCATGTCTTCCTAGGGCGTCCTCGACTTCTTCTTCCATTCATTTTCACATCCTATATTCTTTTCACACTCCTTTCTTCGTTTATTCGCTCTACATGCCTAAACCATCTAAGCGTCCTTTTCTTGATCCTATTCATAACGCTCACATCAGCCTTGCATTCTTTCCGGATATCCACATTTATAATACGGTCATACGTGGTTTTACGCACATATGTCTCAGGGATCTCATTTTTCACAGCGTTCAGTCTACTTTCATCCTTTCTCTGCCAGTTCCATGACTCACTGCCATACGTCAGGGTTGGTATAAGCACTCCATTGTGGACTGCTAGCTTCGCTTCTTTGGACAATTTCTTATTTGCACCAACAGCGTTCAGTCCTCCATTAATTGTAGTACCTTTTTTTATCTTAACTGTTATTCTGTAAACATTTTCAAACTTATATCATATTTTGTATTTGCATATACTCATTTATATATATGCTAATAAAAAAATAAAAACAGTAACCTAAAATAAATACGACGGCTTGCATGGTCGAGTGGTAAGACGCTCGACTACGAATCCAGAGGTTGCGGGTTCGAACCCGGCGTGCAAAAATAAATTTCATTTAATTAATATGTTTCACAATTAATTGATATAAAATAAAATATAGTATATTTGCGGCACGTTCCAGAGTGGTAGATACTCTTAGTATCGCCCTGGTGAAAGACCAACATTCAGAATCAAAACGTTGCTTGAAATGGCTCTAGTCGTGTTTGGTGACCAGATCTGAATTGCCAGGTACTTCTCAACTTTCATCTTCCCCATCTCCTTAACCTCTCCACGACCTTCAGCCTCACAACATACCCCAATTGGGGATGTCATAGTCTCATTAACTCTAGACGGTTAGGAGCAGTTGAGACTCTTGTGCGGTATTCACGTAATAATAAATAAAATAAAAACTGTATAGAAACACAAAATACTGGAACTACAGTAATTACTTATTAATTTGTTCAAATAAAACTGAAACAATTAAACTGTTTTTTTTCCTGAAATTTCCTCTTCAAATGACAAATTTGAAACATGTTGAATGCAAGAAATGCTTCTGTGTGAGTACTTCGCTTGACATTCGCTGTGATGCATATAACAGTGTCCATTAATAAATCGATCTTTTTAATTCGACACAATAAAACTGTACGACTAGAAAAGAGCATATGTTCTTCAATTTTTAAGGGTATTTTATTCGATTGAAGAGATTCGACCTAAGAGTATATAGAGTGGTATCTATCCAAGGCAGTGTAGTCAGTTTTTAATGATTTTTACCTGACTCGGCGGACCTGGGTGTGGCTAAGACTAAGGCTAGGGTATTTATACATCCATTCATATCACATATCGACATTATGTTTTTGTTTATTCGTATAACCACTTTTTCACAGTATTGTTATCAACAAAAATATAGCATATAATCTAAAAAACCGTTTAGTTGTGTCAAGTTTAGTGGCATAATAAAAAATGTGGGCGGAGTTCCGCGGTGACCCAGGAGCCTAAGATCATCTTGACAGTACATAGAAGCGGTGTCTTATATTTGTTGTCTCTTTCTCTATCATGGTGTACGACGTCAAAACCCGGAGAAAGTGATTTATCGCAAGTTTGTATAGGTTGGGTAAAAATAATTAGCTCTCTCTCCATACATTGTTACTCCCAAGGATGCGACAATCTGGTATTTTCTGTCTTTTTCGTTTTCATACAAGACGCATGGAAAGGGGGATAGTTTTGTAAATGCTTCAACAACATCGTGTGTAGACAATTTTTAACGAAAATTCGATAAAGCGATCTGTTTCCACGGCTAAAGCCAATAGCAAATTGATTCTCCACAATGTTGACATAACGTGAAAAGGCAAAAGGGCTGAAGCGCCATTTTGAAAAGCTTAAAACAGAGCACTTTAAAGTTCTATTTGATTTACAATAGAATTCATAAGTCTTCAGTACCTGGTTGGACTTTGACAAAAAAAAAAGTAACTCAATAATAATAAAAATAAAGTTTTATTCCAGAAGGTATGCAGGAGTAGTGCAATGCAATACATTCCATTATTGGTAATAATAATAACATCAAAGTTGTAATACACACAATAGCAGATAAAAACCCGCTCCCGCGTGGTTTAGTCACGACACACACATCAAAATGAACATAGTGAGTAAATCGTGAAGTAGCGTAATTGGAATAAAATATAAGACTTTTTTACGTATGAGCGAAAATTACCATTCATCATTTTTCCCGTGTATTGTATTAGGCAACATGTTTTTGCAGACATTTGCGCCCCACGCGGCGATCGAACGAATCGTGTGCAGAAGACGGCTTAGCGTATTAATACTATCAGATAAAAAAATAAAAACCTAAATTCATAAGAAAAAAAAAAGAAATTGTAATATTAATGGAGGATATTAGGTCTCATTTCTGCAAAACTCCATCAAGAGGGAGTCCACCCTGACAGCGTTAAGATTGATGGGGCCAATATCTTACTTCCTCACAATATTTTACTCGCTTACAATGCTCTCACTGAGTTACCTGAAGCGACAAAAAGCTAAAAAAAAGTCCCAAACTTGCGTCGCTTGAGTCAAGCTTTCTCCCAAATGGTACATATATTTTAGATGGCCGGAGCGCCACAAAAGTCTTCAGAATCAAACGAGAGTCAGAGAAAAAAAAACTGATCAAAACTGCATATTTGACTCATTTTTGACAAAAGTGTCGGTTAAGCCCTTTTTCTTTCCAGCGGCGACATAACATATCCCCTGGTTTAAAGCAAGCTCATCCCTTAGCATGTATTTCGCCACGGTTGCGTGTACAAAAACATTCTTACAACAAACGTGTATTCATCATTTAGCTACGTAACAATATTTAGTTCGTGTTTTTCTCACGGGGCGGTGTTAGTCGCCGAACCAATTTTGTTTTATTGCCCGCCTTTATCTGCGTCAGAGGCATCGCGAGACGTTTTTTTACGCGGGCAACTTAACCCCACTTTTTCGATTTCCCCCCCCGCTTTAGCCGAAATCCGAAACATCTCGCCGAATATTATGGTGACATTAAATACGATGGATCACGCCATCCGTGCCGCGAGTTATCGAATCTTCTGGGGATTATTTACGGAATCGGTTTTTATTCGGCGGTAAAAATGACACAAATAGGGGCGGGACGCCACGGAATTTTGAAAATTCGAACTCGCTGTCATCGAACGAACCGCCATAGAAGTATTATCTAACCACACCCAGTGACATTACTAACTTATAGACACGTTGTAGGGCTCTCAAAGTGGCAAGCAAAAGATACGGTAATTTCCGTACTTTCGGTTTAGCGGATTTAGTATTAAACTGCCACGCGTCGTTTAACGTCGTATACCATAGTCTAAATCGTAGACTCGGAAACAATTAATTGCTGTTCCTCAATCATCACTCTACTAATTATGGGTTTTTCCACTGTCTAAATATCGAGACTTGTTAACTCAAGCCATGGTCTTGAAATTTTTGGTAGCAGTCTAAATGAACTTTGTCATTCTTTAGGACTCTATCAAAATTTTGACTTGACCTTGGCTTTGATTTGAATGTTCTTTCTCGTGTATATTTTGTTCTATTTTTGTCATTGCTTCATTTAATATTATGTCTGTGCTGTTCTTTCTCATTGTTGCTCTTTTTTTCCTATTTCGTGTTTTGTTTTTTTTTTGTAATTGGACTTTAGTCCGTTAGTTAGTAAATAAATAAACAATTTGCTTGAATAAAAATTGCAAAAATGCCCTTGTGTTTGATGATAAAGTTTTTCCATTCACCGAAAACACCATTAAAAGCCAAGGAATAACATTTATTTCGTAAAACGTAAATAAAACGTATTCGTAAAGTACACGCAAATTACTTATTATTTTAATCAAAACGATTATATCCCTGTTTACCGAAGATTTTAAGCGCCATTAGAGAGAGTGAGATGGTGAACCTAGCAACACATAAGTATAAGAAAGACAAACTACTGGCAGTAGGTCGTCTTATACGGCGTTCCCTATTCGTTGATGTAGGATGTAGTTAGTATTGGACGCAACGCCGCCCGGTTATATATCTATTTCGTTCATACACAGATATTCTTTGAATGTTTATCTTTGTCAAATATTACATAACATTTTGTAAATATTACAGTTTGTGTAAATATTCTAAGACAATAATGTGTCTATATGGTTGTAATGTCAATGCTACACCGTGCTAGATTTACCATATATGGGTATTTGATTGTAAACATTCGACATAATGATATTTTTTTGTCTAAAGAGGATAAATATGGAAGAATTTAGAATGATAAACATTTTTATTTGTCGATGACTCGCGTAACTGTAGGTTTATTTTACGTGGTTGAAGTTTGAGAACCGCCGGAAATAAAAGGTTTCAAAATGTGTTTAATGAACTCCTTTGTTTTGTTGCCTGAATAGGGAAGTGCCAGAAGTAAGAACAAGTTTCGCTCTTCAGTCCAACGTGAACTTTGAGTAATTATACCTTTCCGTTCTTTCTATGGCGGCTGTTGAATCTGAAAATCTCTGTGAAAATTTTCTGAATTCATGTTCTCTTTATATTTTTTCTTTACAAACATCAATTAATTTCTCGAGAGATCGTTTATAAATTTCAATATTAAATATGTAGTTGTTTACACTGAAATGGATAATCTTGTATTTTCATAATAATTTATAACCGCTTCTGATTCTCGTCGCAAAATCAGGGACTCACATCTAGAAGAAAAAAAAAAAAATATTACATACGAGGCCTGTTCAAAAGAAAAGGTGAATTTAGAATTTTCGCGGGCTGTGTACATTCGATTATCGATTTTTTGTTGTTGTTATGTTCGTACACATATGTTAATCATATGTTAGCATTATCAGCCATTTTGGATTAGTGGTTTGTTTTTGACAACTGGAAAGGTTAGTCACGTTTTTGTGTGTTCTTCGATTGTTTACTTTTGAAAAATATGGATCAAAGAATATGTATTGAATTTTGCGTTAAAAATGGAATAAAGTTCTCCAACGCACTTAAAATGTTGACTGTGGCATTCGGCTAATCTACTTTGTCTCAAAAAGTTGTTTATAAGTGGTACAGGCGCTTTACAGAAGGCCGAGAAGATGTTAATGACGATGAGCGTCCTGGAGTTGTGGGAAAATCAAATCATGGATTTTATTTTTTGATCCATTTTTTCAAAAGTTAAAAATCGAAGAACACACAAAAACGTGACTAAACTTTCCATATATATATATATATATATATATATATATATAAATATGTATATGTATATCAAACACTCTTACATTTCTACATTCTATTTGAAAAATACTAAACCTTTTTTCTTCGGAGTATAAGTATAAAAGATAAAAAGATAATGAGTCGAAAAGATCATCTCCTCATTAATGTACCTCTAACCACAGTTGACACAGGAAGAGGGACAAATATTCACTGGCACTGTTCAAAATTTCTACAATATATATTTATAATTAAAATGAAAAAATTATAATCATAAATTGATTGCTTTCTACGAAAAAATAATAATACAGTCGAACTTTGTTGTAAATTATTTATGGCGGACAATATATATTTATATATGTACATATATATATTATATTGTCCGCCATAACACAAGGATAATAATAATAATATTTGGATAATTTGTATAGCGCCGTTTTTTGTGAAAAATCACCTCAAGGGCGCTGTACAAATCTTAATTTCTACTTTATATTAATTCTTAGTCTATATAAATATACAGCATCATACTTACCTGGCAGGTCACTTCTGGCAGGACACAATCACCATATCATAATAACTTAAAATTTAGAATAACTTAAATTTATATTTCTTTTTTATTTTGTTTCTTTTTTTTATATTTCTTTATTATTATTTTTCATTTTTAGGGCATGAGGGCAAATTTAAAATAAAGTATATCGGAGGTATTTTTAATTTTTCGTAGTGAAGAACAGATAATGGTGATAATCTTCTAATGAATTTAAGGAATGAGAGTCTGAAAAGTTTTCTTGGTTCTATTGGGCTTGTTACATCTTGATTATGGATATGATTTTCTGAAAAAATGAGTTTTGAGTTTGGCTCTGAACTCTGTTGAGTCTTTTATTACTCTCAGATCATGTGGTAGTCCATTCCAGGCTTTAGGACCTGACACTCCGAAGGCGCGCTATCCGAACTTAGTGTCTGGTATGCGCTTTGGTTCTTTCAACCTTCCGATAGCCGATGACATTGCCGATCTAAGAGTTGACTGTCGCGAATTGGAATCTTCAGGAATACACAATTCCGATAAACCTTTCATGACGAAAAAATGCTTTAACGTAACCTTATTTTGCATGTATTTTTTTAAGTACTACAAATTTCATATCACTCTGTACTTTATACAGGCTGTACGCAAAGTGATATTTAAACTGGTAATAATGGAGGCCCGATGCAATAAATAAATAGTCCCCGCAAGCTTTGAGCAATTAACAATTTTATTAATTATCATAAGTCCAGTTTTAATACGCGCTGGTCGGTTTTAATGGTACTAACGAGGGTTCTCTGCCACTTTGTTTGCCCATTTAATTATTCAACACTATAAATAAATTATCAACTGGCAACTGCTTTAATTAAGCTACGCGCAAATTTTGATTTCATTAAAATAGTCGGAACAAACTTTTGCTATTCCTCTTTTATTCGAGATAGTAGTAATTATTTTAATTTCTTTGGCATGATTTAATTAGATTTTTTTCTTCTTATTTTACAAAATAATAAATAGGTGACAGATTTTAAAAAAAAACACACACACTACTACACTCATAACTCGCTCTTTAGGTGATTTTCCCACGAAAGCGGCGCCACAAAAGCTATCAATCTATTATTATTAATAAAATACACACGATAAATCTTTTGTTTTTAAATCTGTCAATCATATCAAGCTGATATTGTAATAATGCCCTTTGGTTATAGACTGGTTATATGAAGTACCAAGTACCAAACGGCTAATAGACATCTATTCAGTACAGGTGCCAATAATCCATTTACTCATGTTCTACCTTGTTTAAGAGTATTCATTTGCTTTTGTTTGTTATTAATTTACTTTTGCATTTTTCATTAACTTTTACTTAATTACCTACTGTTGTTAGATATTCTAATTAAATAACCACTCATGTATATATGTTTTGGGTATCATGCCTATTATATGTACTAAAATAAATAAATAACTATGTAACCCGTCACCCAGAAGGTAATAAACCCTACCGAAGGTATATTGAAAAGTATTTGATTGTAACAATTTTTCAATATTATGAAGAGCCAATAGCGTTCATTCCGGACATAAATGATATATCGTCGCTGGAAAGGCAAAAGGGCTTAAGCGAAACTTTGGTCAAGAATGAGTTACATATGCAGTTGTGATCAGTTTGTTTTTCTGCATCGAAAGCTTTGACTCTTGTTTGCTTCTGAAGACTTGTTTGGCCCTTCAGCCATCTAAAATATATTTACCATTTGGGAGAAAGCTTTACTTAAGCGACACAAGTTTGGGCCCTTCTTGTCACTTCAGGTAACTCAGTGAGAGCATTGAGTTACCTGAGTTAATTTTTTCATAATCCAACTAGGTACTGAAGACTTATGAATTTTATTGTAAAAAAAAACGCTTCTCTGATGTAAACTTTCCAAAATGACCCTTCAGCCCCTTTGTCTTCCCGGTGACGAAATGTACCGTAGATTCACTTCAAATTGTACCAGTCTGAAGATGCCCGTTACAAGGTGAATCCGGTCCGGCCTTAGTAAAAAACAGTGGAACGAAGTTAAAAAATTGGTGCTATCAAATCATTATATCACAAAATAAAAATACATTATCAAGTCAGTCCGGGGTGATGCGTATCATGATGGTTCACAGTGGATATTATATGACAGGAGAATTAGAATAATCTGTAGCTCTAAGTGATATCCTTTTCGCGTGAGCATCCTGGAGGATCTCAAAATACGCCGTCAGTTGGATGAACTCTTTTCTACTGGGCTGGCTGCAGGGGAGATGACGCATCTTCTTTTGGTATTGATGATAATATTCAGGATGTGACCGATGTTAGGAATAGTGATGGTGTAGAGGCTGATATTTCCTCCAAGTACCACAGCGATTGGTTCACGTCATTTTAGTCTTCAGAGTTTAGAATGCAGGAAACTCCATTAATGGAGGACTGAACGCTGTTGGCGCTAATAATAAATTGTCCAAAGAAGCGAAGCTAGCAGTCCACAATGGAGTGCTTATACCAACCCTGATGTATGGCAGTGAGGCTTGGAACTGGCAGAGGAAGGATGGAAGTAGACTGAATGCTGTGGAAATGATATCCCTGAGACGTATGTGCGGTAAAACCATGTATGACCGTATTAAAAATGTGGATATCCGGAAAGAATGCAAGGCTGTAGGGTTTATAAAAAATCGCTATTATCAAAGTGGTCGGTTCGAATCGTCATTTGATTATGCCATAACTATTTCGAAGAACTTAAAATAAGGAGTCGGGGACGCCCGAGTAAGACATGGCACGATCAAGTGAATCGAATACTTGAATCGGGCCACGGTTATGGTTATTTTATAGCCCTAAACTATTATACTTAATTGCATTTTATGTTCCTGGCAGCACGGTTAAAAGGCAATACCTGCCATACTATTGTAACAATTCTGCTTCAACCTCACAACTTAACACGCCTATGCGACGAATTGAACACCTGGGAAACAAATACTCCGATGTCGTTGATATATTTAGCATGTCAATATCGCACTATAAGTATACCTTAATACAGTTTTTAATCTGGTAGAGCTAAACTAACTGTTGAAACTATTTAACTCCGGACCTGTTATTCAATATTATTTTTTATTTTCTTTTACAATATTTTTTCCACTGCTTATGAGTTTATTGTTTAAAAAAAAATTATAATATTTGTGTAAAAGCCTTTAACGGGCGTAATTAAAAAAAATATATGTTGATTCACGATTTCGAGTGCACTCTCGTGTCCATTATTTTGCTTAAAAATGCTTGAAGTGGTGCCGTTCGGACTCGTGATCCGCATTCGGCTGAATAACGATCTCACTAACCCAGTATCGATTCCCTATTTCTACCGGCATTAACATAACTACCGATATATTATTATATAGAGAGGCACTCGAGTTCCTCGCCCTGATGAGCTGCTAATAAGGCATTTATGATTTTATTTTTTGTATCTAAAGTGATTATTTTAAAATCGTTCATTTATAAATACGAGAGTACCAGCCTATATGCCATGATATATAATATTTAAAGGAATATTTTATGAACGCTTAAACCTTGGAGTAACAATATATGGAGAGAGAGCTAATTCTTTTTATCCAACCTGTACAAACTTGGGATAAATCAGTTTCTCCGGGTTTTTACATCGTACACCATGAGAAAGAAAGAGACAACAAAATCTCCCAAATTATCACACCGCTTTAAAGTATTGTAAGAGTGTTCTTTGTGTACCGCGTCTCCTTTGACTCCGCCCACACGTTTTGATATTCGACATAAATTGATATAAGTGAACGGTTTTTTAGGTTATACGCTATATTTTTGTTCATAAAAATACTGTGAAAAAGTGGTTATATAAATAAACAAAAACATAATGTCGACATGTGCTATGAATGGATGTATAAATACCCTAGCCCTAGTCAAAGCAACGCCTAGGTCTAGCCGAGTCCGGCAAAGCTCATCACAACTGACTACACCAGCGCTCTCCCTCTTGTATATTGTTGCTCTAAGGCTTAAACAAAAGGCAAATATTGAAGTACCTACCCAAAGAATTTATCATAGATGTTATTAGATATCCATGAATGCATTGGTACCAAACTTTGAGAACATGGAGAGGTACCTTTGCGAAACAGCGTAATCAGGACGATTGGCTTTATACTGACTTGATAGAAAGAGACAAAGATATATTAAAGGATGTTGGATAGCCTATAAGTTACCGCCCACATGGAATTCAGACATTTTTTAATAAACATATTTGAACACATTAAACAAAACAATATCAATACACAATTAAAATGATTTATAAAGTCAAAATATCACATAAAAACTAATAACAGAAAGTTTGCTTAAATAATGATGGAAGCTTTTTATTGATTTTATGTCGTTATAACATTAAAAAAATGTGGAAATTCTAAACCTCGGTCAAAAATATTTAAAACTGTTAAAATACGATATACCTCTGAAAAGTGATATTTTATAATCTTTGTTTGGTCTCATTTGAACATTCACGCATAGCACATATCACCATCATGTTTGATTTATTTGTATAACCACCGCAAGTTTTTTAATCAACCCAAATAAAGGAAATAACCTCAAAATTCGTTGAAGTAAGTTATGCGACTCGATGATGTAAAGTTACCGCGCACGGAGAACATCCTTACATACATTTTATGTCTAACCGAACAACAAGAAGACTCATTAGCATTCCATAAGTTATCACTAGAAGATAGAAGAAATATATCCGACCAAAAATTCCTATTCAAAATTATCAACAACGCTGTAGACAATCACTGCCTGCTAGAAAATATCCACTGTCCAGTACGAAACGCACCCTCGAACCAATTATTTCACATCCCACACTCAAAAACTAACTACACACAACATTCATTTTTCCGAAGAACATGCACAAATTACAACGCCACATTTTCAGAAGCTTATATTTTCCATTTATCCACAGGTCAGTTTAATAAATGCACACGGGACATAATCAAATAACAAGGTTATTACCTCCCTACCACTGCTGTGCGTTACAGATCTAAGATGTGTTAGTTATTTGTCTTTATTTTCATTTATTATTATCAACTTCAGAGTACCTCAGCGAGCAACTCGGCAAAATATACTTTTCTGCAACAATAATGTCACTACCAACTACCACATACATGCACCCATTTCTCGCCTACATACACTCGGGAATGAATGCACCTCAAATATTGATATCTTTTATATGAATTTGCCAAAATTTAAAAGACTTTTAAATGAAATATTCAATTATCATTAATGTATTGGAACTATTATTAATTATTATTTTTTTGCTATTCATTTCTCAAAACGTTTTACTGTATTATTTCATGTATATCCTTTTTAAACTGTACTCATGCACTTACTTATGTTAAATTACTACGTAAAAGCCCATCAGGGCGTTAATAATAAATAAATAAAATTAAAATAAATAAATTTAAACACAGTATGTTGTGGTTTTTTTTTTTTTCTTGTTTATATTAATCATCTTCATTCTATGATGTACTTCATACATTGATATAATTCTTATTTGTTTATAATTCTGAAATTATTATTATTATTTTAAATATTTAAAAAAAAAATTATTATTTTACTTGAACATACATTTTTTTTTGTTTGTTGATAAATCGCCCATCCCACTGGAATAAGCCTGTGTTGGGATGGCAATTTGCAAAAGTGGTTTTTTTAGCTACATAGTAACATGTTAATATCGAAAATATAGTACATACAAAATAAAAATAATATAAGTAAATGACAAATTTGAAGATATAGAATCTACATGTTAAGAAATAAATTAAACTTGGTTTTTAAGGTGAGTAATGATATTGCTTTTAAAGGAGCTTTTGGTTTGTATGTTTCTGATGGTGCTGGGCAGAGAATTGAATTGCTTAGTGGCGTTGTACTTAAAACTTTTTTGTCCGTAAGCGGTTTCATAAGCTGGGATATTAAAGAATTTTATGTGTGACTGCCTCAAGGTTCTAGAAATTTTCCATTCTCCTTTTTTTACAAAAAACATTATTAGCGGAAACTTCACTGGTTAATGCAACATAGTAATCACTTTATCTATAAAACTTTGTAAACACCTGTATGTTTTCCTAAATAAAATAAAATACTTAGAAGTGCTGCAATATTATGTGACAACTTTTATTTTCTCTTTCTCTCTCATGGTATACTATTTAGCTCTCTCTCCATATAAATATTCTTACTCGAAGATAGGTGTTATTAGATATTTATGAAGGCATTGGTACAACCTCTATTGGGCGTTTATACCAACCAAACGCCGCTGAAACGAGATCCATTTCCATTTAAACAAATAAAGGAATTTCCTCTCGATCTTTTTATTGGCTTCCCTCCGTATGTAGTGAATATCAAAAGGCGACCGACCCACCGCTGACCCTTTGCGCCCTGATTTATTTACGGTCTCCATAGACCCAATTTCAAACTCGTCACACAAACATTGGTTCAGTTATGTTTTTCGCTTTTCCAACACTCGACCCTTTGAAATTTGCGTAAATCAGTGATATTTAACGTTTTATAGTCTGCGGGGTGTTTCTTCGGAAGGAAAATGATTGTTCACACATTTGGATGTTTTCCACGTTTCTACCGAAAGCAATTTTCCGGCTTCACCAGATTTTTTACATTGTTTTTTCTCATTATTTAACCATTATAACGCCTATTTCGGCATATTATAATATTATTTACATGGCCAGCAACGAGGCGCACCTAACAGCCTAGCAGAGGAAGGTATTTCCAGCGGGAAAGATGTTTCAGCGGGAAAGGATGAATTTGCCCGCTGACACTTCGTTTTACACTTCATGACGGAAAACACATCTTGTTTTTTGGTTACTTGCGTTAGCATGTTAAAATTCGTAAATAAACTCTAACCTTAAAGACTATCATTTGACAATTAACTAGTGCATTTATTTATTATAGTTCCTTAGTTCTACACCATTTTGTTTTTATTTATTTTTATCGTGAATACCGCAAAAGAGTCCCAACAGTCTAGAGCCAGTGGAACTATGGCATCCCCAATTGGATTTGTTGTGAGGTTGAAGGTAGTGAGGAAGGGAAGGAGATAGGGAGGTTTGGAAGTACCTGGCTATTCAGATCTGGTCACAAACGGCTAAAGCCATTTCAATCAAGCGACACGACTTTTCGACTCCGAATGGTGGTCATTCACCAGGGCGATACTTAGAGTATCTACCACTCTGGAACGTGCCGCAAATATACTTATATTATATTATTTTTACGTGAATTAAATGTGTTATGACACATATTAATAAATTAAAAGTTATTTTGTTTGAACCCGTGACCTTTAGATTCGTAGTCGAGTGACTTACCACTCGACCATTGATAAATACGGAACAACCATTATAACATTTTGTTTTATTTCTGACTCTCACTTAAATAGATATTTCAAAGCTCATGATAAGATAGCTCATGAAAAAGTATATGATACGAAAGTGAATGAAAGAAGAAGTTGGGGACGTCCGAGGAAGACATGGCACGATCAAGTGAATCAAATAGTTCAGTCGGGTCATGTGAAAAGTCAGAATAACAGAAAAGTATGTATAAGACGATGTATTAATGGGAATAAAGCAAGGAGTGTGTGCCAAGACAGAGATGTATTGCGGTCCGTCTTCTCTGGCTACCCCTGCGGGGAAACGGCGTGATGGTTAGTCAATAAGTTATTCAAGCTCATGATATAAATTACGTAAAAAAAGAGATGACCTATGAATTTCAGACAGAAAATGTGATTAATTTTCATGTCGGCAGAGCTCCCCGTTTTTTAGTTTTTTGGTGATATATTCAAACGGACGTTCTGCTTTAAATTTGAGAAACCTGCAAGTTTCCATATATTATAAAATTTTATTCTATCATTTTTTAACTACTTTGCCCGGCTCATATTAGCAGTAAACGAGCTCCAGGCGATTTTTTGTAGCCAATAGCTTCAAAAAACTTTCGTTAAAAAATTATCCTCATTTGTCGTTATAAGGGGCCGAAAATTGAGAGATATCTCTGCCACGATGCTGCCTTCGCGGCGTTACAGTTCTGGCTCCCAGTTCGTAGGGAGTTTCCTGTCTGAACCGCTCAGTTCCTCATCCTACGAGAAAATACGAAGATTGTAGCGTCGCCTGCATATTGAAGTGTGCCTTCCACTCTGCGTATTAAGCGAACGAATGGGAATCTACGTTGAAATATTTGTCTCCGCTCGGAAGTAAACTAACGTGTTCCGCGGCGCGCACCCCTCGTTAGAGATGGTCGATATCAGAATTGGGTGTACCTCCGGCCCCAGTTACCGGTGACCGGCGAGGAACCGGTTATTTATCCAGTTCTTTTTGGAACCGGTTCCTGGTGCCAGAAAAGTTCCACGAAGAAGATTGTTTTATTATATGGGAACTTTCATTGGTAGGGGGGGGGGGTTCTAGAGAAATTCTGAAAACGAAAACAACTGCAACTGGTTCCTCGCCAAAAAAAATATTTCATGAAAAGAACGGACAAAGGATATAGGATATTTTTATTTGCGAAAATTAGGAACCGGTACTAGCAAATCGACAAAAGTTACTCGCCAAAAAAATATATTGGTCAGTAGAGATTTGAAAACGAAATAACTGGAACTGGTTGAAACTCACCCAAAAAAACACGAAAAGAACGGACAAAGGATATCGATATTTTATTTGCGAAAATTTGGAATCGGTTCCTCGGAGAAATAATATCGACGGTTCCAGTGCAGTGACCGGCTAGGAACCGGTTCCTTTTAACCGGGACAGGAATATCGACCATCTCTACCCCTCGGTGCACCGTCGACTCAACGAAAGTTGGGACGTGAATAAAACATAAGGACATCACGATGCCGGAGTTTTCCCGCTAATGGTGTGAGTGCGGGTAGGTACCGGCTGGAACCAATAGATGGGAGAATTGTCTATGGGTGAATCCATAGATGCATAAAGGGTATACCCGCTAATACCGATATATAGATAGGTGAATCGCTAGGTACGGATAAATCCATAGATGCATAAAATGTATAGATAGATGTGGCATTTATTCTCGTATTTACTAGTGCATGACGTAGTCGCTACGAGTATGTTTGCACTAGAGAGGGACTTTTAAATAAATCTTTTATTAAATAAATATGCTACAATCGGCGCTAAACCCATTGGGAAGTCTTGCCCGCCGACTCCAGGAAACATTTCAACTCCTGCCAGTTTTCTGCTGTTCCCCTCCAGTTCCCAGTGTTTCTCGGTTTATTAAATTAAAATTTGTGTCACTTTCATTATTTTTTTTTGTTGCTGTTACAATTTTTTCTAAACATTTCGACTGAAGAATATTTAATGAGGCACCACGTCATAATATTAACTTGATAAGTTCGCTGTCATGTTTTTTGTTTGTTTTAAGGCAGACTTCGTGTTGTTTTTATAATGGGAAAAAATGATTAGTATTTTTAATGTTGTATAGACATCTGAAAATAGTTGCATTTGTTCAAAACGACTAGTATGTTGATTAGGGTTTTTGGTATATCGCACCAGCAATAAAAAAAACAATTTTGGATCTCTAGCATGTAAGACAATATGCCACTATTTTGGAGACATTTTTGGTACTTGAGAGATTTTTGAAAAATCATTCGATTATGGCCTCCGTGGTCGAGTGGTAATAACTACTTCGAATCTAAAGGTCGCGGCTTCAAACCCGGCGTGTGCAAATAAATTTTATTTAATTAATTTGTGTCGTAACACATTTAATTCACATGAAATAATATTATTATATTTGCGGCACGTTCCAGAGTGGTAGATACTCTAATTATCGTCCTGGTGAAAGACTACCATTCAGAATCGAAACGTTGATTGAAATGGCTTTAGCCGTGTTTGGTGACTAGATCTGAAAAGCCAGGTACTTCCCGACCTTTATCTTCCTTATCTCCTTCCCCTCCTCACTACCTTCAGCCTCACTACATTCCCCAATTGGGGATGCCATCTCACTAGCTCTAGACGGTTGGGAGCAGTTGGGACTCTAGCGCGGTATTCACTGTAAAGAAGAAAAAAAATAGACTATTTTAGAATTGATATTTCGATTATCGAAATGTTTCGACTATGCCCATCGACTCGAATGTTGGCTAACCCATCCGTCGCGTGTCCCTTTTGAGCGTCGATTCCAAATTCAAAAATGCGCGCCACTCCGCTTTCCGCAAATAGCTTTCTAGAGCGCGCTGATTGGTTCCCCCGCTGTGGGAAATTTGTCACACTGAATTATGACGAGTCGAAGTTCATAATTTATTTATGTTTTCTTTCATAATTTATACGGTTTGTATTGGTAATGAAGTACACATTCTTTTTTTTAAGCAAAAAGTCGTGGTTTTCAAATTTGAATGATTCCTTAAGGGCTAACGAATCATAGAAATAATAAACGTGATTCTTTCGAAACGTTTCAAAGATAATAAGACAATCAAACATGGCGACCGAAAATTAAAATTATTCAACATAGTTAATAAGAGAAGAAAGAGACGCCTAAATGGTTTGACATATAGAGCAAATGTACTGTGAAAGGAGTGTAAGTAAATTTTAGAAAAATTAATAAGAGTCCCAACTGCTCCCGACCGTCTGGAGCCAGTGGAAAACTATGGCAACCCCAATCGGGGTATGTTGTGAGGCTGAAGGTAGTGGAAAAGGGAAGGAGATGTGGAAGAGGAAGGTTGAGATGTGTCTGGCTATTCAGATCTGGTCACCAAAACGGCTAAAGACATTTCAAGCAACTCTACAAAGTACCCACCACTCTAAAACGTGCAGCAAATATAATCTATATATATATTTTTTTTTAAAGAAAGACAAACATTCCCGGGTTACGAATAACCTGACAATATTTGAAAAACTCCTACTGCCATCATAAGAAGCGGAAGATGTTGCTTATGCTATGATGGAGGACTTAGCCAGCAGAGGAATTGAACGCACGACGCCCGGGTGGGAATCCGACGCGTTTGTCCACTCAGCTACCGACCGGTCAAATCACACTATATATCATTTTATTTTAATCAAATGTAAAATAACATGTGTTAATTAAATAAAATTTGAGTACGCACAATGGGATTTGAACGCGCGACCTTTGAATTCGTAGTCGAGCGGCTTAACCACTCGACCACGGAGGCCGTCAGATACATGAAGAAAAAAAATCCGGAATGAAAGTTGAATTAATCTCTTGCCATCCATTATTATGGCCGGAGTCGTGCGAATTGAATTCATCCAATCCCCAAATATCAACACCTTTTGGTGTCTTATATAAGCGAATAATATTTATAAAAGGTACAAACATTCACTTAAATAATAAGAATCATTATTAAGCTACCAATTTTTTTTAATAGGTAGGTAAGTACTATGCTGATTTTATATTCCGTCTTCAGACTCTTTAAAAAAAATCTTTCCAATTAATAAATAATAGTGATTTGCATTATACTTGCATCCTCTTCAGACGACCTCGTTAGGAGTTTTCAATATTTTTCCAATATTTAAATGCAGTTTGCTTTGCATTGGCTGCTCCAAGTGCCTACCCCCTCTTGGAAAGTACTTACCCTTTGAAAGGGGGGTAGGAATAAAGAGCTAATTGCATTGTTCATTTCTTATTCATAAAACAACAAATAAATGGTAAATTTGTGCTATAAATTTTGACTTATGAATACATTTATGCTGTTTTGTTTTATTTTCATTTTATAGTGTATTTGAAAATTAACTACCCGATTTATTTTTTATTGAAACATTTTTTTTTCTTTTTTTTTTTTTACAGTTTTTAATAAAAATGTGTCCTTACCCTCAGTTACCCCGTTCTAAGGTCACATTTTACATGTTTTTTGTTATAATTAAAACACCAATTTAGTTGTTACACGTAAAAAAAACATGTTTTAAATAGTGAGGCAAAAAAAAATTATAATAATAAAAATTAAAATAAAATCTGTTAAAGTAAAATCTTTATACAAAGTTATTATTTCATTTTCAATAAATATGTCAAACTACAAAGTGATCGCTTTTTACGAAAATATAATAACGTCTTGTCTCAATTTTTGGCTGCTAAATTAATCATTCAAAGCTCCATATCTCATGATAGCAATGACATTTGCCAGTAGTTTTATTTGCCCGTTTGATTATGACATTTAAATTTGAGGAATGTCCTTGTTGTGAGGCTGGTTAAAGTGAGGAAGGGATAAAACTGGGGAAGAGGATCTTTGGGAAGTACCTGGCTACTCAGATCTGGACACTAAACACGGCTTAAGCCATTTCAAGTAACGTTTCGACCCTGAATGGTGGACTTTCACGAGGGCAATACTGAGAGTACCTTTCTTCCACTATTTATAGTTAAGAGGATAATATAATATCGTCGCCGGAAAGACAAAAGGGCTGAAGCGCCATTTTTTGTAAGTAATCTTCCCAACAAACCTTCCATTGAAATGCTTGGTGTAACCTTAAGTGACCAGTTAAGGCACCGGGGCTCCATCGAAGCCAGAGTAAAGTTAGCCTCTCAGAAGTTGGGCGTGTTGTACAGGGCCCGCAGATACTTCAATAATACACAACTGCTGACCTTGTACAAATCGCAAGTACGCCCCACTGTTGAATTTGCCAGCCACCTCTGGTCTGGAGCGCCCCTAAATACCCGAAAAAAACCCTTGACTTTGTGCAGAAACGGGCGGTCCGTTTGATAGATTCTCCTATCTTAACAAACGGATTGCAAACTTTGGAGCACAGACGTCAGGTGGGAATGCTGTCCTTGTTCTACAGGTATTTCAATGGAAGATGCTCCGAGGAACTTGCGTCATTGATCCCTTCGGCACCGGTGCATAGTCGGAAAACTCGCCAAACGCGCGCCCAACATTTGTACACGGTTGACATTCAATACATGAAAACGGGTCGCTTTTACGACTCGTTCTTATGTTCGACAGCTCGGCTATGGAACGATTTTCCGGTCTCTGTGTTTCCTCCCTCCTTCAACGTGGGCCTCTTCAAGACCCAAGTTCACTCCTTCCTTTCCTCAAAAAGACCCTCCACACAGCATCCCCAAAGATGACATAGACTCTCAAATTATTTACCGCAAGGCCTCCTGTGTGGAGTTTTTGTAAAAATAAAACCTGGTTGGATTTCTAAAAAAAATTCTTTCACATCTGAAGCGACAAAAAGCTTGAAAAAACGTGCCAAACTTGTGTCGTTTGAGTCGAGCCTTCTCCCAAATGGTAAACATATTTTAGATGGCTGAAGGGCCACAAGACTCTTCAGAATCAAACGAGAGTCAAAGCTTTCGAAGCAGAAAAAAAACCGCATTCGTAACTCATTTTTGACCAAAGTGTCGTTTAAGCCCTTTTACCTTTCCAGCGACGATATACCACTGAACAGATGATAACCTCAGAAGTGTAATCTGTACTGATTTAAAATAAAACTGATCTCGCCAATTTATATAAGCCCGTTCTAATCCTAGGCTCTAAACAGAACAATGTGATTGATTATCTATATTTATTTAAAAATTAACAGACTAAAGTCCAATTACAAAAAAGACATATAAAACACGAAATGGGAAAAAGAGCAACAGAGAAGGAATAGCACATACATAATAATAAACTTAGAGTAACAATATATAGAGACCTAACTTTGCGAAATTTTGTCCGCACTTTTTGACCAAGCAATGACCAAAGGGTGTGGCCTAAACTCAGAGTAAAATCACTAACAGGGTTGTCACAAATTAAGTAAATTAGGTATTTTGTTGTGAGTAGGTAGTTGTAAATCATTAAAAAGAATGAATGTTGTATATTTTTTTGTTTATTCAAAGATACATTAATCAATAAGATTATTAAAATCTTATTTATAGATAAAAATATAAACGAATTAAATTATTAGTACAGAACATTTTATAATACATATTATGAAATGAACTTCAGTTCCATCAACAAAATAGTTTACAAACAAAAAGTAAAATAAAAAAATGTACGGTGATAACAGATGTTAAATCATTTTCTTAACCTTGGAGTAAGAATATATGGAGAGAGATCAATTTTTTTTTTACCTATATAAATTTGCGATAAATCGACTTTCTCTGCGTTTTTTACGTCGTACACCATGAGAGAGAAAGAGACACAAAAATTTCACAAAACATGACACCGCTTTTAAGTATTGTAGGGATGTTTTCCGTCCCGCGTTATTTTGTAAGGAAATTTCGAATGCAGATAATAATAACAGTGAACTTATATAGCACAGTTTTGTGATATTTCACGTCAAGTGCGCTTCATACTTAATTAATTAAGCTAATAATTCTAACTAACAAGGAGAAAATAATATATAATATGTATACAAAATTAAAACTATCTAAATGCATGATCGTTATCATAAATCATCAGATAACAGGTTCAGAAATGGGTACAATAGTGCATGTGCACATCAATAGATTTAAAAAAAAACAATTAATTAGAAGCTAAGGGTATAAAAAATCCAGATGAAACGTATGAATTCATATTAACATATTTGTTAAATCAAAGAAAAAGAAATTAGATTGGAATTTGTTGTTAGATCCGTAACGCCCGAGAATTCTGTAGTTGCACCAATCGTAGATACTCCAAAAAAGGTAGTCTTAAAAAATATAATACTTTAACGTAATACGCGAATTTTGAAACTAGAAAAAAATCTCCGCATTACACATTACATTTATCTGAAAATTTTTATTCTTATAAGTATTGGTATAGTCATTGAATAAAAAATGGTAATCGATGTATTATAAATTCATTTGTTTTGCACCAAAAATTTTAATGGTGGTGTCAAAAACTGGTCAAAGATGTGAAAAAATTGACCATAAAAACCTTTTGTATTGCCGAAGGTACTATCGAATCATATTGAGGCACCGCGAAATCCTTAAGACGGATCTTTACAAATGTTTTGTTGAAGTGGTTACTTGGGAAATGGACTGAGCAGATTGTGCTATGGTATTTAGGAGTCCAATTTTGCCTTTTAGTAGCACGGATCCATTTTTCTCGCCTTTTTTCATCCTTTGGAAATTTAAAAATAATTAAATATATAATAATATTCCAATTTTGGCATAGCCCTGAATTTCGGGAGGCAACCAAAATCTAAGAGATAAACACTATTCTGTCTTTATCTGTTTGCCAACAATTTAGCGTTAGTATCACGAGAAAGAAAGAGACCGGGATACTTTCAGAAGCCGTACGAAAACGGTTCCTGGGAAAAAAGTTCCCCTTTCTAATGGTTTCTAATGTGACATCTCGTAAATATTTTTAAGTTAAACATATTACGAATCCATTAAAACTCATTTCAAACGGAAGTTTATTATATTGGAACGAATAGTCCAAAGATTAATTACATATTGGTGTAAGTTACTAGTTGTTTTGTAGGTTAGGATGTTAAATATTTGAGATCAAACTAAAAAAGTTTAAACGTGAGTGAAGTTTGTGCAGATCAAATAACGCGGACATGGTATTTAGCCCGCCCCAAATCGTGTATTGGTTTCAACAATTGTTTGTCTCTTTTTCTCATATGCGTATAGAACCGAGCATAAAGAGAGAGCTATATTTTGCGAGTTTGTCAACGATTTGTCACAAATTAGTACGGTCTCTTTATATTGTTACTCTGAGATAATAAATGAAGCGATGACAAAAATAGGACAAAATAAACATAAGATAGAACATTCAAGCCATGGTCTAGTCAAAGTTTTGGTAGAGTCGTGAAGAATGACAAAAATCATTTAGACTGCTACCAAAAATTTCAAGACCATGGCTTGAGTTGATAAGTCTTGATATTCTGAATATTGGAGAATTAAACTCATAATTAATAAAGTGATGATTGAGGAACAGCAATTCATTGGCAAGGAATATTGAACAGGATAAGTTGCAACAGAGAAGGTGAGTCAATAAAACAATTAATAATTTTGTTAGGTCAGGTCATTCGCAGTGGCGGCTCGTGAATTTTTAGGGTGCTAGAGTGTAAAGATTGAAAAAACGTTATTATCGATGTTGTTGTAGCCGAAAACATTTTTAATTTTTTTTTTATTTAAATTTTCTGTATGAAGATTTTTCAGCAATCCACCCAAACTGAAGATCTTTAAACAATTTTTTTTTTTTTAAATAAATTTTGAAAACATTTTTGACTACAAAAACATCAAAACTGTCGTATTTTTCAATATAAGCACTCCAGCACACTAAAAAGTCACTAGAAGTAAGGAAAATTAAAGCTAACTTCGAGTACACGGACATGCCCACAACACAATTCTGTCACTGTATCCCTTGAAGTAACAATATATGGAGAGAGAGCTAATTCTTTTCACCCAACCTATACAAATTTGGGATAAATCACTTTCTCCGGGTTTTTACGTCGTACACCATTAGAAAGAAAGCGACAACAAATTTTCCCGAATTATCAAACCGCTTTTAAGTATTGTTAGAATCTTCTTCGTGTCCCGCGTCTCCGTTGATTCCGCCCACACCTTTTGTGACATGAAATAAATGAACATAACTCGACGGTTTATTAGGTTACATGCTATATTTTTGTTTATAAAAATACTGTGAAAAAGTGGTTATACAAATAAACAAAAACATTATGTCGACATGTGCTATAAATTAATGTATAAATACCCTAGCCCTAGTACTAGCCACGCCCAGGTCTAGCCGAGTCCGTTAAACACGCTGTTCCCGACATATAACTTACTCGCACTGCAAATTTGCCTCCAGCCGCCAGATAAGTCTACTTTATGGCTGCATCGATACAGAATGCACGTTTTCCGTGCATTATTATCACAAATTACGTAACTCTTAGACGCCAGGGTAGCTACATAGATCCACAACGTTGACAGATCAGTTATAACCTCTCCCTCTTTCTTACAAACGACGCATTCAAAAGAAAGAGAGGTAACAACTTGGTAGGACCATAGTACCCACTCGCGAGTTAATGTATCCGGGTGCTAAAGTCCCTCCCCCGCGAATAAATAGTACCTACCCACATGAACCTGCTTACTATGTACCCCGTCGCGGGTGAGTGGGTGTTTGACGTGTGATTCCTTCTTTGCGGTAGGTGCCATCTGCTGCGCTTTTTGCGGACGCTTCCGCAGTGTTTGCACGAAAGTGCAGCATTTTACGTTGTGCCGCGAATGTGGTGAAGAGTATAAACCGCATTTCGAATGGGGAATATGATAAATTTCTACATCCGTGTGTGTTCTTGTTCTTATATTGAACTTCAACATCGTAATACTTAAAGTTCCACTTGTTTGTCAAAGAGTTACTGGAGCATACTAAATTTCTTGAGTCGTATTGTCTAGTTGAGTGACGTTAAAGAATAAACCAACATAAGTTGTCATTTGAAATATACAATGAGGGGAGTTTTTGGATCCGAAGCTGCGATGAAACACCGAATGTGTTTCCAGCTTCAGATGAATTTGGAAAATAGTGGACTGTAAACGATAAACTATAATACTTTATGGAAATGTTTAATTATGGTATGGACGTGGAACGAATTATGAAATTAAGGAAAGAAAAATGGGGAACCATTCACTCACCGATGGAGTTGAAGTTCTTGATTATTCTTACACAATTGTACGAACGAAACAGATAACAAAAACACCACACTTAATTTAGTCTTCTAATTGACGTTAATATATATAATAACGTATTTAATTTATACATATAAATCTATTCTTATAGTCAATACCTCATAAGAGTCCCAACTGCTCCTAACCGTCTAGGGCAATTAAAACTATGGCATCCCCAATTGGGTTATTTTGTGAGGTTGAAGGTAGGGGAGGGGAAGAAGATGGGAAAGAGGAAGATAGGGAGGTACCTGGCTATAAACCAAACACGGCTAAAGCTATTTCAAGCACCGTTTCAATTCTGAATGGTGGTCTTTCACCACGGCGATACTTAGATTATCTACCACTCTGAAATTATTATATAATCACTATCCGCGTTCGGTGACCAGATCTAAATAGCCAGATACTTCCCAACCTTTCTCTTCCCCATCTCCTCCCTTCTCTTTCACCAGGGCGATACTAAGGGTATCCACCACTCCGGAACGTGCCGCAAATATACTATGTATTATTTTATATGAGTTATGACACATATGTATTAAATAAAAGTTATTTGCGCACGCCGGTTTAGAACCCGCGATTTCTGGATTCGTAGTCGAGTGTCTTAACCACTCGACCACGCAGACCGTCAGATGTGTCGGTCTGATAATCGAAAGCGTTATAATATTACGATCATCGATGTAACCGTCATTATCGTAGTCACTGTAAAACTTTGGTGTTCATTTTCAACTCAACAAATAACTTTTGTAAATTCTTTGGATATCTTAGAAAACTAAATCATAAACGGTTTTTGAATGTCGAATTTCCTTATGGACATGCGGCTCGGTCCCGCGCAAATGGCTCCCTGATTTTGGTCACGTTTCGGACGGATTTCGCCATCTCTCATTTCCACACTTCAATATCCGCATAATACATCATCCCCTCGGGGCGAACCTACCCAACTGTCCCTCATTCAATTTTACGTAACGTATTCGAGGTATAGGCTGGCGATAGTCTGTAACGGCGAGCGAGAATATCGGGTAACATAGGCATAGTTAATTTCTCAGAGCAAGAATACCTATATTTGGTGAGAAAGCTAAATATTTTTACTCAACCTATACAAATTTACGATAAATCACTTTCTCCGTGAGAGAGAAAGAGACAAGACAAGTTGTCACATATTATATCACCACTTTTCGGTATGTAAGCATGTTCTCAGTCTCCCGCGTCTCCGGCGACTCCGCGCATTACGTTTTGTTATGCGACATTACAGGACTTAACTCAACGGTTTCTCAAAAAATATCTCTATGGTTTGATTATTTTGTTAACAAGCGATTACGGTTCATTTAAATGTGCTAAGAACAGGTTTTAAAGGAAAAAAAAAACTCCCGAAAAGATAATGATGAATCCGGCACACTAGTGGTTAAAATGTTTAAAATTGTTATAACTATTGTACATTGAGGCCTATAGTTCCTTATTACACAGCCAACAAGCCCTTGATTGTCTTGATTATAGTATACAGTACACTAACAATTTGTAATTATATTTTAACTATGTGTTTTATTTGATTGTCAACGATATGCGTGTCCTGTTTACTAGTTGTTACCCGTGAAAAATCACAATGTATCTTGACTTGCCAAGAAAAAATATCAGCTCCCATTTCAAATCTAGAATAATGTCTGCTAAAATACACTATAGGTAGGTACTTTATTAGGTAGGTAGGGATATGAAAATATTATTTTTTTAATTTGAAAAGTTCACACTCGTACCGACGTACCTACTCACAAAGGAAATTAATCATATTTAATTACTGCTGACGAACGTCATATTTTTATTTGTGTTATCTAGACGGTTATGTTGCATTTATGTGATTAAATTTTGCGAGTTTCGTATTTTTTAAATAACAAAATTAATTTAACAAAAGTTTTTAAAAGTCTACGGCCTGAAAATATTCATTAGGGATGTAACTTGAATAGACAAGGCAAAACATTAATTGCTTCAATCCACCCATTTCAAATATAGAATAAAAATAATTGTACATTACAAGTAGGTCCTTTCTTACCGCGTGTCTAAATTTGAAAATATTTATCACCTAAAGGGCAAAAAACAAACTTAAAAACAATTCCTAAATTTACAAAAAAAAAACTATTTAAATACCTAAAGTTATATTTAAAATTACCTTATTGATATTTACATATTAGTTATTTACATTTGTCGCAGGCTGTTTAGCAGTAGATCGAGGATTGAGGAATGCGGATCATTGCATGAAAAAATATTATTATACTGGTGAGTTTAGATGCTAACAGGTTAGCCTAGCTGTGTAAATTAGAGAAATTTTGTCAATCAGTTATTTATGGATATGATTTTCTGAAAATATGAGTTTTGAGTTTAGCTCTGAACTCTGTCGTGTCTTTTATTATTCTCAGATCATGTGGTAGTCTATTCCAGGCTTTAGGACATGACACTCCTGCAGCACGCTCTCCGAACTTAGTGTTTGGTGTGCGCTTTGGTTCCTTCAACCTTCCGATGGCCGATGAAGTTGCCGATCTTAGGGTTGACTTTCGCGAATTTGAATTTTCAGGAATACACAGTTGCTATGTTCATATAAAATGGTCGTATAGAGTACCCAATCACACCGTTTTTGTTCATTTTTCCAGAGCATGACGAGGTGCTGTACGTCATCATGTCCCAGAAGCACCCCTATCACATAAGCCTGGCGGAGCGGCTGCAGGACAGCATCGAGGACCAGGTCTATAATCTGGAGAAGGTATTATCTTGGAGTAACGATATAAGGAGGTATATAGCTAAATATTTTTACCCAACCTATACAAACTTGCGATAAATCACTTTCTCCGGGTTTTTACGTCGTAAACCGTGAGAGAGAAAGAGACAAGACAAGTAATCAAATAATAAATAAGACCGGTCGGTAGCTGAGTGTACAAACGCGTCAGATTTCAACCCGGGCGTCGTAGGTTCAATTCCTCTGCTGGCTAAGTCCTCCATCATTGCACAAGCAACATTTTTCGCTTATCATGATGGCAGTAGGAGTTTTTCAAATATTGTCAGGTTGTACTCGGGAATGATTGTCTTTTAGAAAAAATAAATTTATATATATATATATATATATATAGCACCACCATTCGGTATGTAAGCATGTTCTCCGTCTCCCGCGTTTCCGGCGACTCCACCCACTACGTTTTGATATGCGACATAACTGGACATGACTCAACGGTTTTTTTAGGTTACATGCTATATTTTTGTTTACAACAATACTGTGAAAAAGTGGTTATACAAATAAACAAAAAATAATATGTCGACATGCGCTATGAATGGATGTATTAATACCCTTACCCTAGTCCTAGCCCTAGCCACGCCCAGATCCAGCCGAGTCAGGCAAAAATCATCAATACTGACTACAGAAGCGCCACCTCCTGTATATTATTGCTCTGAGGTAATAATCGTAATAACTTTGTGCGATAGCGGAGCATCCACTCCCGCCTGGGCGACGTAGGCCACCGAGGCTGCGCCAGAACTCTAAATAATTTATAAATTAGTATTATGTCAATGATTGATATCGACTGTGTTTAGGTCAAAGGAGTTATACCACATTTTTGCGAGGGAAATTAGGCCTTAATGATAACACAATATGCTCGACACTTGGTCAAAATTTAATCTAATGCTGAAACGGACCGAGAATCGGTGGTCAACGGGGATGATTATTTAAAGTGGTTACGGTAAAAAAAATCACAATGGCGCTTTTGATGATTTAGGTTTGTGTGTTTCAAACTTTCGCCAAATTTGATTACAATCAATCGATTAGCGCCATTTGTTTTTTTTTATTTATTTTTACATTTGAATGGTTCTCATTAAACGCCGATTCTAGGCCCGTTCTAGCTTTTAATCAAATAACGGATATGCTGTTATGCTTGTCAGCTTATCACAATTTGATGAAAAGATGAAACGAACTCGGAATCAGCGTTTAATGCAGACCATTCAAATTATAAAAATTAAAAAAAAATGGCGCTAATCATTGATTTGTGACGATGTCAATGACAAAATTTTGAAACACACCAACCTTAATTATCAACGTTTTTTTTTTTTAAGTAAAATTATAGGGAATACCGCACACGAGTCGCAACTGCTCCCAACCGTCTAGAGCCAGTGAGACTATGGCATCCCCAATTGGAGTGTGTTGTGAGGCTGAAGGTAGTGGGGAGGGGAAGGATGGGGAAGAGGAAGGTTGGGAAGTACCTGGATCTGGTCACCAAACACAGCTTAAGTCGTTTCAAGCTACATTTCGATTCTAATTGGTGGTCTTTCACCAGGGCGATACTTAGATTATCTACCATTATATAGGGTCCGCCAAATAACTTTTTTTTTTTGGAAAAAGGGCGCAAAACATCGAGTGTAGCTTCGGCTGTGTGGCACGTAGCGCCGTCCTGTTGAAACCAAATGTTGCCAATATCCTCCTCTTCAATTTTTGTGAACAAAAATTCGTTCAACATGGCCCGATAACGATCGCCATTGACTGTAACGGCCACTCCTTGCTCATTTTCAAAGAAAAATGGCCCAATTATGCCTCTGGACCAAAATCCGCACCAAACAGTGACTCGTTTTGGGTGTACCGGCTTTTCAATGTATGCGTGCGGGTTTTCTGTGCCCCAAATACGACAATTTTGCTTGTTTACATACCCGCCAAGATCAAAATGAGCTTCATCCGAAAAGATGATTTTTTTGGCAAAATCGGCATCTTCTGTAAGTCGATCGCAGGCCCACTCAGCGAAGCGAAAACGCATTGGATGGTCAGTTGGCTTCAACTCCTGAACCAATTGGACTTTGTATGGCGTCATACCAAGGTCTTTATGCAAAATTCGTCTCAATGATGTCTCCGAAATGTTCAATTGTTGAGAACGACGGTGAATTGATGTTGATGGCGCTTCACGCACACTTTCTGCCACAGCATCGATATTCTCGGGTGTACGCACTGTTTTTGGCTTTTCACGCTTTGGTTTATCGATGAGGATGCCAGTTTCTTTCACTTTTTTCACAAGATAACGAACATACGGAGCTGACGGTGCTTCTCTTCTTCCAAAAACCGTACGCAATTTTCGCACACATTCTGCAACATTACCATGATTTTCAAAGTAATGTCGCAATATTTCCCAGCGTTGTTCAAGCGTATACACAACCATATTCGCTCAGCGGAAGGATAAAACTAATTATCTGTCAAATCAGACATGAGCTAAGTGTTACCATTCACGAAATAAGCACTAGTTGAAAAAAAAAAAGGTATTTGGCGGACCCTATAGTTAATATGTGCCACTACTACGACAAATACTGATTAAATAACATTTGATTTCGCACGCCGGGTTTGAACCCGCGACCTCTGGATTTGCAGTCGAGCGTATCCACTCGACCACCGAGGCCGTCAAACTGTTATTGTCGTTTCACCCATGAAATGCTAATTAATCAATACTCATTCTCATATTCCCCCACGTCGGGGGGTTAGGTTTTTTTAGGGGGGAGGGGAGTAAATATCTTTTGTCAAATCCATTTCATTCGATTATACCCATCACCAAGTAATTTTTCCACGATGAAAAAGTTTTTTTGTTTTCTCACACTTTTTTACTTTCCATTTCATATAAAATACCACACAGCATAAAACCCAGCATTGAAATATTATCCCCTTTCATTTGCAGGGTTTCCCGACCGTCATCATCAGCACGGCTCCCGGCTCCTGGACCGTGCTGCCCCAGCTGCGGGACCTGCACGACAAGCACCGGCAGAACTTCAAGTGGGTCGTCTTCTGCGAGGACCACACCGAGTTCCGCCTCAACTTCCTCCACGGAGTGCTCAGCGAATACGATCCCAAGGAAGTAAATATAATTTATTTATAAATTAACGGACTTAAGTCCAATTACAAAAAAGACATATAAATCACGAAATGGAAAAAAGAGCAACAGAGAAGGAATAGCACATACACAATAATAAATGAAGCGATGACAAAAATAGGACAAAATAAACATAAGAGAGAACATTCAAGCCATGTATAATTTTCAAGTTTTGCTCTCCGGATGAAAAAGACATTCTAAAAAATGAGGTAGTTGACTTTATTGATACAGTTTCAAGTTGGATGTCTGTAAATAAACTCAAACTTAACCCGACCAAAACAGAATTTATCTGGATAGTTTCTCCCGGAAGGCAGGCCCTTCTTGACTCCAGTCCGATACAAATACAGGGTACCGATATCATTCCTTCCAAATATATCAAATTTCTCGGTTTCATAATTGACAATTGTCTATCTCTTGAGTCGCAAATCTCAAAGGCTGTGAGTTCTGGATTTTTCCATCTAAGGCAGATTAAATCAATCAGAAGATGCCTTCCTTCTGATGCGGCTAAATCACTTATAAATTCCTTTGTCGTCTCACGTATGGACTATTGTAATAGTGTATATGCTGGCCTCCCTCAGAAACAACTCAACAGAATACAGTCCGTCTTCAATGCAGCGGCGAGAATGATATATAGTGAGTCCAAATATTGTCACATTACTCCACTTCTGAATCGCCTTCATTGGCTTCGATACCCTGAAAGAATAGAGTTTAAGATTTGCCTTACAATTTTTAAAGCACTGCAGGGAATGGCACCAGCCTATATATCGGAACTGTGTGTCCGACAAGCCTTAAATAGTAGACAACTTACTTTGAGGTCAGCAAACGTAGATACTGCTGTTCGATTAATTGAACCATCTCGATCAAATAAACCTGTTTACTATGATCGCGCTTTTGGTGTATCTGGTCCAGTTATCTGGAATAAGCTTCCCACAAAACTTGCCAACATACAGAACCTAGCAGAGTTCAAACGAGTCTTAAAAACCAAATTGTTTAAAAAATCCCACATACAAAACGTAACTTATTAAAATTTAATTTCTTAGAAAACGTCCCTAATTTGCTTTGTTTCGGTATTCTCCTTTCTTCTATCATTATAACTCAATGTCCTCACTATCTACTGAAAACCATATACTCATTGTCATGAAATATTCATTTTCTTTTGTTACTTGCTATATTTACACTGTTTGCATTTTTATAATCGTTTACTTATAATACCTGAATATTAATGTTTTAAGTGCCAACATATTAACTGTCCTCAATCATATTTTCCTTTTCTTTGATTTGACAAATGTGTTTAAATGAATTCATATGTTTCATCTAAATTTTTATACCCTTAGCTCCTGGTAAATTGTTTTTTAATCTGTTGATGTACACATACACTGTTATACCCATATCTGAACCTTTTCTCTCGTGATTTATGATAACGATCATTATTTTAGATAGTTTTAATTTTGTATACATATTATGTATTATTTTCTCCTTGTTAGTTAATCTTATTAGCATAATTAATTTAGCATAAAGCGCACTTGAGGTGAAATATCACAAAACTGCGCTATATAAGTTCACTGTTATTATTATTATTATTATTATTATGGTCTAGTCAAAGTTTTGGTAGAGTCGTAAAGAATGACAAAAATCATTTAGACTGATACCAAAAATTTCAAGACCTTGGCTTGAGTTAATAAGTCTTGAAATTCTTGATATTAGAAAATTATACCCATAATTAGTAGAGTGATGATTGAGGAACAGCAATTCATTGTTTCTGAGTCTACGGCAAGGAATGTTGAACTGGATAAGTTGCAACAGAGAAGGTGAGTCAATAAAACAATTAATAATTTTGTAAATGAATATTAAATCAAAGACTTTCCTGCGCTTTTCTAATGAAGACATTTTCAATAATTGTTCAATTTCATCATGTGAATAATCGCCTCTTTCTCGTCCTAATCTCCATGCAATACAATATAATTAATTAGCGAAGGCTTGATGGCTGGTTTGACGATGAATGCCGAAACCAGAAGAGACTCATGCGGAAACTAAAGAGATCATATAGAAAAAACTCTGCGGTAACCTCAAGGGACGAGTGGATCCATTCCCAAAAAGAATATATGAGAAAAATAAACGCTAAAAGATCTGAATTTTGGAACGAAAAGATTGACTCCGAGCGAACTAATCCACGACGTCTCTGGAACTCAGTAAAGACTGTAATTGCTGAAGTCACTATGCCAACTAAGACAGACATTACCCCGGATGCCTTCTCAAAGTTTTTTCAAGAAAAAATCGAATCCATTCGTGCCTCTACTTCTAACGCCCCTCCGCCAATATTCACTCTTAATTCCAAAGAAAATTTATCTTCTTTTAAACTCACAACGCTGGAAGAAGTAGGAAAATTGATTTCACATTCGCCAAATAAGCAGTGTAGTCTTGATCCTATACCGACATGGCTATTCAAAAATGTTCCGTTGTTTTAGCTCCGTTCCTGGTTCACGTTTTTAATAAGTCTCAGCACAGGTGACTTCCCAGAATCACTTAAGTCAGCCGTAGTTACTCCAATATTAAAAAAAAACCACAACTTGATGTCGATAATTTAGGTAATTATCGACCCGTCTCAAATCTGCCTTTTATATCAAAAATTCTGGAAAAAATTGTAGCTGCCCAAATAACCAGCCACTTGAATTCAAACAAATTGTTCACGAATCGCCAATCCGCATACAGAAGGTTTCATTCAACGGAAACCGGACTACTTCGTATGCTGTCAGACATAACTCTTGCCATAGAGTCGGGTAAGCTAGCACTTATTTCACTCTTAGACATGAGCGCTGCTTTTGACACGATTGATCACGACTTTCTCATCGAAAGATTAGAAGCAACATTTGGTTTGACTTCCGAAATCAAAAAAATTGGCTGGTATCCTATCTAAATAATCGCTTACAAGCCGTGAAGGTTGGAAATAAGCAGTCTGATTTCGCAACACTTTCTTCAGGAGTACCTCAAGGATCCGTTCTGGGTCCACTTCTTTTCATTCTCTTCACAAATGATGTCGCAAAAATTATAGAATCATTTGGTCTCTTAACACATTGCTATGCTGACGACCAACAAGTTTATTTTTTCTGCACTCCAAACGAATCGGACAGTCTAAAAATGCGTATCGCCGAATGTCTAGAGGCAATAACTCTTTGGATGTCTTCAAATAAGCTGAAGCTTAATCCTTCTAAAACTGAATTTCTCTGGGTGGCCACAAACAGACGTCAACATTTCATAGATAATTCGCCAATATCTGTTTCCGGTAGCGACATAGTTCCGAAAACAGCCGTAAAACTTCTTGGTGTTAATCTGGATTCGGACCTTTCGCTAAAAATTCAAATAAATCGAACTGTAAGTACCGGTTTTTTTCATCTGAGACAACTCAAGTCTGTCAAAAGAAATCTCCCGATAGAAGCAACTAAACTACTAATCAATTCGTATGTAGTCTCACGGCTCGACTACTGTAACGGTATTTACGCCAGCCTTCCTAAATACCAAACTAATAAACTCCAATCAGTTTTTAATGCTGCAGCTAGGCTTATCACCGGGGTATCTAAATATTCGCATATTTCAGAGCACCTTCGGAACCTTCACTGGCTCAAGTGCACTGAAAGAATCCAGTACAAGTTGTGCTGGATGGTGTTTAAATCCCTTAACGAAATGGCTCCACTGTACATCACCGAACTATGCGTCCCAAAAAATATTCTTCTAAAGCAGTCGACTCTTAGATCGGCAACGTCATCGGCTATCGGAAGGCTTATAGAACCTAAACGCAATCCAAATACTAAGTTTGGAGATCGCGCTTTCGGAGTTTCGGGGCCGAAGGCTTGGAATGAACTCCCTCCGGAACTAAGATGTATAACGAGCCCAACAGAATTTCGGTCCAAACTGAAAACTTACCTTTTCAGACTCTCATATCCTTAAATTCATTAAAAGAATCTCAACATAATCTGTCTCTCGACGAATCACCTTTAGATATGCAAATTTTAACCAAATCCTGTACTGTATGACAAATTCAGAAAGTCCATTCTTTTAGTTTTTCGCTCCCATGCCCTAAATCGGAAAAAAAATAAATAAATAAATAAAAAAAATAAAAAAAAATATATATATATATATATATATGTATATGTGTGTGTATGTGTATATATATTTATATGTGTGTATGTATATGTATGTATGTATGTATGTATGTATATGTATATATATATATATATATATATATATATATATATATATATATATATATATATATATATATATATATATGTATATATATATGTATATATATATATACATGTTTACATATATATATATATATATTATAAAAATAATTAAATAATAATCATAATTTTAAGTTCATAATTTTAAGTTCATAATTGTGTCTATCTGATGGGACCTGCCAGGTAAGTATGTTCCTGTATATTTTCTTATTTAAGCTAGGAATTAGTATGTAACGATAGAAAGTAAGATCTGTACAGCGCCCTTGAGGTGATTTTTCACAAAAACGGCGCTATACAAATCGTCCAAATATTATTTATTATTATTATTATTGATATAATAAGTAATATGGAACAGTGACAAAAGGTGTGACACCAGCTGATGATTTTGGAAATATGTATCCAGTTCATAGTCTCTTGATTTGTTTTGGTGAATTTCGCACAAGAGTTTCAACTGTACCCTACCGTGTAGAACCAGTAAGACTATGGCATCCCCTATTGGGGTATGTAGTGCGGCTGAAGGCAGTGGGGAGGGAAACAAGACGGTTGTAAAGTACCTGGCTATTCAGATCTATTCACCAAACATGGCTAAAGCCATTTAAAGCAATGTTTCGATTCTGAATGGTGGTCTTTCACCAGGACGATACTTATAGTACCTTCCACTGGACTTGCTTGAGCAGATGAACAATTTCGTTAGGTTAGGTTAGGTCAGGTCAGGTTAGGTTAGGCTGTCTGGGGCCTAATGTCGATAGGTCTTGTGTAAATTGACGACATCAGTTTTTTTTTCAAACCGGTACAGATCACACTTCTAGGGATACATGGCCTGTTCAAAAGAAAAGGTTAATTTTGAATTTTCGCGGGCTGTGTACATTCGATTATCGATTTTTTTGTTGTTGTTATGTTGGTACACATATGTTTACATATATGTTATATATGTTAGCATTATCAGCCATTTTGGATCAGTGGTTTGTTTTTGACAACTGGAAAGGTTAGTCACGTTTTTGTGTGTTCTTCGATTTTTTACTTTTGAAAAAAGTGGATCAAAGAATAAAATCCATGATTTGTTTTTCCACAACTCCAGGACGCTCATCGTCATTAACATCTTCTCGGCCTTCTGTAAAGCGCTTGTACAACTTATAAACACTTTTTTGAGACAAAGTAGACTCGCCGAATGACACAGTCAACATTTTAAGTGCGTTGGAGCACTTTATTCCATTTTTAACGCAAAATTTAGGATATATTCTTTGATCCATTTTTTCAAAAATGAAAAATCAAAGAACACACAAAAACGTGACTAACCTTTCCAGTTGTCAAAAACAAACCACTAATTTAAAATGGCTGATAATGCTAACATATGATAAACATATGTGTACCAACATAACAAAAAAAAATCGATAGTCGAATGTACACAACCCGCGAAAATTCAAAATTCACCTTTTATTTTGAACGGGCCTCGTACCTGTTCAGTGCCTACATGAATTTTAGAATAATGTCTTTAGAACAGTATTGGTTTTCCGCTATCGTAACTAAAAAATGTTAACTTTTCTTCCTTCAGGAGCATTTCCTCGGGCACGGCTTGAAGGACGTTGAGCCAACCATAATCCACCATTTCGCCCTGGTCGAGGATGAGTTCATGTACCCAAATTTCGGCTCGGGGTTTGCAATGAGCATGGGCCTGCTGCGCACGTGAGTCTTATTTGAAAATCTTCATCACATACTCCCTTCGTTAACCGCTAAACATTCTCCTGTCTTTGAGTGCTCCTCTCGGAAGCCAGTGGAGCTATGGTGCCCTCAATGAGAATGTCGTGAGGTAGATGGAAGTTGGGGAGGATAAGAGGAATGAAAAAGCAAATTACCTGGCTATTCAAATTACTAAACCTAGCTATTTGATAGTGTACAGCGTTGCTTTGTACAGCATTGATATGTCCCCAAGCCACTGGTAGAGTGAATCCTCTTTAGTAGCGATGGGAAAAGCTTCACAGATTTGTGAATGCTTCACGAATTGATGCTTCTTCAAAATGAACCCTTCACGATGAACCCTTCAATTGAAGTAACATATTAATCACAGCATTCCTCGTCGGGGGGGAGGGGGGGGGTTAAATAATAATATTTTCGGGGCAGCTCTCCCAACCACATAAATTGATGTATGTATGTGCATTATTCTATGGCAAAAATTATAGCTTGTCTATTACTGGTTTCTCTTCTATGGTTTACGGGAAGACAGCTGTCAAAATTGTTTGAATCTTAAGAGTTTTCAAGGTTTGAATTGACATTGTTTCATGACTTAAAAGGGATGATGTACAATGAGTATGCACAAGGAACTTGCAAAAAGCAAATGAAGTACTAGCAAAATTTCCAGTTTCTGTAAGAGCGATATAAACTTCTTTCAGGGCTTGAGATACGATTTGAATATTCTTACTGTACAGTACTCAGTTTGACAGTTTGGTTAGCAATAGGCTGAATATTGCGCAAATGACGATTCATATTAAAGGCATTTCCCCCCTTTATGGATATAACTTCAGAACAAAAGTTGCATTTGGCCTGGTAAACCTCATCTTCCTTAAAATAAACCCATATTTCACTTTGCTTTCTCGTTGAACGGCCAGTCATAATTTTAGGTAGAGATTGAAAGGTATGTTTGTAAGCTGAGATATTATAAAAGTTCAACAAAATAATTCGTTCACAATTCAAAATCACCAAAAAAACACTCGGAAAAACTAGTGTCGTATAGCCAAACAAGCAAAGAAATCATAAGCAAATGTCACGAGTACGTGCGAGGGAACGGATAACTAAAAAGATACTTCATTGCTTCATTCATTCTTCGAACTAAAATCGAAGGAAGAAGGGAATGAACAATTGAACTGTGGATGATGCAATATTTCAGTCTTTCGAACGAATGAAAAATTGAAGTTCGAAGTAAATGCCATAGATTGTTCAATCGGAAGTACCAACTTAACCAACTTCAATTGAAGTATTTGTTTAATGAAAAATGAATGAAGTTGGGACTGCTGTCAAAAGAAGTACTTCTTTGAAACAGTTCTTTCAAAACTGTCACAACGCTACTCTTTAGCAATATTGTTCTTTGTGGTTTGATCATACAACATATCCAGTATATCTCGAGGATATTGAAAGAAGAGTGAATGCAGGAAGCTCCATTAATGGAGGACTGAACGCTGTTGGCCCAAATAAATTGTCCAAAGAAGCGAAGCTAGCAGTCCAATGCAGTCACAATAGAGTGCTTATACCAACTCTGATGTATGGTAGTGAGGCATGGAACTGGCAGAGTAAAGGTGCAAGTAGACTGAATGCTGTAGAAATGAGATCCTTGAGGCGCGTATGTGCAGTAAAACCATGTATGACCATGTTAAAAACGTGGATATCCGGAAAAAATGCAAGGCTAATGCAAGCGTAATGAATAGGAGTTAGAAAAGAATGCTTAGATGGTTTGGGCACGTAGAGCAAATTAACGAAAAAGGGAGTGTAAAAAAGAATATCCAATGCGAAAGTAAATGGAAGAAGAAGTCAAAGATGTCCGAGAAAGACATGGCACGATCCAAGTGAATCAAATACTTGAGTCGGGCCATGTCAAGAGTCAGAATAACATAAAAGTATGTATTAATGAAGCAAGGAGTGGGAGCCAAGATTGATTTTTATGGCGGTTTATCCTCTCTGCCTACCCCTGCGGTAATACGGAATGATGGTCAGTTAGTTAGCTATTTTCAATGTTCGTCTCTGAGCAATGTGACATTGAGTGCATCTACCAATCTGGAAGAAAGTGCAAATGTACTATTTTAACTATTTGAAAAATAACTCTTTTTATTTCTAAATCGAGATTTGATCATGCAACTTCTGGGCCCTGAGAGCCACATTCCTACTGCTCTGCTAGTTGTCATATTTTGTGCACAAATCAATCAAATAAGTTCTCAAAAACTTTTATAACTCAATAGAAATATTCCAAGAAAAAAACTTTCGTCATCTGTCTTGGTATTTGGAAGAGAAAAAAAACTCCGTATTTGCAACTGCCCTGACATTGACACTGTAAGTTTCATCGCCTACTGGAGAATGAGCAAATGAAAAGTTTTGACAAACCAACATTTTATCATGCAGGGACATCCGACATCCAATAAAAATGTATTCGACACTCATCAGTCAAGTATAAAAACATTTATTAGTAACAAGTTCAGAACTTTTGTACATCTTTTTCATCTTTTCCTTGCTTAGGGTTTTTTATCCAGTTAAGACCTCTTCCCTAAGAACTCACTAATGTAAACTTAAATTCAGTCAATTAAATACAACCATCAGATGGTGATAGTAATAAGGCCTAATGAGCCGCAGTACTAGTTAGACATTATGAGGGGTATTTGAATAAGCCCCAACTAGTTAGCGAAGGATTATGAAAGAATCCATAAAATCAAATCAAAAAAATTAAACAAGCTTGTCCCTAAAGTAACAATAGACAAGTCTATTTTCTATAACTGAATTTTTTGTTTAATATCGGTTAAGATTACTAAGGATTATGTAAACCTTTTTATTAATTATTTATTAATGATTTATTAATTATCTTTATTTTGTATTATTTTTTGGCACACACCAATCAATAACTGTATAATTGTGTATCTCTTTTCGCCTATTGTAACCTATGTATTACAACTTTATAGGCCCACATTTAAATCAATATTTTGAAATACATATAATCGACAAATAAATAACACTGGCCATTTTTTTTTCCATGAATTCACTCCAAATCTTCCTCCTGTCGAACAATTCCACTGCTATGAAGCCAAATCTTCAGTACTGTTGTGAATTATTACTGTTATTGAATTGTATAAACGTACTATCTTATGTACCGCTGTTTCCGCATATTGTACTAATCACTAATCACCATTTCTCCTTTTACATGTGAAGACAGTGTCAATAAAGTCCTCAAGACCTACGACAAGACAAAGTTCTCCGAGTTCTCCATTGATCCAGCTTACGAGTTGGCCAAATTCATTTTGGAAGAGGGACCCGAAGTACGCCTCACCCATCGTAAAGAGTTTTGCGTGGTTTCCTCCCAAACTTGCGCAACCTACCCTAAATCCTACGGGCCTTGCGTAAGTACTAATTACTTTATTGATACTAAAACAAACAATATATGGCTGAGATTCAAATTCCATAGACAAAGATAAAATATATATATATTTTTTTAAATGTTGCCACTTCCTAGCGACAACTGCATTCTGTTTTAATGTGTTGTTTTGTTTAATTTTTCAGGGCGATTCTGTACAGTTGGATTCATTATTTTTCGCAGTCAAAACATATCACAAATTTCACGATACCCGAGTTCAAGTGGTTAAAAAAACTTGGGGTAAATTTCCCGTTCATATGCTCTTCTTTAGTGACAAAAATGGTAAGAAACTTGATTTATTTTTTTATTTATAAAATAAACAAATGTCTCATGTCTTCCTAACTGAGATGTCCCTATCATATTATTACTTAGATATTTACTAAGAAAGTGGGTAATTGTTAAATTCATTTTATTTTGGGTTGGTAATACATATTGCTCATGTAATGCAAATGAACCATGTGTGCAAAAATTCGTAATTTTGAATTAAAAATGTAGAAGTATCCGTGAATTCACCTACTCTGTTGTGTAAAAAGACTACATCTTCTATTTATCTAATTTCACTGTTTATGTCAGATATTTATTTATAAATTAACAGACTAAAGTCCAATTACAAAAAAGATATATAAAACACGAAATGGAAAAAAGAGCAACAGAGAAAGAATAGCACATACAAAACAATAAATAAAGGGATGACAAAAATAGGACAAAATAAACATAAGAGAGAAAATTATTAATATTGTCGCTGGAAAGGGCTGAAGCGACACTTTAGGAAGTTTACGTCAGAGCACTTTTAAAATTTTTTTTGTTTTTAATAAAATTCGTAAGTCTTCAGTACCTGCTTGGATTTTTATTTTAAAAAAGTTGACTCGGGTAACTTAATGCCAACACTGAGTTACCTGAAGCGACAAAAAATCCAACTTGAGTCAAGCCTTCTCTCCCAAATGGTAAATATATTTTAGATGGCTGGAGGGCCACAAAAGTCTTCAGCAGCAAACGAGAGTCAGAGCATTCGATGCAGAAATAAAACTGATCATAACTGCATATTTGACTCATTTTTGACCAAAGTGTCGCTTAAGTTCTTTTGTCTTTCCAGTGATGATATATTTCTTGGCAATTATAACAAATCTAATATATTTTTTTATGTAAAACCAAAGTATCTAGCAATACGGTCATTTCGAATCATCAAAACAACACACTCTTTTATACTGATTACAGAAAAAAAAACACATCAGCACATTGCAGTTGTTTTGATTTTTGGCAAATATTTTCAAATTTGTCAAAACTTCAAACAACACCCTTTTCTCAAAATCACGATTTTCGCACATGTGGTTTTTTTGCATTACATGAGTGATATATGTGTGTATATTACGTATGAGTGTCAATTTGTAGTCGTTTTGTATTGTGTGAAGGTAGTTTATATAAAATATTTTTTGTTTATTTTTTTTATCTTCATTTTGTTATTCCTCTCTCATCAGAAATGTGTGCGACATAACGTTATTTTTATTTGTAGCATCTTTGCAAATTAACCTATATTGTTTCTATTTAGATTGTCGCAAATGTGAATTTGTTTTTTTTTGTAATCAAAAAATTCTCATAATATTACAAAAGCATACAATTGTTCAACTATCCTACTTAAAATTATTAATTAAATTATCGCAAATAGATATGTCTATCTACATGGAATATCTTTTTTTTTTTAAATGTTGGAAAAGTATTTGTAATTAGTATTATTATATTGTATTTCAATTGATTAATCTAATATTGTAGATGTGTATTCTTATTCTACTAACACACATTATAATATTTCAAGACAGTAACATTCCGTCCATTGAGCTGGGGGTTCCCAATGTGGACCGCGGTCACTGCGCCAAAACATTGTCTATTATAAACTACTTCTCTACGGCATTGCACTTGCACGACAAGGCATTGAAATGGCTCGTCATTGCTGATGACGACACAATTCTCAGGTAATTAATAAAATTCTACGTAGGTATAAGTACTGGTATTTGTTGTAGAAATTGAAATGTAAAGAAATTATTTTATACAGGTACAAGAGTAACCAGGTGTCTTTTGCTAATCAATGATATCCACTGATATGGTCCCTATTCTTGTTCCAGAGTGGTAGATACTCTAAGTATCGCCCTGCCGAAAGACCACCATTCAGAATCGAAACATTGCGTGAAATTGCTTTAGCTGTGTTTAGTGACCAGATCTGAACAGCCAGGTACTTCCCAACCTTCCTCTTACCCATCTCCTTTCCCTCCCCACTACCTTCAACCTCACAACATACCCCGAATGGGGATGCCATAGTCCCACTGGCTCCAGGTGGTTAGAAGCAGTTGGGACTCTTGTGCGGTATTCACTTTAAAAAAACCTTTTTTAAACAAAAGGTACTAATCTAAAAAGTGTTTGTGTTTTTTTTTTAATTTTCTCTAAAGGTGAGTCCATGTTTTTGCAACAAGAATCCAGGTCCTAGTTGTAACATGTTCAAGTAAGATAATAAAAGCGTATCATAAGAAAATTTTAATATTTTTTGCTATTGGCTGAAAAATAATCAAGATGGCGGCGAGTGGTTTGTAATTGACATACCGAGTGTTTTATATTGGGAAAATTTTAAGCAATTACCATTCAGTTTAGGAAAGCTTGTATAATTTCGGAATCTAAAGCCAACATAAAAACATTTAACAAAAAACCTTATATTTATGTGTTTTAACTTTGTACAGCCACCCTGATTAACCACAAAATCATTATTTATCAATAAAAGTCATTGGGTTATATTCTAAATTTCATTGAATGTAAATACAAATGAGTAAAAATTATTTAAGTTTATGACGGCACTGTAAATAATTTTTTGTGACTAATGGTCCCCAATAAAAAAAAAAACAGAAAGAATGAAAGAACATATAATATCTTTTTGGTTTAAAACATTTAATTTACATCTGTTTCAGCGTGGCCCGATTGACCGAGCTTCTATCCTGCTACGGCCACCGCCAGCTAGCCCTGGGCGAGCGCTACGGCTTCCACGTGTGGAAGGGCCGCGTGGGCTACGACTACCTGACGGGCGGGGGAGGCGCTGGTGCTGAGCGCCGACCTGCTGGCCCCGCTAGCCACCTGCGCCTGCCCCGCGCCCACCGCCCCCGACGACATGTGGCTGGGCGTGTGTCTGTCGCGCCTCGGGGTGCCACTGGCGCACTCGCCGCTGTTCCATCAGGTAACGTAACCTAAATATGCAAGATGCGGTAAAAGAGGCGAACCTCGTGGCAAAATATCATATGAGCTTCAACTGCCCGAATTGGTGAAATTTCTTCACTTTTTAATGTAACAATAAATGGGTAACTTTATCCATTTTCTTATCGCATTTGCAAACACAACATTGATGTTATATGTTTAAATATCTACTCAAACGGTGTCCAAACAACTTTACCACAACTAGCAAATAAATTTCTTAAATATTTGTGATAGTTTCGTTAATTTATAACTAAAGTAATATGCTCTTAACACCTTATACATTTTTATCAAAATTGGTGGTGTTTGATTTTAAAGTGATAATTTGTTGAGTTCTTATCCAAATCCCTACCTACCTAAACATTTTACTGTATTGCCGCTTTGAATAAAACAATGGCGATTCAAAACAATTGAAAGTAAAACAAACCAGTTTTTCGTAAAACAACGTAATAATAAACGTAAATAATAAATGTGGTGTTTTGTGGATCATAAGATTATAATAGTTGTGGTGTTTTTATAAATCATGCAATGTAATGCACATTAACTTTGATTCTAGAGTTCGTGTTGAATGTAAATTTAATGAAAAGTCTACTTAGGATTGTGTTATACAAATTACTTGTTATTATCGTTATTATTACGAATTTCACCTTATCTTTGAATTGTTAGGGTCGCCCCATGGACTATCCCCTGGAATACCTGGCCCCACATCGCCCCGTCTCCTTCCACAAGCACTGGATGCTCAACCCCGAGGAGGTATACCGGCGGTGGTTCCTCAGCGATGACCTCACCTACTCCAAGTCTTTCCCCACCGACCCAGAACCAGCACCAGCCAACAACAACATTAGACATATCGAGTTATAATTGCTGCGAATAGATCTCCATAACTAATTAAATGGTGAACTTCAATGATTGATGTATTGGAGAACATGCCGTGATTTTTTTTCCAATGTTCGTAATTTTCAACATTAAAATCCTTGGTTCTTTTACAGCGGAAGAATTTTTTAATGCAAAGCTACTGTGAGGTTATTTTTTCCAGTTTTTCCTGTAGAAAAGTTTGGTTATTCTGTTTTTCTTTCTCTGGAAATTCTTTTTGGCCATAAAAAAAGCTAAACGAAAATATTTTTTTGTGAAAACTGTATAAATGGGAAGAAAATTTCCAGCATGTCACTGACATGAAGAAGTTTTTTTTATGCAAACACAAGGGTTTCATTGCCCGTAGCCAACGAGATTATGACACCCTGAGAAAAAAATTGTGATAGAAGAAAACGGAGTGTGCATGGAAAAAGGGGAGTTAAGGAAGTCTGTCAAGAATGCATTGTAATTCAGATATTGTAAAAAGTGTTTTTAAAGTTACATTGATCAATATAAACTCTCAATACTGCACATTTTAAGATAATTTAACATTCTCATTCCAGCAAATAAATATATTTTGGCCATGGATGCCTTCCGGAATATATCATCCCACTAATACTAAACAAGAGACATTCCCGATTACGATATTTACAGGTCTTTAACAATATCAACTGCTTCCTCAAAAGTTATTGATTTGGTGATTCTAAATATGGCGATAGCAACTCTTATTATGGGATATGAATGCATTCAGAATGCAAGTAATACAATACGTATACATATTTGCTAGAACGATGACAGCATTTTTCACCTGCACTTTTATAAATTTATCAACAATATGATGTTATCAGAAATAGAGCAGGGGAGAAAGAAAATAATTGTCTGCAGTTAATTCCCCTTCATCAAGTTTTAAAAAAGCAGGTGGGCCTTGAAATTTTACTGTTTTGAAAAGTGGATCTCAGCGTCTGAGAACTTTTATTTACATATTTATATAATTTTTATAACTGATAAGTACCTAATCATAATAACAACATACCCCAAAGTCTTAGCCAAAAGTTTATGATATTTATGATATTTAAGATATTAAATTATTTGTTATTAAAATGTTTGTTTTATTCAATTTATTAACACCTTTCTCCTTTACAGAGCCAATGGCGTATTACACATCCATAGAGTGAGAACTTTGTTTATGTGAGATTATGGAAACAGATTGGAGGCAATTTTTCCAATGATATATAGATATAATCAAGAAGTTGTCTGAAGGCCATATGTTTTCACTTAGAGTAACCTAGAGACCTAACTTTGCGAAATTTTGTCCGCACTTTTTGACCAAGCAATGACCAAAGGGTGTGGCCTAAACTCGGAGTAAAATCACTAACAGGGTTGTCACAAATTAAGTAAATTTGGTATTTTGTTGTGAGTAGGTAGTTGTAAATCATTAAAAAGAATGAATGTTGTATATTTTTTTGTTTATTCAAATATACATTAATCAATAAGATTATTAAAATCTTATTTATAGATAAAAATATAAACGAATTAAATTATTAGTACAGAACATTTTATAATACATATTATAAAATGAACTTCAGTTCCATCAACAAAATAGTTTACAAACAAAAGTAAAATAAAAAAATGTACGGTGATAACAGATGTTAAAATCATTTTCTTAACCTTGGAGTAAGAATATATGGAGAGATCAATTTTTTTTTTACCTATATAAATTTGCGATAAATCACTTTCTCTGCGTTTTTACGTCGTACACCATGAGAGAGAAAGAGACACAAAAAATTCACAAAACATGACACCGCTTTTAAGTATTGTAGGGATGTTTTCCGTCCCGCGTTATTTTGTAAGGAAATTTCGAATGCAGATAATAATAACAGTGAACTTATATAGCACAGTTTTGTGATATTTCACGTCAAGTGCGCTTCATACTTAATTAATTAAGCTAATAATTCTAACTAACAAGGAGAAAATAATATATAATATGTATACAAAATTAAAACTATCTAGATGCATATCGTTATCATAAATCATCAGAGAACAGGTTCAGAAATGGGTACAATAGTGCATGTGCACATCAATAGATTTAAAAAAAAACAATTAACTAGAAGCTAAGGGTATAAAAATCCAGATGAAACGTATGAATTCATATTAACATATTTGTTAAATCAAAGAAAAGAAATTAGATTTTTCTCGTCTTTTTCATCCTTTGGAAATCTAAAAATAATTAAATAAATAATAATATTCCAATTTTGGCATAGCCCTGAATCTGGGGACGTAACCGAAATTATAAATATAACTAAGAGATAAACACTATTCTGTCTTTATCTGTTTGCCAACAATTTAGCGTTAGTATCATGAGAAAGAAAGAGACCGGGATACTTTAAGAAGCCGTACAATATGGGTATTCCCCCTTGTAATGGTTTCTTATGTGACAGCTAGTAAATATCTCTAAGTTAAAAATATTACGAATCCACTAAAACTCATTTCAAACGGAAGTTTATTATATTGGAACGAATAGTCCAAAGATTAATTACATATTGGTGTAAGTTACTAGTTGTTTTGTAGGTTAGAATGTTAAATATTTGAGATCTAACTAAAAAAGACGATTTTTATGGTACATACGTGTGAAAACTGTTTGTTTTTGGTCCTTTTGTACTTCGATTGAAGCAACCAAGTATAGCACATATGGCCATGATGTTTTGCTAGATATCGGACAAAAAATAACTCAAGTTTTTAACTATTTACGCACTTTTGACAGTCCGTTCGCCTGACACTCCAAACCAGAATGAAGCTCGTACAGATCAAATATTGCGGACATGGTATTCAGCACGCCCCAAATCGTGTATTGGTTTCAACAATTGTTTGTCTCTTTTTCTCATATGCGTATAGAACCGAGCATAAAGAGAGAGCTATATTTTGCGAGTTTGTCAACGATTTGTCACAAATTAGTACGGTCTCTTTATATTGTTACTCTAAGTGTTTTCATGTTGAACATATGACCGCTTCTCCCTAGATAAGGTTTTCTATGGTTTTCCTTATACCTAAGGCGAATGCGGGGGAATTCCCAAACAAAGGCTATAGCCGACTCATTCCCATCCTCACATAACACAAACAGACTATATGTAATATATTGCTGTAGAACTCGCTGTGATGAGGCAAATGGTTGAGTTAAATCCTTAAGTGCTCCATAGGTTATTTTTTTATGTTTTCAAAAAGTCAGATAATACATGGGGTAACAAAGTACGGCGTAATGCGCCGTTCTATTGGTATAAGGAACAAGAGTTAGAGTCAGCAACTTTGAAAGATTCAATCACTTGATGATATATATAAGAATCTAGAAAATGAAAAAAAAAACTGCAATTTGTGGTAACGATACAATAACATCTTACAGATATTTTTTTTATCTTTGGTCATAAAATCAGCGTACATAGTTTTTTTTAAGTTCATACGTGCGGCTATTTGAGAGGATGAACTTTAAAAAAGTTTTTGTTTTGATTTAACAGAAAAAAAGAAGAATATATATATATATATGCTTATATATATATATATATATATATATATATATATATATATATATATATATATATATATATATATATATATATATATATATATACAGTATATTCTTACTCCAAATCTAAAATGAAAGATTTACAAAAAGCAGACACAATAATATTTTTTGACACTCGGAATCTCTCAGACATAAATAAATGGTCAGCAAAAATTAATTCGCTCTTTTAGAAAGAATGGAACCGATTTATTCTTCAAACCTTAGGACCTGGACACTAAACCAATTAAAACATCGTTTAAATTCTGAATGGTGGCCAAGTTGAGTCCTATTTAAAAATAAAATTTTCAGCTGTGTACCATAAGTGATTTCTGTGGCTGTTTTTTTTTTTAAATAATGTAACATTTATTAAAATGAATACTACTTATCTACATAATTACTAAAAAATATTATAATACTGCTTAATCAACAATTAAATTCGCGCGCTACAATTTTTTTGTACACGTAAGTACACATTAGTAATATAATGAAATCACCGTTAATAACAATAGTTGCATTATTACCACAGCTTTCTTACTTTCGATTTTTCGAATACGATCGAAGTGCGATTCAGTGATATCATCACTTATGTCAGAAATGGTAAAAATCCACTGCGGTTCCAGTTACCGGAGACCGATAAGGAACCGGTTAGTTATTCAATTACTTTTGGAACCGATTCCTGGTGGCAGGAAGGTTCATCGGTAAAAAGTAACAGAGACAGGAATATCAAAAATCTCTAGTGGCATCCATCATCAGCTTACAGCGTCACAGAATGTGCTCTGCCGATTAGTTACTGTCACAACAAGCACAGCTTGGGTGAGGAGACAGAGAAACTTATCAACTACCTTCCCCTAAACTCCCCGTGTCCCGATAAAATAATGATGCCATGCCGCGAAAGTGAAAATTGGTAGCTAAGAATTAAGAAAATCGGTAGATTGGCGAAAAAAATCACTGCAAAACATCTGTCATATAGTGGTCCAGTTGAATAAAAATTCCTTCTACTCCGTTTTTAACTGAGTAAAAGAAGGAATAAGACGTTGTCGACTAATTCCATCGCAGTTGCTATTATTGTAAAGTTCTCTCAGGTATCTATTTCAGTAGTCCAAGAAGCAGGAACAGCTCCGCTCAGGGTCAGCAGAATTTTCAGCTTGATATTGAAATTAGCCGAGGCATACAACAATGTTATATAGATTTAAAATAAATGAAAATTTGTTATTACAGATTCGTTCGTTATGACACAGAGACATCCCTAGCATGGCGGGAAAAAAGTAAGCAGCAAATTATTTTAAAAAACTTGACGTAAATGTTGAAGTTGGCCACACATAAATTTTATCAATAAGATTTCTGAATATTATTATGTGTGTACACCTGAACGAAGTGGTTATGGTGCAATATTATACACCGATACTGATTTTAATAACATTGACATTTAAATAATGTTAAAAACCCCTAAATAGAGAGTTAAAATTTTTTTACTTATGCAATGTTTTTTTGTTGGTGTTAAAACCTTATTTCCGTAAATCTAAAAATCAGTAAACAAGTTTCCTTCTTCTTCAAATTATTTTGGATGTGTTATAAACCACATTTAGAGGTTAATTAATAAATTTTGATATGTACCTTTTTAAACCCAATGGCACAATTTTTTTTCTTTTGAATTTCTAAATACTCTTGAATCCTGAAAACTTTTAAATTATAGAAAAAAAATCACTCACCATCTTTTGATTAGACCCTCGACTGTAATGGACCCACTTTTCGATAATATCGTGTGCAGCAATGATATCCAATTAAATAACAAGTTAAACTTATCAAACTATTACACTTTCACAATATTTTTTTGCAAACCAATTTATTTAATACACAATTTTGGAATTTAAATGAAAAAAACTTTTAGGCAGTAGACGTTCATTAGGATTGAGTGAAAATATTAACTTAAATATGCCTTTAATCATTTTTTTAACCCGAATTCCGCTTATGGTGCAACTTTCTCGATGGCGCAATTCGGATACTGATTGACATTGCATCAAAACACTGCAATAATCCATATTAACTTTTTAACGAAAGCATTTAATAACGAGATTTCAGCGCATATTATGAAATTTACCTGACGGTGTAATTTGGATACTAATTAACATCGTCTTAAAACACTTAAATAATCCTTCGATTAACTTTAACACGATAAATTGTTTAAGACACACAATTCGTGACCGGTCTATGGAACGATGCATTGAAAACTAAAATGTGGGCTCTCTGCGCAAATAGTTAACGCAGGTTTCTAAGCATGCGTAGAAAATTGAAAATAGGGTTGAACATTTGTAGTTTTAAAACATTACATTTTTTCCAATAAATGGAGGAATCAAGAATTTATAATTTGAATATGTATTTAGATGAAATTATCTAATATTTGTCACAGACTTGCAATGATTATTGAAAATGGAACTAAAATAAGGTAATATATTTTTTATTGATTTTATCACTAATACGCAAAAATTACTGAGTAGCCTGAGTGTCTTTTGGAACCGATTCCAGATGGCAGTAAAGATTATCGGTAAGATGGAAAAAATGAACCGGCTCAAATGAATATTTTTGTTTCATAGGCGATATTATAGGTGGAAAAGAGCTGGTAACGGTTCGACCGTTTACTTTTGGCTGAAAAGCGCCGGTCCCTCTTCAAATGTCTAGTAAAAAAATTGGAACCGGGTTCGTTTTGCCACGACATTCCATTGAGGTGAACCATAACAAAACTTCTTAATATAAATTCACTGTTATTATTATTATTTCAACTAAATAAGCCACCGGTTACTCCTAAACATTTTCAATTATTTTATTTTACAAAATTAGGAACCGGTTCCAAAAATAGCCTGTCCCTGAGAAAAAATATCGACGGTTCCAGTGACCTACAAGTGGCCCAGATAAAGTAACCGGGATCGGAATATCGAACATCACTACCAATGTCCACGTTTATTATTTATATTGTCTATGGTTTTGACATCGCCGGCGTTCTATGTTCTATCATGAAAAGCCGATAGCAAAAATATTAATTTGAATCATATAGATTCGAAACAACGGTAACAGCTGTAATTTACCGCTATTGAATTAAAGTGTATCATTGCGTTAATTTAATTTTAAAATCTGTCGGGTGGGAGATTGACGAATTGATGTTTTAAAGAATATACTCATGAGTGACATTTGTGTAGCAGAAATAACAAGGCATAAATTATGGAATGGCTTTCCGTCATATTACTGAATACAGTAGTACTTCTACTTCTCGAAACTTCGGGAGTGACCAGCATAGGTGAAATAATTTACGCCATCAATGCCGGCGGTGAAGCCCACACGGATAACTATGGCGTACGATATGAGCGAGACCCGTTGCAAGGAAAGGTCGGCACCGCCTCGGACTACGGCAAACAGCTGCTCATGATCGGGCGCGTCAACCCCAACGACCAGATCCTGTTCCAGACGGAGCGCTACCACCACTCCACCTTCGGCTACGACATCCCGGCCAGTTCAGACGGCGACTACGTCCTGGTACTGAAGTTCAGCGAAGTGTACTTCAACTCCGCCAACATGAAGGTGTTTGACGTGGTGCTCAACGGAGACCACACCATCGTGGCCGATCTCGACATATACGACAAGGTGGGCCGCTGAGTCGCCCACGAAGAGTACGTACCTTACAGCATTAGTAAAGGCCGGCTGTACTACAACGAGGAGGAGTCGGACATCCGAGGCGGTAAGATCCGCGTGGAGTTCATCAAGGGGTACCGCGACAACCCCAAGATCAACGCCATGTTCGTAGTGCGCGGCAAGATGGAGCACGTGCCCAAGCTGCCCCCGCTGCTGCCTGAGCCCGAGCTGGACGAGGTGAAGGAGGAGAGCGAGGAGAAGGTGTCCAAAACGCGGCGGCCCAGCGGCCCCAAGCAGCCGGACCCCTACTCCATGGACGACACCTCCATCATGCTGCCCGTATTCGTGGCCATTGGGGCATTCATTCCGCTGCTGTTCTGCCTGTGCAAGCTGTGATGTCCAAGCTCTGTGATTCCATGACCTCGTGACACTTGCGTGACCCTCGCGTATTGTGCTACAATCCCATTTGCAATAATACAAATAGTAAGTGTACTATTTATCTAGTCTCATACTTATTCCAATTATAGATTCATTAGAAATTCTATCGTTTGCATTGTCATCGTTTCAAATATTTTAAATCCCTTTCATTAATTTTTTTTTGACAAAATGTAGCATTTGATTTTTACAATTGTTTGTTTCCCGGGTCTTCGACCGTCAAGCCTCAGCTATTACCTTATTTATCCGTGGGTGACAACTCACTCATCGAATGTACAAATTGCTATTTAATTAAATTATTATATTTAATATATCACTTAGTTTGCTAAAGAATGACCACCGTCCTCAATGTAGTTAACAAGCATTAAAATGAATTCCACCAAGCTGATGCATGTTTCACTTTTATAAATAATAGAATATTGTAAAAATAAATTTATCACGTTTATAAAACCCATTCCAAATTATATTAAAGCCAGCCCTAAGTCTTAGAATTAAATCTCACATTCGAGAGCTAGAGTAACTATGCAATAATTGTGTTGAATTTTTTATTATAGCTGCTCACAAAATCATAATATATTTCTTTTAAATAATTAATAAGCTTTGGATTTGATTCAATACTCGGTTGTAAAAAATGTCAGCAATTTCTAATGCTGTGCTAGTATTTTTTTGCTGTGAACTTTTTGTTACATTTTCGCTTGGAAAAACCTTACAAAGGTTTGAATTTTGTATGTGTTCTGAACTAGCAAGAACGCACAGAAAACATGCCATCAAAAAAGCTGGTGTTTTTTTAACACGCAGAATCGTAAACAACTGGTTTTTGTGCATACAGATTATGCAATTATGTTTGGATATGTGGATAATCAACATCACAGACATTTTCCCAACGTTGATTTGAAAAGTACATGCTACTTTTAAACATTTTATTCCAATCTGTTTCCCTATTTTTTGTATTATTTTGCATCTATTGGAATTGTTATAATTGAGTGCTTCGAGTTAGCTTTCTAACTCAAGTTGTTTGAGAGCATAATATGTATTACAGTGAAACTTTCTCATAATGTTTTCAAAGGGACTGGAAAAAATACTTATTTTATGGAATAAATTAGAACATTTTTTTAAATTTTAGTCTTAAGGTACTGAAAAAAACAGAACTTCTTAAGTTAACACCTCATAAATTTTTGGGTTTCACTATGTATTCCTGCCACATATATTACAAGTTCGGTAATTCAGGAAAACATATTATTGACCTGTCACATCAAATTCAACGTAGTTAACATTCAGGAAAGCACATTATTGACCTGTCAAATATAAGTAATATTATTATTTTAGGCTTCTATTGCATTATAATTTGTTTTTATAATCAGAACCAAACCTTAGGAACATAGTTTTTAGTATGGATTTTTACTAATACATAAGAATGCATAAACCGTTGAATATGACTAGTGTATTTCAATTCTGTCGGCAAGTTTTTTTTTTATATAAAGGCAGTGCAATCTTATATAACTTTTTTCCACTTTATTTTTCACCATACTACTAGCATTTTCAGAATGGTGATTTAGTTATTATATATTTAAGCATGGATATTAATAACATCTGGGTCATGGGTAAAAATAAAAGATTTTATATCACTGAAGTAATAAATTGAGTCGTTTTTTACCTCGATTCAATTGTTACCAGACAGAAAACTGTTTTAAAGTAAACTAATGGAAAAAAGTTGTTGTTTTTTTTTAATCATAATATGTATAACAATTGAATTCAACCATGAATAATTAACACTTAAAAAAATAGAAATATAAAAAATCGAGTGCTTTTATGCTAGTACAAATAATAAAGTGCAATTAAACAGCTGTACAAATTCGAAGTCATTGAGTGGCTCTTTTGTATTTCTCGTTGATGTCGGAATAGCAACAGTTTCGTCAGTCCTTCATTATTTATTTAATGATTATCAAGCAGCAATCTGAAAATATGGCCTTAGAAATATTTAGCGTGTTTTTTCCAATGGCAATGAATGCAATTTTGGTTATCCATTTGAGTTTGAAGGGGCATCATGTACATGACATCCACGCAAGTGAAAATATAATAAAAACTCGCCTCTTATTTCTATCTAGTTGTATAATTACATTTAAGAATTATGTTTCATTCGTACGGCTGAAAAGTTTTAATGTGTCGTCAAGATGAATACAAGGAGATGGGTTGTATCTGAATGGAAATGAAAAAGCACAAAATATTGTATTAGTTAAAGATACGATCCTTGGTTTTAACTTATAATAAAGCATAATGTGTTGTGTTCATATAACTTTGTTAGTATTTATTGTTTTTTTAAGGTTGGACCGTTAAAATATACAAGCAGAATTCTTCATCACCTTACGAAATCATGAAAATCAGACATTATGATACTGCTCCTGTGAGCTCTGTTGTAACCCCCCTTTCTGTTACATGCATTGTTTATGAGAAAGAGGGAGTGGTTACGGTGGAGATATTAGTGGTATTTCTATATAATACCTGGCTGACTAGAAAATGAATGTAAAAATATTTGCCTCGGGAGCTGTTTTCCATGAATTCTGTTATTTCTTTGTCTGTGCGACATCTGGTTGCAGAATGCTTATTCTTCTGCGTTTTAACTACATATTTATTCAATCTTGCAAATGCTGTGTTTTGTTTATGTGAAATAATTAATAAATGACTGAATTATTTATCAATCTTGATGCTTAAAAATTATTTGTCACTACGTATATATTTGCATTTATTTTTTTATTTTAAAAGCAATGTGTTGAATTTTACATAGTGATTTATGTATATGGGATTATTGTGGATGTGTGAAATAAAACTGTTTTCCATATTTAACTTTTATTTATTCTCTCCAATTACAAACTTGTGTTTTCTCACGTTTCATGATGACGTAAAAACGAATATTATTCTAGAAATTTATCTAAGAGGATAAGGCTTATAAAATCTCAATATACATATCAGATTACTTAATCAGTATTTCAATTAACGAGTGGAATTACATAATGAAATTATAACAGTAAACTCCAATCTAAATGGCTCGGATTAAAGGACTATACAGTTATAACTCAATGAAGTAAAAAATATGAACAATCCGTAATAAAGTTAATTAATTAGCTATATTACCTTAACACAATAATCATGTTCATAATACAATTAATTTAATCAGTTAACCTAATTAGTAGTTAGTTGTACAATAGTTAAAAAAGTCCACATTCACACAATATTTTGAAATTTGTGAATTTTAATCTGCATCGCACTTTTAGAATGCAGTCTTTACCCTGTAAAATTTGCTTTAGTAATAATATGACTATTGTTTGGAGTTGAGTCTTTTGCTGTGTGCTTGTGTGGGAGCTGTCTTCATTCGGTGGGAGAGTTGAATTATTTTCCTCAATCTGAAATAATAATAAAAAGTTAACTAGTGTAAACGCTAGTTTGAGATTCTAAAATGCCAATGCGTAGACATTCTAACAACCCGGAGTTTAAACATTTTAACAGCTCAGTTCTTAAACATTCTACATCCTAGTTTTTAGACATTCTAAGAGCTCAGATTTTATGTATTTTAATAAGCCCATGTTTATAACAACTTCAACACTTCTTTTTTTGTAAATTAATTAATCGTAAATCGCCCTTCATTGATGCTAATCAATGCCACTCAAAATATGAATGCTCAATGTGTAGAGAGCAAATCAATTTTTCAGTAGTAATCGTTACTATAATACTCGGATAAGAGAGTGGGCTGTGCCCATTCGTTGATAAACATTACGAAGGTCTCTACTATAATATCAACAGAGATTTATGATAAGGCTTTAAAAATTAAATATAACACATTGATGGAGTGATTGATTAAAAACTACAATAAAATAATACCAATAAATGATAACAAAATTTATTGAACTTACATCAATACAAAAATTAATGATACATTACGAAGACATAATTGTAAATTGCAACGCCATCTAGGTGAGTGGAAGTAAACTAAAACAAAAAAAACATGAAATAATAGTGTGCTGATTGTCGATCATAGATGGAGCCAAAATTTGTTTTAATATTTTTTTTATTTTTCTGAAAATGGCTTTTTCTCACTCAGCTTTGAAACTTTCCTGTAGAATTTATTTATTAATTTCACTTATTCAATCGTTTTCCAGACGCAGAGCTTTATTACAAACTTGAGAAATGGATATGTAAACTTGTATCTGGTATATTATGTCCTAGTAAGTAAAAAAATACTGATTCGTATTACAACGTACTTCACATTAGATGGTTTGGAACTTAACCTGTCATATAAGCAAAATGAGCTTGTATGTAGACATTTTTATTCTAAGTGTTTTATGCTGATTTATGTTTGGTGGAACTTACGAAAATGACTTTTCATTGTTAAGTTAGGTTAGGTTTTAATAAATGAATAACATTGGTTGTACTCAATACATTGACAACTACTTGAAGACCTCCACTTACACAATCATATTTCTTATTTAGGTACTAATATAATGCTTACAATGTTTGTTGTGTTGCCCTCTTTATCTTTGGTCTGCAAGTTCCTCGCCTGTCTTTCCTGTACCCGTCTATGCACTCGGCTTGTGTTCCCCCCACAATCGTTGCAGCTGTAGAAGTGGAGCTGTTTTCTGGCTGAAGCGTTGTGATATTTACTATTTCTTTACGGTTATACACAATCTCCACTGGAGTCGTCAAGATCTGAACTGGAATTCCAGAGCTCTCGGAAATGCTGCTGGTTTTCTGGGTAGTGGTGACATCTTGACTGATTGGTTTTGAGTTTTCGGTTGGACTGTTTAAATTTGTGCTGTTTTGTTTGGGTTTTAGCACTGGGGAGACCGGTGTTATTGCCACGACCCTTTCTGTTGTAGTGAGTACAGTTTCGTCTATAATATTGGATGCCGAATCCTTTGTGGTTGTGGCAGCAGTGGAAGTCGTAGTTTTGTTTTCACTCGATGGCTTCACTGTCAACTCTGCGTAGTCGTAATTGTAATCATAATCCTTGAAAATAAACGTCAAATTAGAAATTTGGTACATAAAACTTAAACAGAGCGCCATTATTATTGGGTACTTTTCTAGCAACTTTTTTTAATACAACTTTTTTCTTCTATAAACTAAAAATACAAATACAACCCTTGTCAAAAATTTTATGATTGGCTTTTTTCATTACAATCTCAATATTGTCGAATTCTTACTTTTGTAAAATAATATGCGTTTGATTTTTATTTTGACTCCCATACTTGTTATATTTTTTCATCAAGATGTTCGAAATTTGAATTAGTCAAAATTAAAAAAATGTTTTTTTTTTTCAAATAAAAGTAACTTTGTTTTGACACCACTTTATTAGATACATATACCAACCGGTTTCGGCTCTCCCTGAACCTTCTTCGGGGTTGAATAAATATGTATTACATGGATACATATTTGTTCAACCCTGAAGAAAGTTCAGGTAGAGCCGAAACCGGTTGGTATATGTATCTAATAAAGTGGTGTCAAAACAAAGTTACTTTTATCTTAAAATTAATTATGTCTTACCACAAAGTGAGTGCTTTATGTCAAAGTTTAAATATACATGTGTTCATTAATATATAAAATATAATATACTATAACGAATAAATACAAATATATTTTTATAGTAAGGTACCTTCACTCCGATATTGTATTTAATTTCTAGGAATTCGATTCACTGTTAGCCATAAATACGGTAAAAGAATATGCAAATTTTTGCAACTTCAAACCTATAATAGACAAACAACAAAGATCAGAAGAGGTAATTTCGTAAAATACCGTTTTAAAAAGATGTAGGTACCTACCTCTGACCCGCCGAGTCCGCCTCCCAAAAGCGCCACAATTTTTAAATCTTTTACACTAATGTGTATATTTACATCTCCCGTCTGTCTCTGATCATATGTGGCCACATTATCGGTGGGAGATCCATTTGTGATTGTACAAATTAATAATAATATCACCTCGCACAACAATAATATCTGCCGTTGCAAAAGAGACATTCTTAAAAAATATATTAGTTGCTAATTTGAACTACTAGCTACTGACGTTTTTCTAGTTGCCGTATGAAATAATGGGACTTTCAAGTTAACGGTGATGGCTTCCGCGCGCGATGAACGTCTTACTGTGAATGATATTCCTCTTGGCTTTAATCGAAAGCTTCTTTAACTATCCGAATATGTATCTAGAACGAGATTGACAAGATTTTTTGTCCAGCCGAAACAGTTATCCCGGTGCGAGCAGGTCGATAGCCTTTCGACACCGCACGACCTTAGCATTGCCATCGTTACATCTTATATCGCCTGCATTGCTACATGGTTCCCTGTGGCGGCTAGCTGGAACCAGTGAAGCTCGCAGTAAATCCGCGCTCGAGGAAACTCTGTTTTTATTGCAAGATGGAAATGCAGGAAGGGCCGAAGCGAGGGCTTTCGTTTAATTAAAATATCAATATCCATGATCTCAGTTCTAGCCTTGGAGTAGCAATATATGAAGAGAGAGCTAATTCTTTTTATACAAACTTGGGATAAATCACTTTCTCCGGGTTTTTACGTCGTACACCACGAGAAAGAAAGAGACAACAAAATTTCTCAAATTATCCCAGTATTGTAAGAGTGTTATTCGTGTCCCGCGTCTCCGTTGACTCCGCCCACCCGTTTTGAAATTCGACATAAATTGACATAACTCAACGATTTTTTAGGTTATATGCTATATTTTTGTTTGTAAACATAAAAAACCGTTGAGTTATGTCCTGTTATGTCGCATAACAAAACGTAGTGGGCGGTGTCGCGGGAGACAAAACATCCTTACGAAAAGTGGTGATATATTATGTGATAACTTGTCTTGTCTCTTTCTCTCTCATGGTTTACGACGTAAAAACCCAGAGAAAATGATTTATCGTAAATTTGTATTGGTTGGGTAAAAATATTTAGCTCTCTCTAAATAAATATTCTTGCTCTGAGGGCTTGCACACAATATGTTGTCTATTGCCATGCTTTTTATATCAAATTTATGGTTAGATGGCCGAACAGTCCAAGGCGTCGCAGGTTCTGTTTTCTGCTTAGCTAAGTCCTTCAAAATGACGAGCCATTGCTACGCAAGAAACATTTTCAGCTTAAGGTGATGGTAGTAGGAGGAATTAAAATATTTTTAGGTTGTCCTTCCTATTTTCCTAAGCAGGGCCGGCCCTGAGGCAAACGGCGCTTGGCGCAGGTAAAATTATCGGCGCATCTTGTCAAAACTTAAATTTGAACGCCAAATTTTTCGTTTTTTTTTCTTTACGTCTCGTTACCTTCGATATTTTCCACGTGGACCCGTGAATATAATACACAAAAAGTATCACTTTTGTACAAATTTCATCACTGTTAACCACTTGGTTTTGGCAGGTTTCCCCTCTGAAAACATCTTAATTTAAACTATGATTTACAAGAAGCTCGATGTTTCTATAGCATTATTTAAAAAAAATGTTTTAGACTCTTGTGAAAAAATACCACTTGGCGGGCTAAATGCGAGACTTGGGGTCGGAAATTAGATGCCGTTTTCACAGGCTTTATTAGACCGAATGAAGTAAACTTTTGAAATCCTCTTATGAATGAAAGACTTAAGAGGGTTAAATGAAAAAATTCTTTAGAAGAAACATTTGTTAAAAAAATACCACTTTGCGGGCGAAATGCGAAACTTGGGGTCGGACATTAGGTGCCGAATCAATAAACCGAATGAAGTGAACCCTTTGGAATTCTGTTAAAAATAATGGACTAAAGGTGATCAAATGAAAAAATCCTCCAAAAGTAAAATTTGTCAAAATAAATACCACTTTGTGGGCGAAATGCGAGACTTGGGGTCGGAAATTAGATGCCGTTTTCTTAGGCTCTATTAAACCGAATGAAGTGAAGTTTTGGAACTATGTTATATAAATGATGGACTTAAGACGATTAAATGAAAAAATCCTCCAAAAGTAACATTTGTTAAAAAAAATACCACTTTGTGGGCGAAATGCGAGACTTGGGGTCGGACATTAGGTGCCGAATTAATGAACCGAATGAAGTGAACCCTTTGGAATTCTGTTAAAAATAATATAGACTAAAGATGATTAAATGAAAAAATCCTCCAAAAGTAACATTTGTTAAAAAAATACCATTTTACGGGCATCATGTGAGAATTGGAGTCGGAAATAAGATGCCGTTTTCTCAGGCTTTAGTGAACCGAATGAAGTGAACCATTGTGAATCCAATGATATTTTTTTGTTCGAACTTCAGGTTCGAAGGTTACCAACTCGTATCAAGTATTAAACGAGATTCGTGGATCTAAAATCTTTTTAAAAATAGAAATAAATACTTAAAAAAACGAACTATTTTAATAAGGTAACTAAAGTTTTAATTTTGTTACAGCCTCAGAGCAAGAATATATATGGAGAGAGAGCTAAACATTTTTACCCAACCTATACAAATTTACGACAAATCCCTTTCAACGGGTTTTTACGTCATAAACCGTGAGAGAGAAAGAGATAAGACAAGTCCTCACACAATATAGCACCTCTTTTAGGTATGTAAGCATGTTCTCCATCTCCCGCGTTTCCGGCCACTACGCCCGCTACGTTTTGCTATGCGACATAACAGGACAGAAATCAACGGGTTTGTAGGTTATATCCTATATTTTTGTTGAAAACAATACTGCGAAAAAGTGGTTATACAAATAAACAAAAACATTATGTCGACATGTGCTATGAATGGATGTATAAATACCCTAGCCCTAACCCAAGCCATGTTTCAGTCAGGCAAAAAAAAATCAATACTGACTACACTAGCGCTCCCTCCTGGTATATTATTGCTCTGAGGTTATAGCTTTGTACACAATCTTTGAGGTGATATTTCATAAGTATGCCAAAACATAAGCCAACTTTTTTATTATTATTATTGCACATATCTAATACCTACCTTTATATTGGAACCATTCGAATTGTTTCATTGTATAAAGGTACCTCTGGTCAAGAGTGTTACAGGTAGACACAGTTCAAAAACACCTGAGAAACAATTATATTTGGTCGCATTTCAGATTCATAAAACTATAAATTAATTACTGGTGAAGATATTAACTATAATCCAGCCCTGACAGGATATACTTCATAAAACTTCGTGGGATATACGAGTATATGAAGAGGGTATCAAAACAAGTTTATCAACAACAAAACTCCGTTACTTCGTTAAGTCCTCGACAAAATCAGAAAATATTCGAAAAAATAAAGCCCGATTAAATAATTAACAACGTTTAAATGTAGGTTTGGAAAAAATAAGCTATGAAAAATCTGAAATTCTACCAACAATAAATTCTTCTTGAAAAACCAAACTATTTAAACGTAATATTTTTCATTTTCGTTATCCTGTCTTATTTTATGTTGCATTGCCACTGCAATTTTTATCGAAAAAAAAAAATTTGTTACTTTTAGAGGATTTTTCATTTAATCGCCTTTAGTTTATCATTTATAACATGGTTCCAAAGGTTCAATTCAATCGGTTTAACATAGCCTGAGAAAACGGTATCTTATTTCCGACCCCAAGTCTCGCATTTTGCCCGCAAAGTGGTATTTTTTTAACAAATGTAACTTTTGAGGATTTTTTCATTTATTCGTCTTTGGTTCATCATTTATATAACATAGTTCCAAAGGTTAACTTCATTCGGTTCAACAGAGGCTGAGAAAACTGCATCTAATTTCCGACCCCAAGTCGCGCATTTCTCCCGCAAAATGGTATATTTTTTAACAAAAATTACTATTGGAGGATTTTTTCATTTAATCGTCTTTGGTTCATCATTTATACAACATAGTTCCAAAGGTTCATATAATTTGATTCAATAAAGCCTGAGAAAACGGCATCTAATTTCTGACCCCAAGTCTCGCATTTCGGCCACAAAGTGGTATTTTTTTAACAAATGTTACTTTTGGAGGATTTGTACATTTCATCGTCTATAGTTCATCATTTGTATATCATAGCCAAAGGTTCACTTCATTCGGTGCAATAAAGCCTGAGAAAACCGCATCTAATTTCCGATCCCAATCTCGCATTTCGCCCGCAAAGTTTTTTTTTTTGACAAATGTTTCTTTTGGAGATTTTTTTCAATTAATCCTCTTCAGTTTATCTTTTATAAAATAGTTCTAAAGGTTCATTTCATTTGGTGCAATAGAGCATGAGAAAACGGCATCTAATTTCCGACCCCAAGTCTCGCATTTTGCCCGCAAAGTGGTATTTTTTTAATAAATGTTACTTTTGGAGGATTTTTTCATTTAATCGTGTTCAGTTCATCATTTATAACATAGTTCCAAAGGTTCACTTCATTTGGTTCAATAGAGCCTGAGAAAACGGCATCTAATTTCCGACTCCAAGTCTCACATATTGCCCGCAGAGTGGTTTTTTTTAACAAATCCGTAGGATTTTTTTGCATAAATCTGTGTCCTGTTGCTCTGAGACGATTTTATTATTTCCCACAAGTATATTTCGATGTATTTTTGATTTTTTTTGTATAATTTGAACTGTTATTTCGCTTTTGCTTTCTTATGAAGATCTTATAATATTTTCTAGATCCTATATACTAATTTTTTACCAGTTGTTCAAAAAACACGGGATGACTTGACTTGGTAATATGAAAACTGAGAAACGTTGTTTCTGCAGAATCATCGGACGCATATTTCAAATGAAGAATAAAAATAATCGGCTGAAAAATATATAAGCCAGCTAGGTACTTTATTGCTTGACTGGATTTGAAAATATAACTAACTAACCATCACGCCGTTTCCCGAAAGGGTAGGCAGAGAAGATGGACCATTCAACTTTGTCTTGGCTTATACTCCTTGCTTCATTCACAATCATACATACTCTTCTGTTATTCTGACTCTTCACATGACCCGATTCAAGTATTTGATTTACTTGATCATGATCATGTCATGTCTTCCTCGGGCGTCCTCGACTTCTTCTTCCATTCACTTTTGCATCATATATTCTTTTCACACATTAAAAAATATATTTATAAAATTTGATGATTTTTCTAACATCAGTTAAATCATCAATCAGTTAAAATTTTTAAAAAGTCTCAGTCGTACGAGCAACGTAATTATAGTGTGTAATAATCGTAAAGCGCATGTCAAATCTACAAATATAATGAGAAAATATTTGGTAATTTAAGTAATTTTCTTAAAACATAAGCAGTTTTGCATTTTAACCTAACTATTTTGTATTATATTTCTGTCACGAAAACGGCGCTATGTAAATCAGCCAATTATTATAATTATACAAAATATCACTAAAACCCCGCTATCTGGTAATATTTTTCGCACTTCGTTCATACTTCCGACATTGATTAAAGATTATTATTTGTGTACAATCTAATCTTTTTAATCCACAAATTATTTTTAAAATATGTTGTTTGTATTATAAAATTGATTAGATTAAGACATAACCAAAGTGAAAATGTTTTGAAGTAGTTCTACTTGTGCTTCCATAAAATCTACTATTAGTTTTAATACAACTTTTTCAGTCATTTTTTATGTTTTTTGTATTTTGATGCCAAAATGCCATGCAGAGATTTTTAAATTTCCACAAATAATTACTTTTTTTTTTTTTATGGCAACACGTGAATTTTCTTCCGATCGTCTAGAAACTGTCCGAGCTTATCGAATATCTAAGAAAAATACTAGCTACTATAGTTGTAATATATACTTTTCGTACATTGTACTAAAGCTCTTATTTGTATGGCAAATATTATGTTCAGACATTTCAGTAAATACTATTTTCCTCGTTTGAAATTTAGAAGAACCATCAGTAATTGAATTGTCGTGACACCTGACGGCCGAATGTGATTAAAATTGGCGTGATGTCCTTGTTCACAGAACCGCGCACTGTGTTGGACCGAAAAAAATGTAAACAAGCCTGAAAATGCTGAAATTTTGGAAGAATACGGGTAAATAAGATCGGTTACCAAATACTCTCAATCGACCTAACCTTTAAAATTTTATCGTCAATTAAAAAAAAACTTATTTCAGCTAGAGGGAAATCGAAATTTTCAACTAGACCGCCCGAGTCGCAAAAGGAATGGAATTCTCCCACGAATTCCATGGGATATTTGGCAGCTTCTTCACAAAGCCTCTCATTCAGCTTCGATAATATTACATATACTGGTAAGTAAATTTATTATGTATTTACTCCATTGCCTAGGTGAAGATATCCCTAACTTATTGCTCAAAATATTCAAAATTAGATGTCTAATCTAGTGATCTTGAAGACTGTCACCACATGTTAATCTTCAAATTTCTTTGTTAGTGATACCCTAAATCTCTTCTAAATGATACATTTCCGCACTGGGTACCGTGCAATTATATAAAATACACATTAATAATTATGAGATTTATATCTCCTATATTAATTGGCAAAAAATTACACGAAAAGACTTTCAAAAATACAAACAGTTTCATTCGTATTTCCGGTTGAGTTACTTTGTAGATTAGGTTTCAAATGCTTTTTATCCCCTCATTTTGTACAATCCGTTCAATATTGTTAGGCTTATCTATTCAAGGACGAAAGATAACATGCATTAAAATATACATTCTACTTTGTCAGCAAATATATGCGACTTTGTATTTTCACAATGTTCCGACACGTTTATAAACAATATTAATAAGAAATTTTATGTTTTTCCAGATGTGAATCAAGATATCAGCAGTCATTCGTCTCGTTTATCTAAAAAACTAAATGAAATACTTTCTGACAAGCAATCACTATCGTATTTTGCTCAATACTTGGAGTCAATTTCGGCATCGTCGATAATAGAGTTTTGGATCGAAGCTGAGAACTTTAAGAAGGCGGCTGAATGTTTATTCAAAGCCCAAATGACCAAAAAGAATAAAAGTATCTCTCATGCGAGTATCAACCGAACTGTCAGCTTCGACTCTTCCATCCCCATCCAGAAGTTTGAAGACAGAAATCCCGTCAAACTGAATGGATTCCAACAAATAACTAAAAGTATCACGAATTTAGAAAATGTTAAAGATAGAAGCTACGCTCCGTACGTGCATGCCAGCTGCTCGGACATCTTAAATACAAACCGTGATCAACCAACCCAAATTGACAACAAACAAGAACTCCTCAACGAAGCTGTTAGAATATTTAAAACGTTTATCGCTCTGGAGTCCCCACATCGTCTAGACCTCCCGGATGAGATAAGAAACTCCATAGTATCTTCAATATGCCACCCCGAAGGTTTGATCGATCCTGACATTTTTGGAATTGTGCAAAAGCTTGTACGTGCCCAATTGGAGACGCAACATTTTGATAACTTTACCCAAAGCGCTTATCACTGCAAGTACCAAATAGACATCCTCACCGGCGGAAACCTCACAATCGAGGATATTATCTTTAATCAAATGGCACTCTTCTACTTTACGGAATACATCGAACAAGAACATTGCACCGTCTTGCTGGAGTTTATTCTAGCCGTTGTCAACTTTAGAGATCACCTCGCTAGCGATATAAATTACGACCCGGAGCAAGCCCAGAAAGACGCGATCATTCTCTACGATAAGTATTTCTCTCTGCAAGCCACAAGTTCCTTGGGGTTTCCTAGCGAGGTGCGTCTAGATATTGAAGAGAATATATGCAGAGAGGGGGGGCCTCTTCCTACCTGCTTCTACAAGCCCTTTAGGCTGGCCCTCAAGGTGCTGCAACAGTACATATCCTCATTCCTCACGTCACAATTATATTATAAGTATTTATCGGAGATGATAAATACAGTGGAAGGAAGCTGGCAGGATGCGAACCGAAAGAAGTCCTCGTCAGATTGTAGCAGCGAGTTCAGCATCAACGCGAGGAACACACTTCTGGCCATGGAGGACTTTCCTTCGACCAGCAGGAAGAGCAGCAAACGCAGCCAGGCCACAGACATGCGGATAGACTCCAAGCAGCTGTACAACGGAGACCTGCTGTGGCGTAGAAAGACAGACCGAGGGTTGTGCTTAGGCCGAGTAAATAGTTTAGGAAGGTTCGAGTCCTGCATGGAGCCCGACCCGGAGAAGAAGGACTCTGTGATAAAGCGCGTGGTGAACCGCCTGGTCCACGGGGACAAGGAGAAGGCGCGCGAGGAGCTGGCTTGGCAAGTGGCGCACATGATAGTGAAGGACATCACCGATGTCACCATGGGGATACCTGAAAATCAATTATGATACGTAACGCAATTGTGATAGATAATACTTATCTTTGAATCATTATGTTAACCATAGACATTTTTAATGTAGTTATTTTAGTTTTCATTTTAAAATAATATATATTTGGTACAAAGCATTTATTGAACAGTATTAGATGTAAATTTAATAACATTTCCAACGTTAAGTTATTAACCTTTCCCGTCTTCTGTATATCTATGTAAAAATGACACTAAAATATATCTTCGGCAGAGAATGTTAGTTTTATAGGCATAAAATTTAATAAAATTATTATTGACATTAATAAATTACTGAATAGGTTATCAGAAGATAGAAAATTAAACAAAGAGACAGTTCAAATAGTGGCAGTTATGACCTATAAACCTTTGGTACAATGCAGAAAAGATATACTAATATTTTGCGATGAAAAAAATATGTATATATGTACTATTTATTTAAAATTTACCATAATAATTTATGCTACTTGATTAACTTATATGATTTTTTTCGCATAAATAAAAATATGTAGATATGTATCATAGTTGATATACTATATTTAATATGTATGAAACCACAAATTATGATTTACTTTTTGTTTTCAGAGAGAATTTTTATAATATCGCCTGCTTTTTTGTGTTTGAAAAATATTATATGATGTAAATACTTTCCAATGTCATGGAGTACATTAAATAAATATAAAAACTAAAATGTGTTTTATTTTATTAACCAAGTTTATTTTCTACACGTGAAGTTTCACAATGTGAGACACTTTTTTAAACGTGAAGTTTCACAACGTGAGACACTTTTTTAAACGTGAAGTTTCACAACGTGAGACACTTTTTTAAACGTGAAGTTTCACAACGTGAGACACTTTTAAAGATTCACATATATTAATTCATGTTAATCTATGCCATTGAATATGATAAAATATAAAAGCAAAACAAATATCTAAATATAAAAAAACTTGACAATGGAGTCGTCATCTTCTCAGAGTAGAAATATCTTATGAACGAAATAATTGCCATCAGCACATTTGAGTTATTCCACTCTGTCAAAACGCACTCAATATTTTAGTAAATTAGCATCGATAGTTTCACTATAAAGTATGTGCATTAGAATCTTAGACTTCTGCTTTTGAATTAAAAAAATAATATCTTTTTATTGCATTATTTTCATTTTTAAATATTGAAGATTTTAGTACAGCTTCGACTAATATAGACCTATAAAGTTAAACTTCCTGGCATTAAAAAGTAGTAAGTCAACAGTTGATACGGCCGCATGGTGGGATTGACACTTGATGTCTCACATGCTGTCACGCCTACCTTGTATGGGTTAACGGAGAAGAGAAATATAGACCATTGAATTAAATAATTGAAAAAAAAAACAAAATGAGTAGTAAAGATGTATTAAAAAACTTGTTTTTATTAATAACTTTCCAATATATACATGAAAAATTCATTCAAAACAAAAATCACACATTGGCTAAATAAGTCTTTTTTTTATACCTTGTAAAGTTTCATACATTTGAACATAAGCCATCAGCGCTCAGACAATTTATTCAAAGAAATTACATACATCCAAAACTATTTTGTACAAAAAAAGCACTTTTAAAGAGCACATTAAACTGATAACAGTTTTAAATACTACTTACATTGTGAACAGTAGACTCGATATTTAACTATTATTATCAACTTATACTGACTGCAATGTTCTAAATCACTGAGTAATTATGCCCATCAATGTGTACATTTAAAATTTTATTAGTTATACTATTTTAATCTTATCCATAATCATTTAGAAAATTATTCACACCAAAATTAAAATTAAAAAAATTATATCTGAGATACAATTTTAAAAAAACATGAACAGTTGGAAATATTATTTCAAGACTTTTATAATTGAGATAATATAAAATTAACAATAAAACTTTCAAAGAGTGAATTATAAGCGATGAATATAAAGACATAAAATAGTTATTATTAGATTTTAAATACTATTTCAGTAGCTTTTAAAGCTGACAAATTGATATTTATTGTAAATAATTGACTAAAACAATTGTATATTTGTGATAAAACAAAAAAATCAGCACACATAAAAAGTGTAAAAAATAATATTTTGTAAAATAGAGTAAAAATTACTTATATTATATATATTTTTTAAAAGTAATTTTAAATTAATTAATATAATGATAATATATGATATTTTTGTGAACATACATAGTAACTACATATTATTATTGCTGCAATCACATTAATTTCGAGTTTGCATTTATCTCCAAACGGGCTTATAAATCAATTTATTTCAGTACCGGAACAACATTATTGCATTGTAAAACTATAAAAATTAAATTACATTTCAAATATCGTTAGCTTGCTGGAAAAATTCTCCAGCTGCATAGCCATATTTTCAGTGATGATGGCACTTAAAAAATATTAAATAAAGGCACTTGAAAAAATCCGTATCATTATATTAAAAAGTCTAAAGTAATATTTTGTCGACTCAATAAAATAGTGAACAAATCAATTTAAAGTTGTAATTATACAAAAATGATAGTTTTTAAAATCTCCTGTATGACCCCAAAGGCTCAAAATAGTTTAATTTATGTAAGAGTTACGTTATACCTATTCATGGTACCTTTCTCTAAGCATACATATCTTCTGAAAAGAAGTCAATGAATATCAGAAAATTTGGATCATATTATTTGTAAATAGAACACATACACTTTGTTTTTAACCACTTTTTATTTAATATTTTGTCTACCGGTTTCGGAAGTAACCCTTCCATCATCAGGACAATATTAAATTAATCTTTAGATAATAACTTCATCTCTTCTGGAAGAAACATATGTGGAGATAAATTCTGCACACGATCAAAAAATTTATGTTTTGAAGTATCTGGAGAATGTATATTATTTGTGATCGGAATTATCCAATGAAATTATTTTCTTTAGTAAAATAAAATTAGAAATAACCTCGAGTTTAAAGTAAAAATATTTTGATCCACTTTTAGCTCGCTTAAGACCTAATTTAAAAAAGACACATTCTAGATGTTTTGTTCAAAATTCGTATAAAAAGGCACACTTTACATGGTTTACAAAAAAAAACATTTCTAAAAGATAAATAAGTATCAAAATAGAAAATTTTCACTTCTGTGATGTGGAATAATATATTTAAAAAATAATTTTATTTCCAAAATTTTTCAATTTTAGACTTGATCAAAACCACAATTTGTAATATATAATGAATAATGACTAAAATCATTGGTATTATTTATTATTATTTGTACAAAAAAGTCACAAGCTGCCACTGTTAAAACTACATAACTTTTTGATCTGACTAATAGCAGCATTATTATTACATCCCACCGTTGCATCATTAAAATATAAATACATACCTATTTAATCTACCTTGTTGAGTGTATATTCAGATTTTTCCTCTCAGATGACACAATTCCTGGTAATAATTTCACCTGGATGTTTTCTAAGCTGCCACCAAAGTTTTCCTCCGATGCGACATTCGGGATATCCGCTTAACTTATTCTAAGCAATCTCAGAGTCATTCCACATTACCGGCAGTATTTTAATTCTAACGTATAATGTTGAGACTGATAAACATACATTAATATCGTTTTACTCATAAAAAATATTAAACAGTAATACCTAGCCGACTAGGATAGAATTGTGAAGAATAAAATGTTTTTTTAGTGGTGCAATATTTTAAAATTTTATCTATAAAAGTCAAAGAGATATTTCATGAATGAAAATGCTGACAGATAATAAAATCACATGTTTCCTCAGGATGGGGAATCGTTCTTTTATCTTCCACTGCTAGCAATGTCTTTTATATATGAGTTCAATGTAATACATGTTTGAAATTTGATGCAAGTTTGGAAATAATTTATCAGCAATGGTAATGAAGATGCATAATATTTTTTGAGATTGTACCCTTGGTGCTAATAATTTCATCTCATTATATTGTTTCGATAAGTAAAATAAGTTGATTTTATTTTCTATCTAAAATATGATTCATGAATTGTTACATTTTTTTCACAGAATCAATTTTTTTTACATAAATATCATTTAAGTAAAAAAAAAAACAGGATTAAACTGCTGTATTGAAATTGGGAGATTTCATTAATTTGTTCAAATTAATCATTTGTTATTTCCATGTAACTAAACTTACCGATGGATAACTGTGTGTTGATTTACAAAAGACAATAGTTTTGTCTAGACAACTTTACTATCAAACAAATAATTTAGCTGTCAAAAAGGCAATTTAAAGTATGTTAAAACAATTGTGACAATATTTATAATAATATATTCAAGCCTTTCTATTAAAGTTCAACTATTGTTTACTTGTTTACACTTGTCTAGCTACATTCGACAAACGCCTCGTCCGTCTGGACGAAGCTAATAACATGAACGCTCATGATTGGCACTTATTAAAATACAATCGTGACGTGAGTAAAACTTACAACATTACACGTTTATAAAAATTATACCGTCGAATAGTAAACAATACCGGCCCAAGCGACAGTTCGGAAAAAAATCACTTTGATCAAAATGTTGGCCATCTCTCACATCCATCCTTTCTGTCCCAACTCTTCCTTGTCTTAGGTTTTATTTATATTTTGTTTAAAATATCTTGAGCATCTGAATATTAGTTTGTGATGATTTATGGTGAATACACAACAAATCAAATATGAATTCCCAATCGTTTTCTTGTGCATCTCTTGAACAATTAGAATTTTGTCAAAAGGGCGGTACTGTTTATTCACCGACGATATATCTTACTTAATTACACTTATTGAATAAAATACCAGGATGCTACGAGGATCACATGGATGATAAGGCATTGATGCTGTTTCTCGGGTGGTCAGTTAGGCGGAGTCTCGAGGGTGGGCGGTGTCCGAGAAGAGGAGTCTCCGCATTGGGCTGGTCCTGGTGGGAGTTGAAGGTGGAGAAGCAGTTCACCTTGAACGGCAGCCTCAACTTCTGCATTCCCGGTGTCCATCTTCTGTAGATGATGGCGTTGAGGAGTGCTTGCAGGGGATTCATCAGGGCCTAGACGGTAATTTAAAAATATTAGAAGATTTATTTTGAAATTTAATCAATGTAATTAATGCAAGTCAATTATGATGGGTAAATAATGAATTTGGGTAAATATGGTGGGTTAGGTTGATTATAAAAAAATGTTTACAGTGATTAACCTCTAGTGTGCCGGAGGTGCCAATAGTCACCGGGCATTCATCCTGCATACAGCCTGTTGTTCGCATATTCAAATGAACCATAATCGCTTGTCAACAAAATAATCAATCCATAGAGATATTTTGCATTGCGGAAAAATTGGTACAAGTCGAGTAATAAATATTTGAAGTTTTCCTACGTCAGTGCGGCGGAAAAAAACGATTTTCAAAGTGACATTACTGTTTGCATTTACAGGAAAATTATGCTACTTTATTTTATTTGGTAGGAAATTTATTTGACTATACGAAAATACAATTATGACAAAAAATCTTCACATTTCTTAACCAAACTTTTCTAGTGACATGAGGGAAAAAAAAACGATTCTCCGAATATAATAAGCTATTCCAGAAAAACCACTTATATAATTAAAATACAATTTAAAAAAAATCATAAACACATTATCTGAGAAAATAGCATGATTGACAAAGCAAGGAACGACGGAATTTGTACCTTGCGAGAATTTGGCGTTCCAAAGGTTAAAGAAAGAATGATAAGTCACTATGACCAGAAAGGACATGAATACTTAGGCCATGTAATGATAAACCACAAATACAAAGTACTACAAATTTAAGATAAAGTTGAAGGAAAAAAAGGTCGAAAGACAAAGAATATCTTGACTGAAGAACCTTGGATGTAGAGAACAATTTAATTGTTCAGAACGGTTGCTATTAAAATAACGATAGCCAAGATGATCTCCAACCTCCGGTAAGGGAAGCCCAATAAGAAGAAATGAAACTGGAGAGTTCTCTCGTAGGTTAGGCAACTTTTTCGATCCAAACAATTTTTTTTAGAAAATACATCAAATATTGATTCTTGCAAAAAAAAATTTTGGATGAAGTTTTCTTACCATGATGTACCAGACAACAATGATAACTTTGATTGGCAGGTTGAACCAGAGGGTCCACAACAGAATTCCATTGACAAGGTTCGGCAGCCAGCAGATATAGAAGGAGATGTTGATCAATGTAAATTTCAGCTTCAAATCATGCACCAAACTCCTTTCTTTACTGGTTATCTGGAAAAGAAATGAGAATACATATACATACTCCATTTTAACATCTGAAATTAATACAACCACATAGTGAGATAAAAAATATTTACAATAACCTCCGCGGCAGAGCCGTCAGCTCATTGGTTCTGGGCCCAGAGGTTCCAGGTCCAAAACCCGGTGAGGAGAAACAAAAATGTAATAAAATATACATACATAGTAGCACCTCATTCTAGAGTGGAAAATGCTTTAAGTTTGCCCCGGTGAAAGACATTCAGAATCGAAACGTTGCTTGAAATAGATTTGACTATTTAGTAATTTGATCTGGAGAGTCGGGAACTTCTCAACCATCTTCCCCTTTCCATCGCCCATTTCTTCCAGCCATAAAATTGTTAAAACGAATGTCTCGTTTAAAAGAAGATTTCGTTCTAACGAAGAGTAAGTACTAAATACTTTACCAAACAATTTTTATTTTAAACTATGACTGCATGTCTTAGCCAATAATCCCTTGGTATTCACTTCATTTACTTTCGTGGAGATTCTTTACAATGCGACAATAAATTATCAACAAAAGATGTATAAATTACATTTTTAATCGATAAATTAAAATGACGATTTTGGCAATTTATATTAATCAACTCAAGTACCTGGGAGTAGGCCCCGAAAACGGCGATCTCCATGTCCTTGGAGGAGAAGAAGTAGATGATGGGGTTGGCCACCATGACCACTAGGATGGGAATGTAGGTGGCGCAGTAGTTAGGCAGCACCCGCACCAGGGCGCCCTTCAGCGATTGCAGGTTGTGACAGCTGAAAAAAAGGTAGTCTAATTGTTTATTTATTGTTGTGCACGACTACTACGTGATGCATAATTTTTCTGAATGAAATATGAGCTGAAGTCTCGCACAATATTTCTATTCAATAGCGTTGAATACTTAGAAGTGCTACTATATTATGTAAGACTTTTTTTGTCTCTTTCTCTCTCTTGTGATTTATCGCAAATTTGTATTGGTTGGGTAAAAATATTTAGCTCTCTCTCCATGTATATTCTTACTCCAAGATTTGAACATAGATACATATGTACAAACTGTATCACTGCACTGATGGTTATTTTCTTTTTTGTTAATTTAGTTTGATTTATGAGTATTAGTTGAAAGAAATTCTAACTAGCAGGAAAGGAATGGAGGCAGCTAAGACTCTCTACGGGTCGTAGCGCCGATAATGTGCGTGTGTATGAAAAAAAATTCTACTCACTTAGCATTTGGATAGTAGAGAATGGATAAACCAGTGGCGGTGAGTACAGCGGGTAGACCCCACGACACACTGTGGTAAACGCTGGTGTAACTGTCTCTGTTACGCAACAACAGGTGCGTATCTATGGCGTAGCACAGCGTCCAAATCCACGTGGCCGTGTAGAAATATTGCGTCCAAGCCTGGAATTTTTTTTATTGAATAGTTGGAAACATTATCAATGGCCCATTTGCACGATGATTTAAAAAACAAAGATTCGGGAAGCTTTTTGATTGTATTTTGAAAACCACAACATGTTTTTGAAAACATAACATTTTTAATAACAGTGGAATCAAAGCATTTTCTATAAACCAGAAAATTGATTTTTATTGACGTCAGCCAATGTGTTATTCATCTGTCAATGGAGGTAACTAATTTCCCGTTATATTAATTGAACATGATGGAATTAATCATGGATTAAATCATCAATCATGGTAACCATGATCGTAGAAATAAATCAAAAAATTAAAGTTTGTAGCGCGCCGTTTTAAGCTTGCCACTACACCATCTCTTTCCCCCGTACAGCACCATCCTGCTCACCCACCACTAAGCAAATCAGGATGCGCCGACGCCTTCTGCGCACCTCCCACCCTCGAGCCGCTACATAAACCACACCCCGCAACAAGGAATGGGCTATATAACAGGCTGCGCGCCCTAAATCAGTCAGTTCGTCTGCAGCTCGCTCTTGGCTAGTACGCTCTCTTAGTTGCGCTTCGTCCTCTGGCACGACCCTCTAAGGAGTATTCTACTACCACAAGTACAGCACCAACCAGACCCCCCCCGACTGCTGCCCTAGTTGCGCTTCGTCCTATGGTACGACCCTCTAAGCAGAACCACATACAGTTTTGTTGTTTCCAAAGCCTAAACGGCAAGGTTCCCTCCGATCCCTTGCTCAGTTAATTAGTGAATTGATACATTGTGACTATTTTTACCATATTATGTGATCTGTGAACTTACTTACTTTAAATAAATAACCTTTTACCAACAAACGTGTTATAAGTTTACATTGAAAACCCAATTAATTTGTGCACATCCCTTTTTTGTGGTTTTGTGACAAAAAAAAATTATTCTTTAAATATTTAATTAAAGATTTTCATTTTTTTTATAATCACATTCAAAATAAATTCTCCGAATCATTTATTTTGTATTTTTTGTAACACCTTGAAAATAATATACTAAAAAAATTATTACTGTCAAACTATAATGTCACGTAAAATTTCAAAGGCCGACCAAATATTGCCGTATTATTTGATCTCTAAATGTATTTTCAAAATATCTGCTTATTTTATTATTTTTACATGTCAAAGCTGTTTCCGTTATTTAAAAAAAAAAAAAACTGTATCGGTTTTTTCGGAAGCTAAGACATTGACAAACTAAAAAAAAATAAAGAAAACATTAAAAATAAAATCACTTACTGAGGTTATAGCACAAAATAAAACGTTGGAAGTATCATCTTCTATGGGAATCATGCTTTTGTAGTTCATCCATAGAGCGGATCGCACCATCACCCCTGAAATTAAAGAGAAAGTAAGATTTAATGTAATCATTAACAGCTATGCGATTTTAAACTTTTTAAAAATGTTTTACTCTTGAAGTAACAATATATGGAGAGAGAGCTAATTCTTTTTACCCAACCTATACAGATTTGGGATAGATCACTTTCTCCGGGTTTTTATGTCGTACATCATAAGAAAGAAAGAGACAACAAATTTTCCCGAATTATCACACCGCTTTAAAGTATTGTTAGAATGTTCTTCGTATCCCGCGTCTCCGTTGACTCCGCCTACACGTTATGATACGCAAAATAAATTGAGATAACTCAACGGTTTATTAGGTCACATGTTATATATTTTTTAAACAATACTGTTAAAAAGTGGTTATACGAATAAACAAAAACATTATGTCGACATGTGCTATGAATGGATGTATAAATACTCTAGCCCTTGTCCTAGTCACGTCCAGGTCTAGCCGAGTCTGACAAAACTCGTATAAACTGACTATAGCTCTCTCTACAGCGCTCTCTCTTGTATATTATTTCTCTGAGGTTTTACTATAGGTATCGCAACCAGAGTAATACAATATTATGATAAGCTGTTTATTCACGTATTATACAAATAAAATATCAAAACAGGTAAATAATACATTATATTTACCATGATAATAATTCAATTTGACCTATATTCCTACTGGTGCATGTGTATCATAGGAAAAAGCAAGCGATACTTTGTCTGTTGGCACTTACATTTTACCCGGAATCATTTTGAAAAATTTAGGTTAGGTTGAAGAGCAAAACTTAACTATTAAAAATAAGGCCTGGTTGTTTGAACCCCTGTCTCATTTGACAATGTCATCAAATCAACTATCAACTGCATTAATTTTTTTTTACATTGGCCACTTCAAATAGCCCATAAATAAATTAGCGTTTGGTCAAATTTTAAGTCAAGAATCATTATGCTATACAGGTATACCATTGTTGATAAAAAAACAACCCTACTTACAATTTCATCAAACGCTGAAGGGCCGAGAATCGGCATTTAACGGGGACTGTTACTCCCATGGAGTAAGAAATATGGAGAGATACCTTTGCGAAACAGTGTAGTCAGGTTGATTGACTGTATACTGACTCGATAGAAAGAGGCAAAGATATATTAAAGGATGCTGGATAGCCTATTAGTTACCAACCACATGGAATTCTGACATTTTTAATAAACATATTTGAACACATTAAACAAAAGAGTATCAATACATCATTAAAATGATTTATAAAGTCAAAATATCACACAAACACTAATAGCAAAAGGTTTGCCTAAATAATGATGGAAGCTTTTTGTTGATTTTATGTCATTTCATCATTAAAAATTAGAAAATCTAAAGTTCGGTCAAAAATATTTAAAACTGTTGAAATACCTCTGAAAAGTGATGTTTTATAATCTTTGTTTGGTCTTATTTGAAAATTAACGGATAGCACATATCGCCATCATGTTTGATTTATTTGTATAACCACTGCAAGTTTTTTAATCAACACAAATATAGGAAATAACCTCAAAATCCGTTGACGTAAGTTATACGACTCGAGGATGTGAAGTTAGCGCGGATGGAGAACATTCTTACATACTTAGTGCAATATTATGTGACGACTTTTCTTGTCTCTTTCTCTCTCATTATATATACGACGTAAAAACCTGGAGAAAATGATTTATCGCAAGTTTGTATAGGTTGGGTAAAAAATATTTAGCTCTTTCTCCACAATTGAGGTGATTTTCCACAAAAACGGGCGCTATAAAAATCATCCAAATATTATTATTATTATTATTATATATTCTTACTCAAAGGTTACTCCACACAATGCAAATAATGGATTTGGCAGGTATCAATTTTATAATATGAGGATACCCATACAACATTTGTTAGCGGGCGTTTTTCGCCAATCCATTTTAATTTTTTAAAATCTTCTTCGGACTCTAATTCCCAAACAGTACAACGCCTAACAATAGAAGATGCGTAATTTTTACTTCACCGGATACCTGCTTTAACACATTTCCCGTAACCCTCCACTAATTTGTAATAACCGTGTTTTTTGTTTCCCGCAAGCAATGTGTCATATATAGTTATCAAATTTCTTTCTTTAGTTTTAAAATAAAATTAACACCTATATTAAATGATAATTAATTATTTCAGATCTGAGCACTTGCCTAATGAAGCCAGGAGATCGGCTACCGCCAACCAGATGATGATTTGCCTACCCCGAGTGCTCACATTGGCTCTAGCCTGCTCTTCCCTCGGAAGAATCTGGAAGAAAGGTGTGAATTGAAAACATCTACGCTGGCTTACATTCGCAGAACATTCATAAAAATGGTACATTAATTAGACGTTATATTTTTACTGTGGTCTTCAAAGCAGCGGGAAGTTTTCGTGGCATTTAAGACCTTATCGTCGACCGCAAAAACATTGACCATATACTGAATTGTATTGTTATTTATTATACATTTATTTTACTCCTTTGTACAATTTAAAGTGTGTCTACATGTGCAAGCCTTCAAGATGTCAATAAATAAATATTTCACAAACCTAGAAAATAACTAAAAACCATTGCTAAAATTACCAAAAAATACTTAGATTAAAACCCTCTCGTTAGATTTAAATATGAGATAAGCGTAAGTCATCCCGAAATGCCATTCGACGGCTGCAATAAAAATACATCGTTAGAATTGAAACAGGATTTTTTTCAATGAAAAGGAATTGTCTAACAATAAAAACAGTTCCAATGCACTTCTCGAATTCCCCTTATTTGCGTATCGTTGCCAATTTCAGTAATTCCTGGAAAGTAGCCAAATATGATTTACGTGGTGATGAATAGCCATCGACACTATTCAGGGTATTGACGGAGAACAAACTTATTTTGATTATAACTATTTTATTTCCAGCATTCAGTTCTCGGTCTACATTTTTGCATTTAAATAGAATAAGACCAATCTTGTTGACTTGTGAATTAAAAAATATGATAGAACAAATTAAAAATTACCTGGTATAAAGCACCCACTATGCCGATAATGGACGAAGTCAGACACAAGGCATTGTACGAGTTTGTATTGAATTCATCCATAACCATGACGGCCATGTCTGTTTCATTGTTGCTGTGGTGGCAGCAGAAAGTCTGTATGGTAGGGTCCGCCATCATACCACTGTTAGACACTGCAAACACAAACCAACTGATAAACAAACATAAACTCGTTACAATCCAACAAGAATCATGTCAGATTGACATAGAAACGTCGATCAATGAATGCAACATAAAAACCATTGAACATTACACAAGTTTAATGATAATTTAACACAAAACAAACCTATAGGGCATGGGTGAAACATGATTAAACTTATATTCAAAATCGATTAATTAAAAATATATAAAATAGGTTTTTTTCAATTTTAGTGGTGAGGGTAATAAACCAAGAGAGTGTTTGGCCTACCTACATCAAACTATAATAATAATTCACGAAGATTTCTAGGATGCATTCATTTATCAATGTAGGTAGATCATTTTGTAAACAAATGAAGCAATATGCATTTAGTGCAACCCATTGATGCATGGTATTGCTACTAACCTTTTAACACTACAATTTTGTTGATAGTCGCGCTATCAAAACATGTCTCATTAGTTAAATTTATAATGTGCAACACATTTTAAAAATTGTTTATCAGCATTCAGTCATTCGCACTTACAGATAGTAGTTGACATTTGAGAGGTTTCTGGTGTTGCCATCATTAAAAATAATATTGCTTAATATATAATATTACTTAATTTTCTGTGCTAAATAAGGCTTTGACCGTAGCTATTGCTCGTCATGGTATATTGTTGAACTGACAATTTCAAACAAGGTTTTCATCTTACCAGGAAATGCACGGTAACTTACTAATTACGTAATAGCATCATTATTGTATAATATATTAATTCACGATTATTGTGAATAAAGTTTAACCGTGGCCCAAGTAAATAATGCGTTTCATTGCGAAAATCCTTTCGCTACCTAATTTTTTCCTTAATGTCGAGTAAAATCTTTCTGTTACGGAGAATTTCGTTAAAAAAAATACGGTTTTTTGTCTTGTAGCTGAAACTAAAAACATATTTTTTCGATGTATGATGATCGCAAATCCCATTTCCTTGAAGTTAAAGAAAATTGGTATGCGTCAAACAATAAAAGTAAGTACTTACATAATTATTTGCTATTTGCATCTTCGACACTACACCTGATTGTATTTTTTTTTCTTACTGTGATTGAATTCAAAGGACCATATTTTTTCTAAGTAGAATTTGAGGTGTCTCGCTAGATTTTTTTTGTTTCGATGGTTATATTATTAATTAATATGATCATGGACATGTAACATCGGGAACTTTACTTCATATTTATATTTTGACTAGAAAATTTTACATTTATAACGTGTTGTAGTTCATTAAAATTACATAAGATATTTGACAAACCGTTGATTTATCATTTCTATTTGACCATACTGTCTTAAATTATTTAAAAAACCTTATAAAAAATATAAATTAAAGTCAATTTGTTGCAACTTTAATTTTCGCCTCTTGGTTTATTGTTTATATAAACTCCAATTCAGTCTTTTTTCCATTCCAGTGTGAGAAACTTTTTGACAGCAACTAAAAAGGTCGGCATTGTTGTTTTGGTTAAAATGGTGGCATTTGTAGTGATTCCTAGGGATGGTTGATATCGGAAATTGGGTGTACCTGCGGTTCCAGTTACCGGTTATTATTTATCCGGTTCTTTTTGGAACCGGTTTCTGGTGCCAGAAAAGTTCCTCGAAGGAGATTTTTATACTCAAATCGAAAAGTACTAGCAAATCGACCAAAGTTCCTCCCCTAAAAAAGTGTTGGCAAATCAACTAAAAAATGGAACTGTGAAACGGTTCCCCGTCAAATGGACCTTTCCGTCAAAAACCTATTGTGCCCAAAAAAGGAACCGGTTCCTCAGACAAATGAAATCGATTTTTATTTGTCAAAAAGAGGAACCGGTTCCTCAGAGAAATAATATCGACGGTTCCAGTGACCGGCTTGGAACCGGTTCCTTTTAACCGGGACAGGAATATCGACCACCTCTAGTGATTCCCTCCCACTCTGATCAGGGCCTAATTGAGTTGTTGTGATTTGTGATGACTGATGAAGTTTGAGCAAATATCTATTTAACTGTCAGAAAATTAGACAAGACGCCATATTGTTTGTAACATTATTATTTTTCAAACCCTTCGTTCAAGGTTTCATTTTATTGTATCCAAAAATGACTTGACGACTATATTTATCTCCAAACAACTGGTTTTCTTCAGGCGAGGAATTAACCACTGCCAGAAAGTTGTGAGTCAATCGCTAACAATAAAGGGGAATAATATAATTATATCAGTTTCTTGTTTATTGAAAAAAAAAAGGATTTTACAATACATTGAAATTCACTTCTGTACATATATTATTAGCACAATATATATGAAATATGATTATAGTATATGGTACATTGTACATATTACATATTAAACATAAACAAATAACTCGTCAATAACATTTACAACTTATCTACCGCGGCTTGGTTGAATATGAAATCTGTTTGGTGGAATGAAAAAAATGTGTTAATACATTAATATCTAACTACTTCGAATGTTGAATGACCCGGAAAAAAAACAACGACCATCGCTGGATCTTGTTTCGTGTAGGTATGCAATAATATAATATTGTACAGGTTGCAAAAAATAAATTTAAGTACGTGCCTACCTACTCGTAAATCATTCCTCCTTGATTAAAGAAATCAATCAAACATGAAAACAGATTAGCTTTTATTTATGACCAGGGGTGGATTTGCCAGTTCTCTTAAGGGGTGGATTTTATAGTTCTCTATATATATATATATATATATATATATATATATATATATATATATATATATATATATATATATAACAAAACTAATATTTCGTAAATGTGTTTTTAATGATAACGTTACAAATTTTAGAAAGCGTTAAAACATAATGTTAAATATTACATACGTATCTACCTAATCCTCGCAAGATTTGTAAATTCATTATAGTTTTCAAGAATAAGTCGACTTTACCATCAAAATTGGACAAATACTTTCATTAATATGTATATATATATTTTTTGGATTCTTTCATAATCCTCTGCTAACTAGCTGGGGCTTATTCAAATACCCCTCATAATGTCTATCTAACTACAAGTTGAGGTGATTTTTCACAAAAACGGCGCTATACAAATCGTCCAAATATTATTATTATTATTAAGTGCGGCTCATTAGGCCTTATAGTAATATCACCATCTGATGGTTGGATTCAATTGACTGAATTTTAGTTTACATTAGTGAGTTCTTAAGGAAAAGGCCTTAACTGGATAATTTCTCCAAAAAATAAAAACGCGTGTATAATACAAGGTAGCCAAGATAATAGGTTTATTTGAATCTTGATGGTTGTTAAAAAATACTCAATATGCCGGATTTCCGAGGGTGCTGGATGAAAGTTACTCAATATGCCGGATTTCCAATGGTGCTGGATGAAAGTTACTCAATATGCCGAATTTCCAATGGTGCTGGATGAAAGTTACTCAATATGCCGGATTTTCGATGGTGCTAGATAAAAGTTACTCAATATGCCGGATTTCCGATGGTGCTAGATAAAAGTTACTCAATATGCCGGATTTCCGATGGTGTTAGATGAAAGATGGTAAAATAACACTAATTTTGTCCAACGGGACAACAGTTTTATAAAAATGATATAAAATAACCCTTTGAACCACTAGGTTTTACGCATCCCTTGAAGATTTTGAAGTGATAAAATAAAATATAAAATTGGGGGGGACTCCAATTGGTGACCCGAGTAGGACCCGGATTAGTGAAATCCGCCCCTGTATCAAATACCAACAAAGAAGTAACCAAAACAAGTGTCTGAAATAAATATATTTATTTTTAGATATTAAAGAGACATCATGGTGCGGCATCATTTATAAAAATAATTTGTTCCTTATTGTTTAGTTAACATATTATTTCTTATTCAAATTAATAACCTGATATTAGAATTACACAAAATAAAACAGTTTTTGGTGTTTCATTCCTGCATTAATAAAATAAAACAAATATACATTCACATTTTATCAAAAATATTTTTTCTTAGCAAAATGTGTATCAAATATCATAATATTGAATGTATGATCAAAACAAAATAGCATAAACATGTCATGCCTTAATAAGTAAATGCAATAATTAATTATGAATAAAAAAAAACTATTACTAAAATGGTAGAAGTACAGAATTAAAAAATAAATAAATCATAAATTGATTGAAGGAAGTAGTTTTGAACAGGTTATGCAACTTACATATCTGACTCCGTTGTGCTATTATCAAAAGGTAGGAGAGTGGTTGAATCGGAAGATGGAGTAGTTGTCGGGTCAGAAGGTAAATCAGTAAGTGATTCAGATGTTGAATTAGTGAGAGGAATAGTTGTTGAACCAACGGAAGAAATAGTTGAAGTTGGAGAGGAATCAGGAGAATCACTTGCTGATTTGGCAATTATTACTGGTGCCAAGGGTATTACTCGGAACTCATTCTCGTCCGCAACTTCATTTATTAATTTGCAAGGAGGGACTAGCGGGTCATACGCATCTGAGACACTAGCACTGGTACAGTTCAGTTTACCTGGTAAAGGCTTGTTCGCTTCTTTGTTCAAGTCAGTCAAAAACGAACACGGGATTGTTGTATTCTCCGCAACCCCCTTCCTCAAAACTGTAATGGAACACTTATCTCCTGTAGAAGATAAAGGAATAGGTTCCGCAGTTTGGTTTACTTTCACGTTAGGTGCGAACGAGGTCGCAATCTCACAAGGGATCGCAATGACGGAGTTTGTTCCATTTTCCGACAGCAAAGTCAGCGTGCAATTCGACAGATCTTTTAAGGGTGCAGCATTTTGCGCCTCGGCATTTTGCGTTGGATGTCGGTGGTTGGAGTAGCTGGAAGAGTAGCCGGGCGAGTTGTGGTAGTAGTGGTGCGTGGCGTGCGAGTTGCCCGATGACCTCGCCAGGTTCCAGATGGCCAAACCACCCAAAACTTTGGTTAGGGTAGATCCGGAACTTGAACTCGGGGCGTACATGCCGTAACCCGGAGGAATGGGCGGGTGGTAAGCGGTATAAGCCGGCGCGTGGTATACAGGTTGACTGTTAAATCCATTATAACCAGGGGGGTGATATCCGTAGGCGGGTGGGCCTTGCGCGCCGTATGCCGGAGGCTGGTGCGCGCTGTAGGCAGGGGGGTAGTGGGCGTTGTAGGCGGGAGGCTGGTGCGCGCTGTAGGCAGGGGGGTAGTGGGCGCTGTATGCCGGGGGGTTCTGGACACCATGCGCCGGAGGACTGTGAACGCCATACGCTGGTGGATTGTTGTGCGTCGGTCTCATGCCTGTGGCGTGCGATCCTCCCGCGCCAGATAGGCCGCTACTGGGAGGGTACGCCGGGGAATTTTGCGACGGTGCGTGGCTGAAGCTCGGTTTCGTGTTCACAGCGGGGGGAATAACAGCGTGCGAACCTGCGCCAGACAGTCCTCCGCTATGGGGATAGGAATGTGAATTGCTCGGCGCGTGGACTGGAGGAATATACCCACCAAACTGAGACGGATTATATCCATTATACACGGGTGCGGATGGGTTATGCTGATTCGGTTTCACGTTGGTGCTTGTCAAGTGGCCCCCAGAGCCGCCGGACAACCCGCTGCTGGGGGGGTAGGAGGGGGCGTTGCTGGGCGAGCGATGTCCTCCAGCCCCCGAGAGTCCGCTGCTCGCGGGATACAAGCTTCCGGAAGTGATGGGAGGTCCCTGGGGATGCACCCCAGAGGAGCCCGAATGCAACGGAGTCGAATGTACCTTCCCCACACTCGGTTGGTAGGAAGGGTTGTAGGCGGGTTGACTAAAGTGGTAAGATGGCGCCGGCTTCGGGGCGGGGTGTCCCGAGTGGGACGGCGCAGGTTTTGGCGCGGAGTGCACCGGATATGAAGGTGACGGCTTTGAAATGGAGTGCGAAGGTCTGGAGATTGAGGGGGAAGGCCTGCTGCCCCAGGAGCCCCAGGAATGCGAAGAGCCGCGGGAGCCCCCGCTGGTGCGCCCTCCGCCCCCGGATCTACCAGCTTCATTCTGTACAACGAACACTAACAAACACACTAATGTTAGTTTGAGAATCTTCATGATGCTGGTTTTAAGCACAACCCACGTTTAAAACATCAAGGTTCAAGTTTGATTCACAACCGCTGTTTTTTAATGTTCAACTTATTATCAGTCTGTATGTCCGATTCGGACAGATTCACGCTATCGACTGACCTCTCGATATTGCTCTAACGTCTAGCCGTGAACCGGTTTATATTTTGTTTTGCGTTCTTGGTGTATGTTTTTTTGCGATAAGAGAGGTCTTGCGGCTATGGGTCTCAACAAGTTAATTATTAATTATTTATTATTAATATGATAAGTTATATATTCTGGGATGTTGTGGCCACCTGCAAAGGATATCCACATCCTCGTTATTTTTATTCTTATTCTGCAATCTAGATTGCATAACACTAGTATTTGATTAGTTTATTTATGCCGTTTCTGACAAATGCGAACTCTTTTTTGAAGATTTGTCAAACTTCATCGGGACAAAAAAGATTATCAACCACTTGACCAGCAAAAGCATCGGGCTCCCTTCTCACATGGTGCAATTTCAAAAACTCAATCTGATATATTTTTTTACTTATAATTTGGCAGTGAAAATTGCTAAAAAAAACTGTTTAGTGTATCACGTTTATTATTGAAAGTCAACGCGATAGAGCGAAGTTTTATTAATTTAAATAAATATCAGTTTTTTGGGCTACTTTTGAACGTTTTCCTTTGAAGCATCTTCGAGTAATTATATTTTTTGTCCTAATGGCTGCCATTTGTTGATTGAAGTCGGAGAATTCAAATAACACATTCGTTTATGTTTTTTTACACATGAGTTTTTTTACTAAGATTAATTTAAATCATTTCGGCGTGGATATAAGCGGACGCTACTCCAAACTTACTAACTCACTTTATTATGTTGTTGTTTTTACACATTTTGTTGTAAGAAATAAGATAAAATGTTTCATTTAAAAACTCATTACAGATGACGCACATGCAGTAAAATCCGCATTCGTTAGAATTAATGATTTTACAGCTTAGCAAGAAAACAGCTTTATTAGATATTCATCCGAGAACAAACAGGTGTACTATAAAATAAATTACCTAATTACTGTAGGTTCATAAGTTGTCATAGTTACAAATCTTCCTCAATCGTTAAGATTACAATAGTTTTTGAGGATAAATGCAAACTTGTATGACCTATTATGACTATGACCTGATGTTGAAGTTGGACTATTAACAATCTGAATTCCTTCCAGTCAAATGCGAAAAGCTTTAGCTTCTCAATTGCCAATTTAACACATTTCTTATATATTTTTCAAACCTTTTTGATAAATTAGCATACAGTGTATTAAATTGCCCTGCTCTCTCATATGATATTCCAGAAATGGATGCAACGGGCTGATCTTTCCGAAGGATCTGTTTGGCTTTTTAAAAAGGTGAATACAAAAATGATTGGGGAAGGAGACGTTGAAGAGGAGTGTTGGAAATACTTGACTACCCAAATTTAACCACTGAACAAAGCTAAAGCCATTTAAAAAAATAATTTCTGAATGGTAGGTACATAGTTTCTTACAAGGGCGATACTAAAATAATCTCTGGAACTGTGTAGGTGCATTGTTTTTTAATATATGTATATTTTTTATAGTGAGTACCGCACAAGAGTCTCAACTGCTCCCAACCGTTTAGAGCCAGTGAGACTATGGCATCCCCAACCGGGGTATGTTGTGAAAATGAAGGTAGTGGGAAGGGGATGAATAAGAGGAAGGTTAGGAAGTACCTGGCTATTCAGATCTGGTCACCAAGCACTGCTAAAGCTATTTCAAGCAACGTTTCGATTCTGAATGATGGCCTTTACCAGGGAATCTACCACTTTTAAATTTAGTTCGGACATATTCGTACATGTAGCACCACTAATGTTGCACCACTAAATGTTTCACCCTCGTATGAAAAGGATAGCCATTCAAAGAATATGTGTGTGCGGAAGAGATAGCTATATGAAACGTGTTTCGAATGTATGTCTCGTTGACTTGGTTTAGTGCAACCATGCGCATTGTCTCAGTAACGTATCTACATCATTTAATTCATCTAAGTATTTAACTATTTTTTACCAATTTGTCGCCGACGTAAAGTCCTTTTGCCTTTCCAGCGAAGATATTTAAAATTATTTACGAATGTATTTCTTATTTAACTTCCTTCTTAATTATTTTTAAGCTGGCCCTAAAATACGTAATTGAATAATAGGTATACCAACAAGTAAACATTATTCAATTATTCTCCCATTCCCAAGAAACGTTATTATTGTGAAATTCACCAGCTGAGTCACTGATTCCTTTCTTGAAATTATTGACAGATAACCTTTTTCTCGTTTCCATTTCACTTAATATCACAACATCATTATTATGTACCTATCTACCAACTTTGACGCATTAGTAAAAATAAATAATTTCCTTTGTGAAAATTGAAATTACAAAATTTTGAGAATAATATTTTCAACTCCACACCTACCTAATAAAGTACTTGCCTATAATTTATTTTAGCAGACATTATTCTATCTTTGAAATGGGTGGGTTAGAGTATTTATTAATTCGTGATTTTTCACGAGTCACAAGTAGTTTTATGATAATAACATTTTAATTAATTTACAAATATAGTTTAGTCTGCGTATTCGGATAGATACAAAAACTGCTTATTTAAGCACGTCAGCACACAAAAATACATACCTTTTGGTTTTCTAATACAAGCAATAGGTACTACAAATTATGTATCTGTTAATTCTACATGGGTAGTTAGGGAAATGTCTGGGTAAAGGTTTCCAGTGAATGCAATTCTTTTGCTGTAATCTTTAATTTTTTTATTAAATGCATGCTGGAGTTTAAGGTAAAACCTATAAAAACGCCTTCGTTAGTTTTCAAACTGCACCTTTTAGTGATACGTATTGCTTGTATTAGAATGCCACAAAATGACGTCTAACGCCATTTTGAGTGCTTTGAGTTTTTAAACCAGTTAGGTTAACTTTTCGACGTTTTTGAAACGTACCTAATAAGCAGTTAATTAAAACAAAATAACATGGTAGAAAATCTGTTTTTTGATGCAGAGCAAAAACTCTAGAACGGTGAGCTCTGGCGTCAATTTGTACAGCATTTTCTGTTAGATCAACGAACATATCGTCAGCTGGCCAAGACATTTAGATTAAGAGCCATGGGTCTTCGAAATATACATTTGATTAAAAAAATATATTTTCAATTTTTTTAAAAGAAAAAGGGCCTTAAAATAATGTTGTAACTTTGACTACTCTTTGAAAAATAATTATTATGATTTACTTATGTAAGAATTTTTTGTGTTTAAAGCTTAGTTTTTTCTTTCAAACCATTTAGGAATGATCATATCGTATCAGAATGGCAAAACGGCTGAAGGGCCATTTTAAGAAGTTTTTTTTTTTTTGGTGTACAATAAAATTCAAGTCTTCAGTAGTACCTGGTTGGCTTTTGAAAAAAAAGTTAACCCAGGTAACTCAATGCTCTCACTGAGTTACAAAACCAAAACAGTCCCAAACTTGTGTCGGTTGAGTCAAGCCTTCTCCCAAATGGTAAATATATTTTAGATGGCTGAAGGGTCACCTAAAGTCTTTAGAATCAAACGAAAGTTAGAGCTTTCGATGCAGAAAAACAAACCGACCAAAACTGCGTATTTTACTCATTTTTGACCAAAGTGTCGCTTAGCCTATTTGTCTTTCCGTCTTCGTTATAATTATGGACACAACACTGCTTTTTCCAAACAATTGGCGAAATTACTGTGATACTTTTACGCAATATGCCAAACATTATATTTATTATTTTGAGTATTCCAAATACAAATCGGAAATTGGTCTAATTTTTGTAATTTAATTTAATCAAATTCCATATTATTATCATCAAAGTGAAGTTAGTTAAAGATCCAACGGTCCTGGTCGGTGTAATACCATTGCTGGCGGAATGATGATTGCTGGCGGAATGCTGATTGCTGGCGGAATGATGATTGCTGGCGGAATGCTGATTGATGGCGGAATGCTGATTGCTGGCGGAATGAGTTTGCTGCGAAGGGAGATCGTTTGAGGTAGTTTCATTTTTATTTCTCCAGATTTTATTTAAGCGAGTAGATATTAGTTTTATTCCGTCATTTAGCGACGACAAAATACCACTTTTCTTTGGCTTTTTATCCACATTCTCTTCACTAGAGTGTGAATTGTTTTGATGACTTTGGGGTAGAAGAGTCGAAGCTTCCAGTTTTCTCTTTTGGGGTTCAATAAATATTGGAGGAGAAATTATCCTTACAGGGATTCTGCTTTTCCCAGCATTCCAAGTCCCAGGCTGATTTCGTGGGACATCTGAGGACGCCTTCACGAAAGAAGTACTGTTTGTTTGGGATTTCGTGGTTTTATCTGACGAACCGTAGACCATTCCCAAACAAATGCAAAATAATGTCAATACTAAAACATTCATGACTGCTTTGGATCAAAACGGTAACTTTAATATATCGATAGCACAATGATTTTGAAACACGATTGGATTTTGACGATTGACTCAATTGTGGAGAACAGATTCACACTTGCCACTAACTTTTGTAAGTGACGCTAACTATGACAAATAACCAATATTTATACCAAATGTTACGCCTTCTTCAAATCTATATTTTGCTACACCTAATCAAAAAGTATAATGATAAGTAAAAGGTCAGGAATCAGCCTTGCGGTAGGTGGCAAAATAAACTTATAAATACCAGAATGCTTAATATTATAGCTGTGGCTTAAGCTGGATTCACACCAACGTCCGGATCCGCTCAGTGACGATACTATTCCGCATGAGAGCTTATTGAAATGGTATGAATATCAATCAAGGAGTATGTGCCAAGACCTTAGAGTAACAATATACAGAGACCGTCCTAATTATGAGTCAAATCGTTCATACTCGCAAAATACAGCTCTCTCTTTATGCTCGTTTCTATAGACATATGAGAAAAAGAGACAAACAATTGTTATTAAGAACATATGATTTGGGGCGTGCTAAAAGCCGTGTAACCATTTTTTCAATATATTACTAACTTCACAGTAGTCGAATTGACAGATAAAAAGCTTAAAATATATAATTACTTAAGTGAATTTAGTGCAATATTAAAAAAAAACGATATGGCTATATGTGCAGTTGTTGGTTGTTTCAACTGAAGTAACAAAAGACCAAAAAAATCAGTTTCCACAGGTATTTATCCAAGAATTCGTATTTTTTAGTTTGACCTCAAATATTTTACATGCTAACCTACAAAACAACTTTTTACCTACACCAATATTTAGTCAATCTTTGCATTATTTGTTTCGATATAATAAACTCCCGTTTAAAATGAGTTTGAATGCATTCCTAATATGTTTTACTTCGATAGATATACGGGATTCTGACGTAAATTTGTATGAATGGGGATTCCCTGATTAGTCCAACATCCGAACGTATCCATGTCTCTTTCTTTCTCATGTAGCAACTAAAAATTGTTCGCGAACAGATAAAGACGGAATAATGTTTATCTTTACGGTTTTCTTCGCATCCGATTGGCTGGAAGCATATACGTCATACCTCCTTTGGTCAATGCTTGGTCAAAAAGTAGCGTCAAAATTTCGCAAAGTTAGGTCTCTATATATTGTTACTCTAAGGTTAAAACAAAGTTGTGTGGGAGTATATCCTCTCTGCTCACCCTTGTAATATTTAACTACTTAGTTGGTTAAATAATTATTTTGATGTGTAAAATTTTTTTTTATTAAAAACCATTTTTTTTAAACTAAATAATATTTTTAATTATTAAATCCGGACGTTGTTGTGAATCCAGCCTTAGTCTATCCCAGGGCCGGTCCTGTGCAACTGTGCTTTTAAAACCTATACAGAGGCGTGCACTTCATTAAGGCACATAACTCAGAGAGCAATAATACACAGGAGGGAGCGCTTCTGTAGTCAGTGTTGATGATTTTTTTGTCTGACTCGGCTAGACCTGGGCGTGGCTAGGACTAGGGCTAGGGTATTTATACATCCATCCATAGCACATGTCGACATAATGTTTTTGTTTATTTGTAAAACCACTTTTTCACAGTATTGTTATAAACGAAAATATAGCATAGAACCTGAAAAACCGTTGAGTTAGGTCCAGCTATGTCGCATATCAAAACGTAGTGGGCAGAGTCACCGAAGACGCAGGAGACAGAGAAAATGCCTACATACCGAATGGTGGTGCTATATTATTTGAGAAATTGTCTTGTCTCTTTCTCTCTCACGGTTTACGACGTAAGAGCCCGGAGAAAGTGATCTATCGCAAGTTTGTATAGGTTGGGTAAAAATATTTAAATATACCTCCTTCGAGGGCCTCCATGGTCGAGTGGTAAGACGCTCGACTACGAATCCAAAGGTCGCGGGTTCAAACCCGGCGTGCGCCAATATCTTTTATTTAATTAATATGTGTCATAACACATTTAATTCACTAAAAATAATAAAAAAGTATATTTGCGGCACGTTCTAGAGTGGTAGATACTCTAAGGATCGCCCCTTGGTGAAAGACCACCATTCAGAATAGAAACGTTGCTTGAAATGGCTTCAGCCGTGTTTGGTGACCAGATCTGAATAGCCAGGTACTTACCAACCTTCCTCTTCCCAATCTCCTTCCCCTACCCACTACCTTCAGCCTCACAACATACCCTATTTGGAGATGCTATAGTCTCACTGGCTTTAGACGGTTGGGAACAGTTGAGACTTGTGCGGTATTCATATAAAATATATATATATATATATATTATTACTCCAACGCAGATAAGTTCTTAATACAATGTTGAAATAAATAATGTGAAATTATTTTAAAAAAATAAATCAACAATTTCAAAAATACATAAGTTCAGCTAATCGCATCGCCGCGAGCGCCTCACCGACTTTCTACAATAACACGCACAACATGGTCCATTGACATACAAGTATTTTTAATATTTCTTAGTGAAATCTTATTTTTTTTTTAATTTTGACTTCACCTTTCTGTAAACAAACGGTTATTTTATTTTTTCGTAACTTTAATAGAACGCGAACGAGTTTAAAGCAATTTCGTAAGGATCTATTTGACCACTATGCCCACTAGGTAATGATGGGGCTGCGGTTGTGACTTTCAATTCGATAATATATCTGGTGCAGAGGGTAAAGGATGTTGTGGTCAGGACGTAAAGCGGGCATTCAATTAGGATGATTTATTGACATTCCTAATCACGTAGTCATTCACTGAGTAATCTATAACATCTCGATCCAATACAAACGAAGGAGGAAGAACGCTGATTCCAAAGAAAATAAAGATCATTTCGCCATGGGTAAAGGCCATAGAGTTGGTAGAGTAGTATCTGTCCAAGGCAGTGAAGTCAGTTTTGAACATGTTTTTGATGATTTTAACATGACTCGGCGTACCTGGCCGTGGCTAAGACTAAGGCTACGGTATTTATACATCCATTCATATCACATATCGACATAATGTTTTTGTTTATTCGTATTGCCACTTTTTCACAGTATTTTTATCAGCAAAAATAAAGCATATAACCTAAAAAACCGTTTGGTTGTGTCAAATTTAGTGGCATAATAAAAAATGTGGGCGGAGTCCCGCCGTGAACCAGGACCTTAAGATCATCCTTACAGTATATAGAAGCGGCCCATGAAATTTGCTGTCTCTTTCTCTCGTAGAAGCAGAGTATTATATTTGTTGTCTCTTTCTCTCTCATGGTGTACGACGTAAAAGCCCGGAGAAAGTGATTTATCGTAAGTTTGTATAGGTTGGGTAAAAATAATTAGCTCTCTCTCCATACATTGTTTCTCCAAGCTCTAGACGGTTGGGAGCAGTTGGGGCTCTTGTGCGGTATTCACTGCAAAAAATTAAATAAAAATGAATTTATTGATTGGCATAAGTTCGATGGTTTCCGGCAGCGCATTATAACATTTCATCCCTTTATATAGTAAGCTATTTTGTGTATTGGCTTTATTCTCTTTTGGTAGTCTGATTTCTTTGCATGTCATTGTATTATGTTTATTATCATTGCTGCTCATAAGTGCTTAACCTGTGAGAGATAGTTAGGATGCAGGAAAATTCTCTATAATTAATGTTTCATATTGTTTATTTAATACGGCTTGTTTCTGTGTTTCCTTCTTAACCGCAATGAATATTCGAAGTGAACTATCACTTAGTTATACGACTCGATGATGTGAAGTTAGCGGGGACGGAGAACATTCTTACATACTTAGAAGTTTTGCAACATTATGTGAAGACTTTTCTTGTCTCTTTCTTTCTCTTGTATTGGTTGGATAAAAATATTTAGCTCTCTCTCCATATCTAATCCAATAGTAATAATACGCTAAGCCGTCTTCAGTACACGATTTGTTAGATCGCCGCGTAAGGCAAAAGCAAAATTGGTAATTTTCGCTCACACGTAAAAAAGTTTGAAATTTTATTCCGACTACGCTACTTCACGATTTACTCACGATGTGCCTTTTGACGTGTATATATTATTACTCCAAGCTTACAACGCACGTTGGTTTCTCTAGTATGAGAGGGTTGGCAATAAATAGAAAAATTAAAATTACAGAGATTACTAAAGCTTGTTGTTATATCTTGACGTCACATATTTGTGCGATTTTACCCCCCACTTTTAACTCGACCAGACATTTCGTCGCTCTGCACCACGTCATTAAAGAATCGCTAATTCTCTGTGAACACGTATCATTTACAACACAATATTTAGGGAGTCACAACTTTTTACAACAAGCGCGGAAATATATATTTTTAACATGGATGCAGTACCTTCGGGTATGTTCTAAATACGTATTTAAAAAAAAAATCATTTGCTTGTTTGATATATTTGCTATATACATGTATATATATATATTTTAACATCTATGTGAACTTGTGATAAATTTACTGTGTATTCTAAAATATTTAAGATTATGGTTGACAATTGAGGGGCTTAGAAGCAAAGGCAGCAATCTCCAAAAACGGTTCTGTAGCATTGTCAACTTTGGTCTAAAATGAGTTAAATATACAGTTTTGATCAGTTTTCTTTTCTGCATCGAATGATCTGACTCTCGTTCGATTCTGAACACTTTTGTGGCCCTTAAGGCATCTCAAATATATTTACCATTTGGGAGAAGGCTTAACTCAATCGACGCAAGTTTGGGACTTTTTTAGCTTTTTTTATTTATTTTTATTAACGTTTTGTTTCTTGCATTATTTTTTTACATAACCTACCTCACTAGGCCATAAGAACCTGTTCTGAGGTAAGTGACAGTGAGTACAAGTAGAATATTTTTTTAAATGATCATATTTGTTATACAATGTTCTAGTTTGTCATGGTGAAGAATTGAAGTGCTATTTTAGGAGGTCTTCAATTTCCTTGCGGTCCTTACTCATTAGCCATTTAGTAATGTTTTGATTAAAGGAATACAAATTGATGATGGCTACAGTCTGTGGTGGGAGTTTGTTGTAAGTGTGAGGCGCGATGTACATGTGGTGTATTTGTGCAAAAGCTGTATTGTATTTAGGTACTTAAAGTCTTTCTTGTTGTTTGGCCCTTGTATTTTTATTTAGTGTGATATACATTAAAGATTTTGAAGAATGAGTTATTTTTAACACTATTTTAAGATATAACTGTCAGATATTGAGGATTCCTAAAAGTTGAAAGAGTGGCGTTGTTGGGCGCCTGAAGGGCTTTCTAAATATAATTCGCAAAATTACTTTTGTATTTTTATAACAGGACCTAGCAAGGTAATAGCAACTCCCCCCAACCCAGCTATTCCATATCCTATATGGCTTTGACATAAGGCAAAGTAAACACTACGCAACTCTTTCAGCTCAAGTACATTCCTTAGTATTTTAATAATGATATAAAATAAATATCGTCGCCGAAAGGGCAAAGGGGCTGAAGCGCCATTTTAAGAAGTTTACATCAGATCACATAATATTTTTTTTTGGTTTACAATAAAATACATAAGTCTTCACAGTGCCTGGTTGGATTTTGAAAAAAAAGTAAACTTAATACCCTCACTGAGTTACCTGAAGCGACAAAAAGCGAAAAAAGTCCCAAACTTGTGTCACTAAGTCAAGCCTTCACCCAAATGGTTAATATATTTTAGGTGGTTGAAGGGCCACTAGAGTCTTAAGAATCAAACGAAAGTCAGAGCATTCGATGCAGAAAGAAAAACTGATCAAAACTGCACGTTTAACTCATTTTGACCAAAGTGTTGCTTAAACCCTTTTGCCTCTCAAGCGATGATATTTACTATCACCGTTCAATTATGTGGTTTCCTTTCTGATGCCGTGGTTTCTTCTTATTTACATAATATGATGGGAATCAACCTTAGAGCAATAATATACAAACCTTAGAGTATACAAGAGGTAGCCCAAGCCAAAGCCAGTGAAGTCAGTTTTGGACTTGTTTTTGATGATTTTAACATGACTCGGCGCAAATGGGCGTGGCTAAGACTAAGGCTACGGTATTTATACATCCATTCATATCACATATCGACATAATGTTTTTGTGTATTCGTATAGCCACTTTTTCACAGTATTTTTATCAACAAAAATATAGCATCTAACCTAAAAAACCGTTTAGTTATGTCAAGTTTAGTGGCAAAATAAAAAATGTGGGCGGAGTCCCGCCGTTAACCAGCGAAAATAACCAGCTTAAGATCATTACGACAGTATTTAGAAGCCGTCCAAGAAATTTGTTGTCTCTTTCTCTCTCATGGTGTACGATGTAAAAACTCGGAAAAAGTGATTTATTACAATTTCGGATGGGTTGGGTAAAACAAATTAGCTATCCCTCCATATATTGTTACTTCAAGATACAAACGCTGTAACGGGTAACGCTGTAGATTGATCTGTAGTCAGTTTTTACTAGGTTTTACTGACTCGGTTGGACCTGGGCGTGGCTAAGACTAGGGTTACGGTATTTATACATGCATTCACAGCACATATCGACATAATGGTTTTGTTTATTTGTATGGCCACTTTTTCACAGTGTTCTTATAAAAATAAATATACCATATAATTTTCATTCTCTGTTTTATGCTTGCACCCTTATTTACATTACCTGTTCTCAACCAGGCCGCATATTTTCAAATGACTAGTTGTGTGATTAATCATGACATTCACATTTGAGTACTCTATTACGGTAGTACCGCATGACGGCCACATGATTTCGTTAATACTTTGATTTCACAAAATTTTGAATAAACTCCCTTTTTCCTTTGTACCCTTCATTAAAATCTCCTACTGTCATCCAACCTAACCTAACCTAACCTGACAATATTTGAAAATCTCCCACTGCCATTAAACCTAACCTAACCTGACGATATTTGAAAATCTCCTACTGCCATCCTAATAAGCGAAAAATGTTACTTGTGCAATGATGGAGGACTTAGCTAGCAGAGGAATTGAACTCACAGCGACAGGGTAGGAATCCGTATACATTTGGTTTATCACTTACTTCAATCGCTAATATAGAAGTAAAATATTCATTAGAAGAATCTCAACATAATCTGTTTCTCGACGAATCACCTTTAGATATACAAATTTTAACCAAATCCTGTACTGTACGACAAATTCAGAAAGTGAATTTTTAATTTCGCTCCCATGCCCTAAATCGGAAAAAATAAATAAATAAAATATAAAAATCATAATTACAATGTTTTAAATTAATAAGTGTATCTATCTGATGGGACCTTCCAGGTAAGTATGTTCCTGTATATTTTCTCTTTAAAATAGGAATTAGTATCTAATAATAGATAATTAGATCTGTACAGCGCCCTTGAGGTGATTTTTCACAAAAACGGCGCTATCCAAATCATTCAAATATTATTATTATTATGGACTATTTATTAGACAGGTGAACAAAATAAAAGACACAGAAAATTATGTGAAAGGTGTATTAACTGACATAAGCAAGCAAAGAAAAAATATTAAGATACAGAATAATGGAACATTTAGAGCATTTCTCCATGTATTCTTCCCATGTAGGCCTTTTGAAACGCGAAATCAGAATGACAGATTTGGATTACATATTTTTTAAATTGTGTAGTTGTTGATTTTTGTTCCTGGACTTTTGTCGGAGTCACGTTCACCTGCATATCGCTACTCTCCAAGACAAAGCTATGCATACGGCTAATGTTTACGTACAAGAACGCTCATCGATATAACGTAGTTTCACACGAGCGCCAGAAGAAAGTGTACAGACGTGTACCAGACCATCACCATCACCGGGAGGAAGTGGTAGAAGAGTACATTGCTATGTAGAGTTTGTCCTCCATTGGCAGGGGGTGACCTTTCCGCGGGAATTCGCTTCATCTCGAGAAAATCGAATTCTTCTTTGTCCATGATTTTTGTTTCCAGTGCTGACCTTTCCGTGGGAATTTGCTTCATCTTGAGAAAATTGAATTTAAATTTGTCCATGATTTTAGTTTCCAGTGCTTGTATCCGTGCATTAGCAGACTGGGATAAGACAGAAATATAAGGGACTGAAGGAATTTGCAAGGTATGCCTGTTTGTTGGTGTTTCCGAAATAAACTCGGACAACCAGCCGAAGCCGGGGTGGGCATCGCTCTGGGGAAAGCTCGCTGCTAAAATGCAGAGTATTATTGAGAGTATCTTCATATTCGGGTTTCTTTGGACACACCTTTAGATGCTTTGATGATTTTCTCAAAACTATTTGTGATATTTTATTTGGCACTGCCCGCACAGTTGAAACGACAAAATCCTGGTAAAGACTGACTGTCGACTGAAAGTTGATTAGTTGCAAAAGTGATCTTTTAATCTATCGAGTTTCCGGGAAAATATATTTTTTATTAGTATTTTATTCACTGCGAATATTCTTTGCGGTTTAGGAGGAAACACAGATACAAGCAGTATTAAATAAACAATATGAAACATTAATTATAGAAAAATTTCCTGCATGTTAACTATCTCTCATAGGTTAAGCACTTAAGAGCAGCAATAATAATAAACGTAATACAATGACGTGCAAAGAAATCAGACTACCAAAAGAGATTAAAGCCAATACACAAAATAGCTTACTATATAAAGGGATGAAATGTTATAATGCGCTGCCGGAAACCATCGAACTTATGCCAATCAATAAATTCATTTTTATTTAATTTTTTACAGTGAATACCGCACAAGAGCCCCAACTGCTCCCAACCGTCTAGAGCTTGGAGAAACGATGTATGGAGAGAGAGCTAATTTTTTTTACCCAACCTATACAAACTTGCGATAAATCACTTTCTCCGGGTTTTTACGTCGAGAGAAAGGGTTAACAAATATAATGCTCCGCTTCTACATACTGGCACAATGATCTTGGGCTCCTGGGTCACCGCGGGACTCCGCCCACATTTTGTGTTACGCCACTAAACTTGACACAACCAAACGGTTTTTTAGGTTGGATGAAATATTTTTGTTGATATCAATACTGTGAAAAAATGGTTATACGAATAAAAAAAAACATTATGTCGATATGTGATATGAATGGATGTATACATACCCTAGACTTGGTCTTAGCCACGCCCAGGTCCGCCGAGTCAGGTAAAAAACATCAAAAACTGACTACACTGCCTTGGATTGATACCACTCTATATACTCTAAGGTCTAGAGCCAGTGGAACTATGGCGTCCCCGATTGGGGTATGTTGTGAGATTGAAGGCAGCGGGGAGGGAAAGGAGATGGGGAAGAGGAAGGTTGGGAAATGCCTGGCTATTTAGACAAAAAGAAAATGAAATAATTAGATCCTTTGTAAACGTGACTAATATAAACCAAATAAAAATAAAACTAAACAATTCACGATGCAAAGTAGGTTGGCATAATACCTGCACATAAATAATTTTTATATTAATGTGTAAACGATTGTATTTTTTGTTTATATAATATAATAAGCAGTAAGCCTCATGTCATCATCAAACCTTTCGCATTTCTGCTGAAAATAATGAATTAATCGAGGAATAAAATTGATGGTACCCACATAAAAATAAATTCAAGGAAAAACTAGAAAAAAGTACCTACACATTTTTTAAAATTGAATTTGTCATTTACAGGATTTTTTAAAGATGAATTGTTTTATAGACTATGCTTATAGACTTTACATAATATTCTCCATGGCCCGTTTCGAGTGATGGTCGATATATTTGTTATATTAGACATAAAATACAAGGCACGTCATATTCATACAAATCTTAGAAAAAATGTAGCACCACTAATGTTGCACCACTAAATGTTTCACCCGCGTATGAAAAGGATGGCCATTCAAAGAATATGTGTGTGCGGAAGAGATAGCTATATGAAGCGTGTTTCGAAGGTATGTCTCGTTCACTTGGTTTAGTGCAATCAGGCGCGTTGTCTCAGTAACGTATCTACATTATTTAATTCATCCAAGGCTTGTCCACCATATTCCTACGAATATGTGGTAAGAAATGCTAATGTCTGGCGTTTCCTTGAAGAGAGCTAATTATTTTTACCCAACCTATACAGAATTGGGATAAATCACTTTCTCCGGGTTTTTACGTCATACACCATAATAAAGAAAGAGACAACAAATTTTCCCGAATTATCACACCGCTTTAAAGTATTGTTAGAATGTTCTTCGTGTCCCGCGTCTCAGTTGACTCCGCCCACACTTTATGATACGCGAAATTAATTGAGATAACTCAACCGTTACATGTTTTATATATTTTTTACACAATTTTGTAAAGAAGTGGTAATACGAATAAACAAATCATTATGTCGAGATGTGCTATGAATGGATGTATAAATACCCTAGCCCTAGTCCTAGACACGCCCAGGTCTAGCCGAGTCCGTCAAAACTCATCAAAACTGACTACAGAAGCGCTCTCTCTTGTGTATTATTGCTCTGAGCATTATACCTATTCTAAAACAGTGGTACCTAGATACGAAGTCAAAACAATACATTTATTTTCTTTGAACCAGTTTTTTTCGTCATTGTATCCACAGAGTAAAGACTTGGCTGTGTTTGTGCCCTTTAATTTGATAAAACAAGGAAGATACTAGATAATAGATAGATAAGAATAGGATACATGATGTTGTGGTGAGGAAAAGATATTCACATTCCATCATAATGATTTATTGACATTATGTAATAAAAAAATACTTATAAATCAAAACACTTCCCTATTAACTCTCCTATTTTACTATCATGTTTCCCGGCTTTTAAATCTTTAAGAAAAGGGTTTCTGTATACTTTTGGAAACATGTAGGATCTAGTAGTTACACATCTATGATGTGTAACTACTACACATTACTTATAATAACTTTAATATCTCTATAACCTTTATAAATACTGGCTTCAGATTTTAGGCATTCCTCCATAATACATTTAAATTTTTTTTTATTTTTTATATGAATACCACACAAGAGTCTCAACTGCTCCCAATCGTCTAGAGCCAGTGAGACTATGGCATCCCCAGATAGGGTATGTTGTTAGGCTGAAGGAAGTGGGGAGGGGAAGGAGATTGGGAAGAGGAAGGTTGGGAAGTACCTGGCAATTCAGATCTGGTCACCAAACACGGCTAAAGCCATTTCAAGCAACAATGTTTCGATTCTGAATGGTGATCTTTCACCAGGGCGATACTTGCAGTATCTACCACTCTGGATGAGATCTAACCCATTGAATGAAAAAACATTGTTTTTATTAATTAGCACTTATCGGGCAAATACGCCAACCAGGTACTTTCCGACTTTCCCCTTCCTCATCTCCTTCCCTTCCCCACTACCTTCAGCCTCACAACATACCCCAATTGGGAATGCCATAACCTCACCGGCTCTAGACGGTTGGGAGCAGTTGAGACTCTTGTGCGGTATTCACTTTAAAATAAATACAAAAATACGAGATATTTTGTGAAAATCGGAAATAAATCCAACAATACAATCAAACGTGTGGAAGTGTGCGACGTAGGCTTAGAGTGTTCTAGAGGTTGCCCAAACCAAGGCAGTGAAGTCAGTTTTGGACTTGCTTTTCATGATTTTAACATGACTCGGCGCAAATGGGCGTGGCTAAGACTAAGGCTACGGTATTTATACATCCATTCATATCACATATCGACATAATGTTTTTGTGTATTCGTATAGCCACTTTTTCACAGTATTTTTATCAACAAAAATATAGCATCTAACCTAAAAATCCGTTTAGTTGTGTCAAGTTTAGTGGCAAAATAAAAAATGTGGGCGGAGTCCCGCCGTTAACCAGCGAAGATAGCCAGCTTAAGATCATTGCGACAGTATATAGAAGCGGTCCAAGAAATGTGTTGTCTCTTTCTCTCTCATGGTGTACGATGTAAAAACTCGGAAAAAGTGATTTATTACAATTTCGGATGGGTTGGGTAAAATAAATTAGCTATCCCTCCATATATTGTTACTTCAAGGACGTAGGTATATTAATAAAAAAAACTGCCGTGGGATGCAAAGATATGCAAAGAGTGTGCGGGAAGATACGACGCTATTCACATCTCACTCTTACTCGACTTCGCTATATGGGAACCCGAGAAATGGAATCTCAGTTCGCAGTTGTGATTTTTCGTTCTAGATACACAGCGTCTACGAGCTCGTAGCTTTCGGGCATTCCTTGGAGATGGTCTTCTCGCCCTTTTTTTGCCAGCCGATGGTTTTTTCATGTTTTCAGCTTTTATATTTTAATTATTATCAATGTTGATTTCAAATTTGGTTAATTTAAGCGATCGGCTATGAATATTGTTTAGCGTTGTGACCGCTTTGAAAGAACTACTTCTTTTGGCAACAGTTCCTACTTCATTCATTGTTCATTGAACAAATACTTCAATTGAAGTCGGTAGTTCATTTTAACGTTCATTCATTTCAATAACTTCATTTCATTGAACAAATATTGCGATTGAAGTTGGTAGTTCATTTTAGCCTTCATTCATTTAATTGAACAAATACTTTAATTGAAGTCAGTAGGTCATTTTAGTCTTCATTCATTTCATTAACTTCATTTTATTGAAAAAATACTTCAATTGAAGCCGGTAGCTCATTTTTGCATTCATTTTCATTGAAAGAAGTACTTCAATTTGCGAGGCATTTTGGCGAGGAACCGGTTCCAGTTCTTTTCACTTCATTTTAAAGAACTAACAATTCGTGAAGCATTCACAAAACATAGAATTTTTTCCCAACACTAATATTGTTATTTTTCTGATTTAAAATCGCATTTTTTACCTGTGTAATGATCACACAGCGCCGGAACGCGAATAAAAATTTGGCACCGTAAGGGGAAGGATGTAGGGTTTGCTGATAGTTTTTTGTAATCGTTTATGATTTGATTTCGATAAGCGTTTGTGGTTATTTTCGTTTGTCAAATCATGCAGACAATAATCTCCCCAAGTTCAATATGAAGAGTCCAATCAACGTGTTTTTACTGTGTGGTCCTGGGCTCGAGTTTTTCGCGGTGGTTACATTCATCTGCCTGTCGGTAGTCTTCGAGACAATTGCTTTTGGGCGGTACCCGTTGTATTCGTATAGCGGAGGTTTACGTACAAGCTGAACCTCTTCGACAGGTGCAGATGGTTTCACACATAGAGTTGGTAGAGTAGTATCTATCCAAGGCAGTGAAGTCAGTTTTGGACTTGTTTTTGACGATTTTAACATGACTCGGCGCACCTGGGCGTGGCTAAGACTAAGGCTACGGTATTTATACATCCATTCATATAACATATCGACATAATGTTTTTGTGTATTTGTATAGCCACTTTTTCGCAGTATTTTTATCAACAAAGATATAGCATATAACCTAAAAAACCGTTTAGTTGTGTCAAGTTTAGTAGCATAATAAAAAATGTGGGCGGAGTCCCGCCGTAAACCAGGACCTTAAGATCATTGCGACAGTATATAGAAGCGGTCCATGAAAATGGTTGTCTCTTTCTCTCTCATGGTGTACGACGTAAAAACTCGGAGAAAGTAATTTATTACAATTTCGGATGGGTTGGGTAAAACAAATTAGCTATCCCTCCATTAGATTCTTACTCCGAGGTTTCACACGAGCGCCAGAAGTAAGGCCACCAGACAAACCGTCACTGGAAGAGTATGAGTGTATATTGCCATGTAGGGCTTTCTCTCCGTTGCCGAGACCGGACAATCCTTGATTTGCCGGATAACCATGTCTCAAAGATCTCACATGAGTTTGCTGCACCATGGGAATAATGTAGTAAGGATTGTATGCCGGTGCGATCGGCATCTCTCCGAGTCCTTTTCTCCATGCGTTGCCTGACGGGGACAAACTAGAAATATGCGGCGCTGAAGGGACGTGCAAGTTGTGCATGCTGTGCGATATTTTCGAGAACACCTTGGACACCCATCCCCAGCGGCCTGGAAGCGCATTGCTTTGGGAGTAGCAAACTGCTAGAACGTAAACCAAATTCCGTGTGAGAATCTTCATTGTTGGGTTGTTTTAAACACACTTTTAGGACTAAAACAACTCCCTTAAAATATTTTTTAACAATCTATGTTGCACTTTACACACAGATATATGACAGACGCTTAATAAATACTGATTTGCACCGTCGACTGACTGGTATACCCACTGCAAAAGTGTTAATCTATAAAATAGACAGAGTGTTTCCTGGAAAGAGTGATTTGAAATATGTGATTATGTGTTTGCATTACGGTTTTGATAAGCTTAGTGATAAGAATGACTTTTGTTAAAGGTCTAAAATCTTGAAAAGAGTTCTAGATTCTTCAAGGTGGGTTTTATTTTGGACTGACGCTCATCTAAGGCCTCCATCAGAAACATCGAGAACTGCTTTTCATTTGTAAACAATGATTACGTACATTTCATTAGTTGACCAGAAAAACAAAAAAAAAGTTACATAAAGTGATATTTTATTAGTCCTTTGAGCTCGTTTTGAAAGAAGATTAATTGAAAGGACCAATGAAGCTGCTTTGTGTTGTTTTTTTTGGAGTGCACAACATAAGTTGTTTGTCCTTTTACTTATATATTCTATTTTCGTTAATTTGGAAATATTTTTTGTCTTTTTTTTTAAGACTGGATATAGCAAATTGAACATTAGATGCATTAAGTGCACCGCCCCATCCTTTAATACCGGTATAACCGGTACGTTCCTTTCCACCTTCCTCTACCCCATCGACATAGTTGAGCTACTAAAATAAATCTGTATATTGTCACACTATGTAATTGGCATGATTTGTTATTCTTATTATTATATACATATTATATGTTTATATTTATTATATGTTTATTTATATATTATATTTATTAATAGTTGATTTGCTGTTTATTTTCCCAAAAATAAATAAATACCACATGTATTATGGCTGACGTTTGGTGATGCTCAGAGCAATAATATACAGGAAGGAGCGCTTCTGTATTCAGCATTGATAATTTTTTCCTGACTCGGCTAGACCTGGGCGTGGCTATGACTAGGTCTAGGGTATTTATACATCCATTCATAGCAATTGTCGACATAATGTTTTTGTTTATTTATGTTACCACTTTTTCACAGTATTGTTATAAACAAAAACATAGGATATAACCTAAAAACCGTTGAGTTATGTCCTGTTATGTCGCATAACGAAACGTTGTTTGCGGAGTCGCCGGAGACGCGGGAGATGGAAAACATTCGCACATATCGAATGGTGGTGCTATATTATTTGAGAACTTGCCTCGTCTCATTCTCTCTCGCGGTTTACGGGTTTACGACGTAAAACCCGGAGAAAGCGATTTATCGTAAATTTGTATCGGTTGGGTAAATTTTTTTAGCTCTCTCTCGCGGTTTACGGGTTTACGACGTAAAAACCCGGAGAAAGTGATTTATCGTAAATTTGTATAGGTTGGGTAAAAATATATAGCTCTCTCTCCATACACTCGTATATTCTTACTCTGAGGACGTTCCCGATAGACGATGACAGAAGATATGATAATTTGAACAAATAAGCTCAGGGTCGCTGGTATACGAATCTAGAAAAATTGATTTACTAGATATCTTTCTTTCTACCATGGAAAGTATTAATATAACGTAAAGATATGTTTACAGTAACTTCTGGATTTAATGTCAAGTATCTTAACTACTTAACCTAGTATTTCGTAGACGATAGAGTGGATATAACGGTACGCACATTTGAGAGCAAACAATGTCAAGAGATGTTTTTTTAAATCTGATAGGAACAATTTCATGTTATTTTAAATACAAATTAGTTATTTTACAAATTTAAAAACAGTAATTACTTTCGTAAAGAATCGCCAGCGATTGCGCACGCAGGATCGGTAGATATCTCAGAGTAATAATAATATACAGGAGGGAGCGCTTCTGTAGTCAGTATTGGTGATTTTTGCCTGACTCGAGTGTGGCTAGGACTAGGGCTAGGGTATATATACATACATTTATAGCACATGTCGACATTATTGTTTTAGTTTATTTGCATTACCATTGTTTCACAGTATTGTTATAGCAAAAAATATAGCACATAACCTAAAAAAACCGTTGAGTTATGTCACATATCAAAACGTGTGGGCGGAGTCGTTGAAGACGCGGGAGACGGAGAACATTCTTATATACCTAAAAGCGGTGTGATATTTAGCGAAATTTTTGTTGTCTCTTTCTCTCTCATGGTGTACGACGTAAAAACCCGGAGAAAGTGATTTATCCCAAATGCGTATAGGTTGGGTAAAAAGAATTAACTCTATCCCCATATATTGTTACTCTAAGGTAGATATGGTGTAGTCAGTAGCGTGCACAGAATTTTGATAAGGGTATACAGTAGGAAAAACAGCTAATTATAGATAATAGAGATAGGTACCAACAAATGTCATTGATTGCTATTAATATTAACTGTTCCTATTGCTATTGATACTAACACTAACAACCCACTTGAACGCGCAACAGCTCATAGCATACATATTTTGTGTAGTAATGTGAACATAGAATAATTCATTCTGACGTTGGCGGCGTTTGAGCATATGTAGTTACTGGTTTTGACACGTTATAGTAGGAATGTCGGTGGGGCGCTCGCGGGGGTGCGATCAGCTAAATTTCGCGCGTAATTTCGAAAGTGTAGATTTTTTTCTGCAATAATCACATTATTCAATCCAATATCATACATATTTTTATACAAGCTCGGAAAGGTAGGCACTGGTTATGTTCCTTTATGCAGTGCACGCCTCTGGATGTAGTCTTTGGACGCGATTCTATTATCTTATCGACTAATATATCCTTAGATGAATTAAATAATGTAGATACGTTACTGAGACAACGCGCGTGACTGCACTAAAATAAGCCAACGTGGCATACCCGAGATTTACTGCGTTTAGTCTCGCACAAACATTCGTTTGACAAACAAGCTGTCACCAGCTGCCACAAACGCATCGCTGTAAGCTCTTTTCTGAGATAAAATGCCTTCCTGTGCTTTTGACAAGGGTACAAATCATTCGGGACCAAAAAATAAATCTCATGGAGTTTCTTTTCATGCGAAGTACACACAAATCACTTATTATTTCAATTGATACAATTATTCACATACCAAATGGTATAAGTGAGATAGTGAATTCAGAAATACATAAGTGTGTGGAAGACAACCTAGCGAGAGTACACGAGTACGTCGCATGCTACTTCGCTCGTACGTTCGTTAGGGAAGAGAGGGCTTGTAACGTTAATATAGCTATCTCATTCATACACACATATTCTGCTTGGTATGGCTATCCTTTTCATGCGCTATGAGATATCAGAGCGTGCCAAATTTATCGTTCAATTTGTATGAATATGACGTGTCTTGTATTTTATGTCTATGAATATATCGGTGTATTTACGCCATCGTTCATTTCATCAGGGTGAATTATTTCATCGTAGAGCCGGTAGGTAAAGCCAAATCTTGGAGTAAGAATATGTATTATGAAGACAGAACTAAATATTTTTACACAACCTATACAAATTTGCGATAAATCACTTTCTCCGGGTTTTCACGTCGTATACCATGAGGAAAAAGAGACAAGAAAAGTCTTCACATAATATTGCAGCACTTCTAGGTATGTAAAAATGCTAACTTCACATCATAGGGTCGCATAAATTACGTCAACGGATTTCGAGGTTGTTTCCTATATTGGTGTTGATTTAAAAACTTGCAATGGTTAAAAAAATAAATCAAACATGATGGTGATATGTGCTATGCGTGAATGTTCAAATAAGGCCATACAAAGATTATAAAACAGCACTTTTCAGAGGTATTTCAACAGTTTTAAATATTTTTGACCGAACTTTAAAATTTTCACATTTTTAAGAATATAAAGACACAAAATCAACAAAAATCTTCCATCATTATTTAGGCAAACCTTTTACTATTAGTGTTTGTGTGATATTTTGACTTTATAAATCATTTCAATGATGTATTGATGCTCTTTTGTTTAATGTGTTAAAATATGTAAATTAAAAATGTTTGAATTCCATGTGGGCGGTAACTAATAGGCTATCCAACATCCTTCAATATATCTTTGTCTCTTTTTATCGCGTCAATATAAAGCCAACAATACTGACTACATGGTTTCTTAAAGGTACTTATCCATGTATATTCTTCCTCCAAGAGACAAATTTATATTTAGTCAATTTAGATAACATTGAACTCCCCAAGCAGGGGGTTTGCCCGAAATTCACATCTGAATTAATTCTGATGAATCTGTAACAAAAATATCAAAAGGTTTTCCGGGATGCATTCGGGATGGTAGCCATTCATAATTTAGATTAATAAAAATTGACCCTTACTAATCACATGCTTACCGTAAAACGATTTTCAAATTTTCAAATTTTCCAATTCGCTTTTCTGCAATAATATAATGGGTAAGGACCATTTTTTTTTCATTGTGAATAATTAGTTACTTCTCGAGATATTCCTCGGAAAACATTTGAGATTATGGTAATGTGTTCATCAGAATTCATTAAAACAAAAAACTCGGGCAAAAAACCGCTTGCCACAGTGAACTTGACCCTATGCCTCTTCTATACGCCTTACGGTGAACATTCGCTGTTTCATCCCGCTTTTTTACTTCACAGAAGTGACCAACGTGTGGTATAAATAACTCGGGTTAGATATAAATTTGATATAAAGTGGTAAATTTATTAAATAAATTAACTTTTAAAACAAAACAAGTAAGTTGTTCTGAAAATCGATGTCCAAAAATCGTATTTATTATTCTTTAAAACCAATATTATTCATATGCTTTAAAGGTCAGCACTCAAAAATGACACTTAATGTTACTTCCTAGCATTCTAATACAAGCAATCCTACAAATGAAATATCTGAAAATTTTCTATGGGTAGTAAGAAAAATGTCTGAGGTTTCCAGTGAATACAATTTTACAACTGTAATCATTTGAATTCTATTAAAAACATACTAAAATGCCAGTAAAAGATGCAGTTTTGATATCAGAAAAGACATTTTCGAACATTTACCTAAAATTCTAGTATGCTTTTCATAAAGAATTTAAAAGATTATTGTTTGATAATTGTATTCACTGGAACAACTACCCATATAGAATTAATAGATGAATCATTTGTAGTATTGCTTGTACTAGAAAACCAAAAAGTGTCAAAATTTTTTTTGGTGCTGACCCTTAATTTGTATCAAAATCTATTTCCCAGGTGTAGCTGGACAAAAATTTTGGTGCCCTTTGTCAAAACCTAAATTACAACACCATCATTTTCTAAAAAATTTTTTTTTGTCTAATAAAATATCTTATAGTGTATTTGTAGTAATAGATACTTTAGCTTTTTTCTACGTGGACCCATGAGTATTATATAAAATAAGCATAAAAAAAAAGTTTATCACTTTAATAGAAATGTCATCACTGTTAACCACTCGTTTTTGGCAGGTTTCCCCAATAAAAATAACTAAATATAAACCAACAGATCCTACAAATTACATTTTGAAATTGTAAGTGTTTTGTTTTATTAAATTTGCAAAGTAATATTATGATTCGTGTATTTAAAAAAAAAAAAAGTGCCTTCGCAATTCGCCGTCTGGAGCGGACTGCTCCAATTGCGCCTGCACAGGACTGGCCCTGTACGTAGGGTAAACTAAATAATGATTGCCCGCAACTAATGTTTGCCCATTATCACTTTTCTTCTAACATACCTACTGTGAATGCAATACTTTGATAGAAGCTTCGACGAAAATCCGTTAGATCATGTCAGCGTAATAATGCTTAGAAAATGTGATCAAAAGGACAAATGTCAATTTAGTTTTGAGAAAACTCCGCTAGCTGGCACCGCGCTACACGAGGTAAAACAATACGTTATGGAAATGAACCAACAGCAAAAATATAAACAATTCACTCTGAATTGTAAAGTAAACAAAGTATTTTACATAAGTGTGTCGAGAGTAAGCTGCAATACACGTGTAAAAACATTATGATTATTAAACAGTAATCTTTCATTTTTATAGATCGCACAACAAAACATACTGGGCGGAGTCACCGGAGACGCGGGAGACGGAAAACATGCTTACATACCGAATGGTGGTGCTATATTATGTGAGAACTTGTCGTGAGAACGGTTTGCGACGTGGAAACCCGGAGAAAGTGATTATCGTAAATTTGTATAGATTGTGTAAAAATATTAAGCTCTCTCTCCATATGTTTTATTACTCTGAGGTGCTACAATTACTTTGAAAAGGTTAAATTTAAAAAATTGAGTTGTCGGGCCTTGTAGTTGGTAACACTCGCGGTGGCTCAGGTTTTTTTAATCAGCTATTCTCGATGCATTGCTGAATGAAGGTCACCGTAGACTTCCGCTAGCTTCTTTCTTCGTGGCATTTGGTCTTGGTCGCTCGGTCGAGGCTTTTGATCGATACGACAGACCAATAATAATGAATGTTGAACACGCAGTCGGTAAGTAAAGGGCTTCTCGTCTATTTTGTAATGGTAAAAGCTCGTCATCACTGTCCTGTCGTCTCACTGTTTGCACTGGTACGGAAGGGATAAATAACGAACATCTGTCTACAAACAAGCAGCGCTATTAAGGCGTGCAACAGCGTAAAAATAGCAATATTAATTAAGAATTAATTATTAATTTATTTATTTACGACCGTTATAGGCATTTACATACATGTTAACACTTTTTTTAAAACAATAACCTCATTAGTGCAAAAATTTGTGTAAAATAAAATAAAAAAGAGTATTGAATAGCAGATACAAAATATTGTAGATGAAAATAACTAATAATATTTGATGAATAACAGGTTCAAAAATATTGTAGAAGAAAAAAAATTAGGTAACAGGTCCAACTAATCTTTGATCCATTTTTTTCAAAAGTAAAAAAATAGAAGAACACACAAAAACGTGAGTAACCTTTCCAGTTGTCAAAAACAAAACACTAATCCAAAATGGCTGATAATGCTAACATATGTGTACCAACATAACAACAGCAAAAAAATCGATAATCGAATGTACACAGCCCGCGAAAATTCAAAATTCACCTTTTCTTTGAACAGGGTTAGTGAGTGAACAATATTAGTAAAATATCTTAAGAAAACTGTCTTTCTAAATTAATTAATTTATTTATTTATAAATGAACGGACTAAAGACCAATTACAAAACACGAAATGGGAAAAGAGAGCAACCGAGAAAGAACAGCACATACATAATATTGAATTAAGCAATGACAAAAATAGGACAAAATATACAAAAGAAAGAACATTTAAGTCAAGGTCAAGACAAAGTCAAGAGTCTTAAAAATCATTTAGACTGGTACCAACAATTTGAAGACCATGGCTTGAGTTTCAAGTCTCGACATTCTGGACAGTGAAGAATGATACTCATAATTAGTAGAGTGATGATTGAGGAACAGCAATTCATTGTTTCTAAGTCTACAAAGAAGGTAATAATCAATGAATTGCAATCTACTAAAACTGTTTGCCCTGTTTTACTAAAAACAAATGGTGCTACATTATCAGCCTACTAGCATTTCTGAAATACTCTTGCATGATATGTGTATAAAAACATGTACTTACAAAACGGCGCGTGTACAATATACAAGCTCATTGTACGAAAGCGCTATATCCTTCCCACATCCGGACGGATTTAATGATTGCCCGTACAGTGGACTACATCACAATATTATAATAATTACGTTAGGCATGAAAATTGCATTTTAATAATAACATTAAAACCACTTCCACGAATTACGTGCTCTGGCGCAGAAGGTATACCGGCCATTGTTATTATTATTCACCTGCTGTTAACTTACCTGTTCGCTTATAACCTCACATGATACTACCTGTTAACCGAGTAGTTTTGTTTTGATTATGTTAAAAAATGTGTTAACGGTTTAGTCTTTAGACACACGCCAAAAGGGACATAGTGAGTAAATCGTTAAGTAGCGTGATCGAAATAAGATTTCAGACAAATAAGCATTTGTAACTTTTCGAATCATGTACAGAAGACGGCTTAGCGTATCAATACTATAGATGGAGAGAGAGAGCTAAATATTTTAACCCAACCTATACAAATTTACGATAAATCACATTCTCCGGGTTTTTACGTCGTAAACCGTGTGAGAGAAAGAGAAAAGACAAGTTGTAACATAATATCGCAACACTTTTAGGTATGTAAGCATGTTTTAGGTCTCCCGCGTCTCCGTCGACTCTTCCCACTACCTTTACAATCTAGAAATCAGTTCACATCCCAGCATGCTTGGGCCCAATCCAGAGTGGTAGATATTCTTAGTATCGCCCTGTTGAAAGACCACCATTTAGAATTGAAATGTTGCTTTAAATGGCTTTAGCCGTGTTTTTTGACCAGATCTGATTAGTCAGGTACTTCGCAAACTTCCTCTTCCCCATCTCCTTCGCCTTCCCACTACCTTCAGCCTCACAACATACCCCAATCGGGGTTGCCATAGTTGCACTGGCTCCAGATGGTTGGGACTCTAGTTCTTTTTTCAAATTCACGTTATTTTAGGTACCTACCTTCATCAATTATTGTAAATAATCGAAACAAGTTATTAATATTTTCATACCCACTCGGGTGACAAAGTTTAATTTGTTTTTAAATATGCGTGCCTATGCCCTAATTTACCATTTTTTTCTTACCAAAATGTTCTAATCTCCAGACAAATAAATTTATCTCGGTAAATTTCAGATTGGGGATGGATATGGTTGGTAAAAAAAAAGATAATACGGTGGTACAAAATTGATTTATTCAATATGATACAATATTTACACTAACGCACATATTAGAATATTAAATATAAACCTATCCTAAAAAATATATAACTTTTATAGGAAAAATAACTATCATTATTTGAATACTGGGCCTCCAATAATAAAACAAGTTTTTTTAATTTGAATATTATGCATTTTTCCTTGACACTATTTCGCGGTTTCGATAAATATATTACTATTTCACTGCAAATAATGTCAATTCAATTCAGCGAACTTCCTGTTTATTTCCGTGCTGCACTCAATTGAAAGCAATCATATTAATTTATGAAGCCAATATTGTTGTAATAAAAATATTTTTTCGAATTGAAAAAGATAACCGATTTTATAATGAATAATGATTATTCCTAAAAGAGGAGTTATGGAAAGACACATAATTATTATCATTAAAACAAATCAAGGCATGGTTGTTCAACAATATAATTAAAATGCAATTTACGATTGTCAAAATAAATAAACAATTGGCTGTTAGATTAATTACAATGAATGGATATCGTATTTTTAAATTCAATACATTTAGATATTATCATACGCGTGAGTGGGAAATAAAACATAATATTTTGATTTGCAACTGATTTGAGATTAGTTTTTCATTTAATTATTTTACTAGAAGACAAAAATGCTTTTGAAAAGCAACACAATAGTCAGAGAATGCAATATTACGGTCACTTAGTTGTTAATTTACCACAAATATCAAATGTATCAGAGAGAATAAGTTAAAGACTAGAACGGCTTTTTTTTTTAAGAGAATGTAGGTATTTGAATGGTTTCACAAGAGTAATTACTTCAAACAAAGCAGCTGGTGTGTCATTGTTAGGTAGATTAACTGCAACTTTCTTTTAAATAGTCTGACGGAAATATCACTATAGAAACGGAGAATAACTTTCACTTCTACAAATAATTAGCGTGAATGAAACGCAATCAGTTTGCTAAAAAAATCAACTTTCAGAACTAACACGTTTTGAAAATGAACCTCTTGTTTTTTTTTATTATTAAAATACATGTAGGAGATTTATAATCTACAATAAAATAATAGTAACCATCGAGAGAGCAATAAAGGAATAGAGGTTATTGCGATCGAGATTCTAGCGAGTATTATTACGGTTAAATACGAATCACGTACACTCGGCGATTTAACTAATAGGTTTATTCCGGTTTTGGCGAAGTTGCTTCACCAGGCGCGACATCAGTCGGTAACAGGAATCTATTCTGGCGGCTTCACTGTCGATGAAGTCGCATCGTCAGCTGGAGTCACAGTTGTTGTGGATGTGGATGATGTCGGCTCTGACGGAATGGAGGTTGACGACGGTGCTGGTTCGACTCCGTTGACGACGGTCGTTGTCGACGGTGTCCTCAGAGGGATGACCTCTAAGGGAGGTTCAGGCTCGTTGTTTTCCACCCCCGGCGGATTCTCAGTCATATTTTTCGGAGCCAAATTCGATAAGGACTCGCATGGAATGTTCGTAACGACTTCCGTCAAGTTTTTAGTCAACACCGTGATGGTACAATTCAAGGGGCTCGAGCTGTCGGGAACAAAGACAGGAACGGTGGAGCCCTTGGCCAACTTCGCATCCGGAGAGAACGATGTAGCCATGAAGCAAGGAATCAACACTACGTCGGTATCGTTGGCACTCGTCATCGTCAAGGTGCAGTTCACGAGGTCTTGCAAGATCGGATCTGGCTCGTTAGGATGCGCGGGGTCGACCTTGGCGTTGGGATTGTCCTTGTTGTAGTAATGGTTGTGGGTGGTTTTGCTACCAGATCTGGCCAGGTTCCAGACGGCCAGACCGGCCAATATCAGTCCGAACTTGTTACCACTCAAGAAACTCGATTTGGGTTTCCCGTAATATCCACCCATGTTGTTATATCCGCCACCGCCGAATCCGCCAAATCCACCGCCGCCGAATCCTCCCATGCCACCGTAGCCCTGCTGTCCGCCGTAGCCCTGTTGACCTCCGTAGCCTTGTTGACCTCCATAACCCTGCTGGCCACCATAGCCCTGTTGACCGCCGTGCCCTTGCATGCCACCGTATCCCTGGGGCTGGTACGGAGGTGGATGCGCTTGGTTAGGATACGCTCCCGCCTGAGCGCCGTAAGGATTGTTGTTCGCGGGGTAAGCACTGTGGCCAGCGGGCACGTTGGGGTTATACGGCGGAGGCTGTCCCTGTGGGTGGCCAGATCCGGAGAGTCCGTTGCTGGCGGGGTATGCGTGCTGCTGGCCGGCGGCTCCCGAGCCCGCGCTGTTGGCGGGGTACGTGTGCTGTCCAGCGGCTCCGGAGCCGGCGCTGTTGGCGGGGTAAGTGTGCTGTCCCGTGCCCGCGGCTCCCGCGCCTGACAAGCCATTGCTGGGCGGGTAGGCGTGCGCCCTGCCGCCCTGAGCACCGCTGGCGCCCGACAAGCTGCCGCCAGCCGGGGGGTACGCGGGCGGATTGTTGGGATTGCTCTGCGATTGTCCGACGTCCTTTTTCACGGCTGTATCTTTGTTCACGTTCCACCCGACTGGAGTATCCGGTTTTTTAGGCGCCGGCTGCGGATGCGGCTGGGGCGCTGACGGTTGCGGCTTGGGCTTGACCGCCTGACTGTTGTAGCCCGGGTAGCTGAGGCTGGCGAGCCCCGAATGGCTGAGCCCCGTGTTGGCAGGCTGCTGGGGCTGTGGCTGACGGCGACTGGAGCCCCGGGAGCCCTTGCTGCCCCCGCGGGAGGAGCCCCTGCGGGTCTTGCGCGGCTCCGCCCCATCCAGCAACAGGAGGCACACCACGACACACACGGCTAGTAAACTGAACGACCTCATCACTCGCGCTCTACTGACCGCCGCGAGGAGCACGCACGGTTCGACACGAATATGATTAATGGAATAATAGGGGTAAAGCGACAATTGTCTCGTTAGCGAATCTAACAAGAGAAGGTACGAGAAGCGAGTGACGTGCGACTGCGGCCGTCGCTTGCAGGCTCCCCCCGGCCCCCTGCCCGCTGCCACCGGCCCCTCCCCCGCCACGAACGGCACCACTTACGGTAGGGGCCCGAGGTCCCCCCCTCCCAGTAGTCACTCCACTTAAAAACTTGTTTACTTTTTGCTCCAAGAAGTCAAATAGCTTCTGTTTGTCGACGGTAGATTACAATTCCATTGGTCAAGTATACAATACTTTGTACAGCATTCGCCGAAGAGAAATCAAATTTAAAAACTGATTCGTTAGATTTGTTCACTGCCCTGCATAAATTGAAAACGCCACTGTACGCATATCAAATTTAATGAGACGAATTATTTTTATTTTGCAATTGTTTCTATTTCGTTGAAAAGATTAGGTACCTATATGTATATATTTGTTATCCAACGATACTAACCAACAAGTACACACGTACGAAGTTATTATGATGCCCGCGGAATTATAAACATAACGTTTACACGAAATTTCACGACTCTGTGTCAAGTATACAAAATTGCCTTGAAATTTCATGACGAATTTCAAATAGAAAACCGTCAACGTGGACAGGTCACACACAAGGAATAACACGTTTATATATCACGCGGAAATTCCAAGAAGCATTAGTGCTTGAGTCTATAATTGATACATCTTATCGATACGACGACATAATATTACACTGTTGGAATAAGAATATAATATATGGAGAGAGAGAGCTAAATATTTTTACCCAACCTGTACAAATTTGGGATAAATCTCTTTCTTCGGGTTTTTGCGTCGTATACCATGAGAGAGAAAGAGACAAGAAAAGTCTTCACATAATATTGCAGCACTTCTAGGTATGTAAAAATGCCAACTTCACATCATCGAGTCGCATAAATTACGTCAACGGATTTTGAGGTTATTTCCTATATTGGGGTTAATTAAAAAACAAGCAATGGTTTTACAAATAAATCATAAATGATGGTGATATGTGCTATGCGTGAATGTTCAAATAAGGCCAAACAAAGAATATAAAACATCACTTTTCAGAGGTATTTAAACAGTTTTAAATATTGTTGACCAAACTTTACAATTTTCACATTTTTAATGATATAAAGACATACAATCAACAAAAAGCTTCCATCATTAATTAGGCAAACCTTCTGTTATTAGTGTTTGTGTGATATTTTGACTTTTTAAATCATTTTATATATGTATTGATATTGTTTTGTTTAATGTGTTCAAAAAGTCAAAATATAATCAGTACAGAGGTAGCATTTCTCACTTTAATAAACTTATATACATAAGATCACATTGCCATTCGAATTTAACGCGCCGTAGGCAAATATTTCTGCTCAATCAACGGAAGAGGCTTGATTTAAGCACCGCTGTCGAAATTAATTGCAAAAGACTTAAAAAAATGAATCATTGTAATAATTTATAGTAGTATCGCAAGCGAAATTACTACCTGGTTTCGCTCAAGTATGAACACTATTAAAAAAATATATATTTGAAAATAAAAAAAAATACTTTGTATAAGACCACAGATTTTATTTCAGTTTTTATGACCGACCGGTTTCGCTAAGCCTAAGCATCATCAGGGTACAAAATTAAACTAAACAAAAAATACAAATTGTGTGGTCAGATAAACATACAGAGGGATAACGCAATATTAAATAAAATAAGAGAACAGTGAGAAAAAAAAATAGAAAATCGTTTCAATTATAACAAAGGTAAGGTTTAGGCTAAGGTTAGCTTTTTGCTTAGGCTAAGCGAAACCGGTCAGTCGTAAAAGATAAAATAAAACCTGTGGTCTTATACAAAGTGTTTTTTTTTTTCGTTGAATATGGCAAAGAACAATGTTTGGATATTTCTACCAAAATAATGAATATATGGTTAAAAAATTTGTAAAAAACAATTTTAAAAAATTGCGTGCCGTAAATAATCGTGTTGGCCTAGAAATACGAGACGGAAATAACTATTAAAATTTCATGACACCATAGCTCACGGTTCGATCAGTGCAACACATTTTCTGCCATACAAATAGTCACAAATAATGTGTTAATTTTTTTTGTATTTTTTCCTCTACAACACAGACTTTTTTTTGTTTGTTTTTAACAGGCTACTTATTTTTTGGTATGAACAATCCAAGGATTTAGTTTCACGGACTGTTACACTTCAACTAAAAACGATTTACATATTTATTTTTCATGATTGTGAATTGCAACGAGAATCGCTGACCATAAAGCACGTATTAACCAATGCAAAAATAATGCGCAAGAAGATAAAAATATGCACTTAGTAATTTTACTTTGACTATAAACTTAAAGTATAGAGTGGTACCTACCCACGGCAGTGCAGTCAGTTTATTGGTGATTTTTACCCTTGAAGTAACAATATATGGAGGGAGAGCTAATTATTTTTACCCAACCTACACAAACTTGCGATAAATCACTTTCTCCGGGTTTTTACGTCGTACACCGTGAGAGAGAAAGAGACAACAAATTTCATAGACCGCTTCTATATACTGTCGCAATGATCTTAAGCTCCTGGTTCACTGAGGGACACCGCCCACATGTTTTATTATGCCACTAAACTTGACTTGGTTTTTAGGTTATGTGCTATATTTTAGTTGATAAAAATACTGTGAAAAGTGGTTATACGAATAAAAAAAAACATTATGTCGATATGTGCTATGAATGGATGTAATATAACCTAAAAAACCGTTTAGTTGTGTCAAGTTTAGTGGCATAGTAAAAAATGTGGGTGGAGTCCCGCGGTGACCCAGGAGCCTAAGATCATTGTGACAGTACATAGAAGCGGGGTATTATATTTGCTGTCTCTTCCTGTCTCATGGTGTACGACGTGAAAACCCAGAGAAAGTGATTTATCGTAAGTTTGTATAGGTTGGGTAAAAATAATTAGCTCTCTCTCCATACATTGTTCCTCCAAGACTATAAATAATTTCCTTTGTGAGTACGCAGCACTGAACGAGTATGAACTTTTCAAATTTGGAACCTTAGCAATAATATACCAAGAGGAATAGCTTGTGTATTCAGGATTGTTGATTTTTTCCTGACTCGGGCGTGGCTAGGGCTAGGGCTAGGGCATTTATACATCCATTCATAGCACATGTCGACATTATGTTTTGTTTATTTGGATACCCACTTTTTCACAGTATTGTTATCAACAAAAATATAGCACATAACCTCGAAAACCGTTGAGTTGTGCCGTATTATGTCGCATAACAAAACGTAGTGGGCGGAGTCGCCGGAGACGCGGGAGACGAGAAAAATGATTACATACCGAAAAGTGGTACAATGTTTTGTGACAACCTGTCTTATCTCTTTCTCTCTATAGGTTTACGACGTAAAAACCCGGAGAAAGTTATTTATCGTAAATTTGTATAGGTTGGGTAAAAATGTTTAGCTTTCTCTCCATATAATTATATTCTTGCTCTGAGAATATTACTTTGACTGCATGAAACCCTCTCTCTGCAAAAATAATTTATGTGATATATAAACTGCACGTATTAACTATGAATAATTTCCTTTACGAGCGTACTCACGGCTGCACGAGTGAGAACTTTTCTAATTTGGAACTGACGTTAATTGAAAATATCAAATGTTCAAAATAATGTTTTCAAATCCCTACCTACCTAATAAAGTACCAACCTACAGTGTATTTTAGCCGACATTATTCTTTATTTGAAATGGGTGGATTAAAGCAAGTAATTCATTTTTTGGCAAGTCAAGTTACATCCCGTAATTTTTTTACTAAATAACTGGTATTGAAATAATTTCTGGTTGAAAACGAAAATGTTTTTAATGAGTAAAAACAACAAAAAAAATACGCTACCCGAGATTCATACTTTTTCTTACTAACCAAGTACGATAAATTAAATTTGGAAAAAATAATATATTTCATAGCATGGTGGAAACAAAATTGCTAGTTGAAAATAGTAGCGTAGTCCTAGAAGCTGAAGTTTACGGTTCGAAAGATTTTTCTATTTCATCAAACACATGGTTTTAGCGTTAATAATTTAATTTTTTAACCTTTATGTGACTGAAAGGTTACCCGGGTACCCTCTTGGGTTTTCAACGTAGATTTTTTTAATGTTCCATTAAGTCTAGCCGGCTAAAACTTTCTGACTTCTCCACAATAGTGAAAATGAACAATTGAACATAACCGTTGGATATGTGGAGGGTGGTATGTTAGCGGAAAACGCATAAGTATAATTTCCAACTTCTGATGACTGAAAAAGTACCCGGGTACCCTCATGTGTTTTATATGATTTTTTTAAGCTTGTCCGTATTTATTAATCATTTTATCTTATTTCAAATGATAAATGTGATGAACTGTTGTGTTCAAAGTACATCACCTGTATCCTTAATACTATTTTTAATTATCAGTTTAATTAAAAACCCCCAACAAAAGATGGTACTGAGTGAAATTTCTATTCACTTCCTCAAGTATTGAACTGAGTCGAAATATATTACGACATAAAAGTGGTCCAGCCAACTTCAGCAAATGATATACTTTAAAAGAAACCTTCATTCCAATTTGGAAACTGCGTAATTTTTTTCAGTCACCAAAGGGTTAAGGATGTATTAATATCGTCGCTGGAAAGGTAAAAGGGCTGAATCGCCATATCGGGTAGTGTTTCTTAAAAATCATGAGTAAACGACTGAATGGTGTAGAGACAGCAGCATAACGCCTTGGTCACAATGAACTGGAGGGAAACAGCAGGAGTACAGGCGTTTCCTAGAGGCGGACAATCGGATAGTCCCTGATAATTTCACGCGAGGCCGCCAACACAGGCTAATGTTTCTTCCCAGGTGGAGAACTAACTTACCAACGGTGATACCCCTGGGAAGACTTACTAGGTTAATTAACAGCCTCGCAGGAAATGTGCATATTTTTCACATGACCTACAACAAGTTCGAGCAAGAACTAGCCATTCAGTTTTAATTATATTATGTACTTCCTTAAAACCAATTTTTTTATTTTTAAACTACTTTTCGATATTTTTGTCTTTGTTTTTATATAATTATGATATTTATACTATTTTATGTGCTTTTTTATCGCTTTTGCAATAGATGGGTGTAAAACTGTGCAATGTAAAATAAATTAAAACATAATATCGTTGCCCATTTTGGAAAGTTTACACCAGAGCACTTGAAAGTTTTTTTTTACAATCAAATTCATAAGACTTCAGTACCTGGTTGAATCTAGAAAAAAAGTTAACTCGGGTAACTCAATGCTCTCACTGAGTTACCTGAGGCGACGAAAAGCTAAAAAAAGGCTCAAACTTTTCCTGCCTTCTTCAAGCCTTCTCCCAAATGGTAAATATATTTATGATGGCTGAAGGGCCACACAAATCTTCAGTATCAAACGAGAGTCAGAGCATTCGATGCAGAAAAGGAAACTGATCAAAACTGCATATTTAATTAATTTCTGATCGAAGTATCGCTTAAGCCATTTTGCATTTCCAGCGACGATATGTTCTACTTGTGTTAAGCACCGACAACACGGTTGAAAAATATTCGTTCGTTCTAAATTGAATCAAAACATTATTGCTCAAAAACAGTTTTTTTAGGTAGAATGAACTCGTTTGCTTGCTTTGTTTGTTGGCTGCCTGAAACTTGCTAGTTGTCGTGTCGATATAATAAATATTTTCAAGTAAAGTTCCCTATAGCGTTTCCAAAAAACCACAACAAAACTAATACAAGTCTCGCATTGAAAAAAACGGAATTTAGCGACTAAAAACAACACTGTTTATGAAAGGGTTTTCATAGCTGATAAACGTCTAGGGTTCGGCAACATTCCTGCGTATCTAATTCCAAAATATAATCTTCCAGACTTGGAGTAACAATATATGGAAAGAGAGCTAATTATTTTTACCCAACCTATACAAATATGGGATAAATCACTTTCTCCGGGTTTTTACGTCGTACACCATGAGAAATAAAGAGACAACAAAATTTCTCAAATTATCACACCGCTTTAAAGCATTGTTAGAATCTTGAAGTAAAAATATATGGAGAGAGAGCTAATTATTTTTACCCAACCTATACAAATATGGGATAAATCACTTTTTGCGGGTTTTTACGTCGTTCACCGTGAGAAAGAAAGAGACAAAAAAAAACTCGCAAATTATCACACCGCTTTAAAGTTTTGTTTCTTCGTGCACCGCATATCCGTTGACTCCGCCCACACGTTTTGATTCGCGAAATAAATTAACATAACGCAACGGTTTATTAGGTTACATGCCATATTTTTGTTTAAAACAATACTGTAAAAAAGTGGTTTTACGAATACACAAAACATTATGTCGACATGTGCTATGAATGGATGTATAAATACCCTAACCCTAGTTCTAGCCATGCCCAGGCCTAGTGGAGTCCGGCTAACCTCATAAAAACTCTCTGCAGCAGCGCTCTCTCTTGAATATTATTGCTCAGAGCTTCCAGACATATATTATTTTATAAACCTCTAGGAGAGAGATAGATAGTGAGAGAAATGGAGGATCACTAATATTTTTTCTAGAACGGCTCACCTTTATTTCGACGTAATAGGTAGATACCAGGTAATCCTATTATCAAAACGTGATTCTGTAATCCGCTAGTCGTCGGTTCTACGGAGTTACAATATTCAGTTTAATGCGTATTGCCAAACGGCAAGTCACGAGGCGGCGGAACTGTAGGGCCGGACTCTGGGCCCATTTGCCCAATTTTAATGACAGGGCAAATGGTTTAAATTGCCTAGTTATATTATTTTGATCAGTTAAATCTATCACTACTTATCAAGAAGCTCGAAAAATTTGGCATAAATGGAAATACTTTGAAATGGTTTGAGAGTTACATTACCGAAAGACAATTACCAGTAGTTGTAGGAGGGTACTCCGCGGACCGTTTTACTTTAACATCGGGAATTCCACAGGGCTCTCATCTTGGACCATTGTTGTTCTTAATCTTCATTAACGACATTGTTTTAAGCATAAAATTTTCAAAACACCTACTATACTGTTGTCAGCAATTCTACAAAATCTAAAATTCTGAAAATATTTGAGATCCTTTAATGATTTTGATGATATTTTTTTATGCGAATTCTTCGATATATATATAAAGTGAAGTTAAGATATTCTGGAGTGGTGTGACTATAACAGGTATTATGAGTAAATATTTGTATACCCCAGAGTTTTTGAGTGCAACTGTACAAAAAAATGTAATTACCTAATTGAAAACGGGTGGAAAGGCCAGGAAAACGTGTGTGCCCATGTTTGCAATTTTGAATTATATTGCTCTAAGGGTGTAAGATTATTTATAAAGTAACGAAAATAGGCAGACAGACATATATATGTTAAATCCAATTGTGTGAAGGATATTTTAAAATATAAACTTCAAACGATTGTTTGAACAAGCTAATGTTATATCTTTGGTGTTTGGTATTAGGGCTTAAGTTAATCTTGACTAGTCTAGAACTAAGGAACTATGGTAAATAAATATACTAGTCAATTGTCAAATGACAGTCTTTAAGGTTAGGTATACGACACGTTTATTTACGAATTTAAGCACGCTTACGTAAGTAATCACAAAACAAGATGTGTTTTCCGTCATGTGCGATGTGTCAGCGGCAAATTCCTCCTTTCCCGTGGGAAATTCCTTCCTTTGCTAGGATGTTAGGTGCGCCCCGTTGCTGGTCATGTAAAAACATATTATAATACCCCTAAATATGCGTTATACTAGAGCATTTAAAAAGTATCGTTAATCTTTTGACAAATCTATTAAATTTCAATTTCAAAAAGTTATTTCCATAAAAATATATATAAATATAAATGTATTTATTAAAAAAAAGATTTTTGACTTGAGCCTTCAATACAAAGCGACAAATATATTAAATGAACTGGCATTTAATTGTACATTTGTCGAAATTTGAAATACCAAGTACAACATTGAATAGACAAGGTATTTGTTTAAACAGCAAAAGAATTCAGGTTTGTCTTTCGGGTGCACCATTTCTTTTTTTTCTAAAATTTACGAATTTATATTTCTAAACTACTGTTTTAATTTGATAGTAATCATTTATATTATACGTCTTGCAAAAATTTTGCTTTCACAACAATTTATCGGAAAAAACATTGCTAGTGATCAGTGACACCACTCCCTGGCGTCTTCATCAAAATCTATGAAGACGTATTTGGTTAGATTTTAGAGTAGATTAACGTAGACACTCACACAGAGTAGGCAAAACGGTTAATGCATCTTTTATGTCGGTATAACAGTAAACAAAAATATAGCATATAACCTAATAAACCGTTGAGTTATGTTAATTTATTTCGCGTATCAGAACGTGTGGGCGGAGTCAACGGAGACGCGGGACACGAAGAACATTTTAACAATACTTTAAAGCGGTGTGATAATTTGGGGGATTTTGTAATCTCTTTCTTTTTCATGGTATACAACGTAAAAACCCGGAGAAATGGATTTATCCCAAATTTGTATAGGTTGGGTAAAAATAATTAGCTGTCTTTCCATATATTGTTACTTCAAGTGTTCACATGATGCGAAATAAATGACTAAGTAACAAATTGTTGAATTATTTTCTGTAGCCCAAACAAAAATATCTGTCGGGTGAAATTAATGACAGTTCCACCCTGTCACAACGGTAATTTGTTCACGCTCTCCACCTTTTCGGCGAATTTCTATTATTCATTCCAACATCATTTTCGTCACCAAAGTGTCAATTGTTTTTATAATGGTTACTCGTTTATTTACAGTTCGAGTACCTACCTGAAACGTCACTGTTTTAGCAACCGTGAAATTGACAAAAACGATATTTTTATCGTAGCAGGTTTAGGTTTGTTATATTTTTTTTACTTATATCGGTATTTATTTTGGAGTAACAGTATATGGAGAGAGAGCTAATTCTTTTTACCCAACCTATAAAAAAATTGGGATAAATCACTTCCCACGGGTTTTTACGTCGTACACCATGAGAAAGAAAGAGACAACAAAATTCCATAAATTATCACACCGCTTTAAAGTTTTGTAAGGATGTTCTTCGTGTCCCGCTTCTCCGTCGACTCCGCCCACACGTTTTAATATGCGACATAAATTGACATAAGTCAACGGTTTTTAAGGTTAAATGCTATATTTTTGTTTATAACAATACTGGGAAAAAGTGGTTTTACGAAGAAACAAAAACATTATGTGGACATGTGCTGTGAATAGATGTATAAAAACCCACGCTTAGGTCTAGCTTAGTCCGGCAAAACTCATCAAAACTGACTACAGCAGCGCTCTCTCTCTTGTATATTATTGCTCTGAGTTATTTATCAATTTCTCGTACAGTGGTGCAACCTTAGAGTATATAGAGTGGTATCAATCCAAGGCAGTGTAGTCAGTTTTTGTTGATTTTTACCTGACTCGGCGGACCTGGGCGTGGCTAAGGCCAAGGCTAGGGTATTTATACATCTATTCATATCACATATCGACATAATGTTTTTGCTTATTCGTATAACCACTTTTTCACAGTATTGATATCAACAAAAATATAGCAACTTACCTAAAAAACCGTTTAGTTCTATCAAGTTTAGTGGCATAATAAAAAATGTGGGCAGAGTCCCGCGGTGACCCAGGAGCCCAAGATCATTGTGACACTACGTAGAAGCGGAGTATTGTATTTGTAGTATCTTTCTCTCTCATGGTGTACGACGTAAAAACCCGAAGAAAATGATTTACCGCAAGTTTGTATCGGTTGGGTAAAAATAATTAGCTCTTTCTCCATACATTGTTTCTCCAAGGGTACAACGTTCTCAGGCGACTGTTAAAGTAAGAATCGATATCAATAAGCAGACAACAAACATACTGACCTGTAATTACCTTAAACATGCAAAGTTTAGAAATACAAGTCATCGCGGGTACCTACCGTGGCTCGCTTACTCGACCCAACTTTCAAAAAATCTTCAGAGTTGTCCGTGAAGTTGAACACCTACAACCATGACAACCATGCCAGACCTGCGACCTACAGTGGTAGACATGAAGCTAATAAGCACTGACTTTTTTGATTTCCAAATTTATTTTATTTTTATAGTTATTACCGCACAAGAGTCCCAACTGCTCCCAACCGTCTAGAGCCAGTGAGACTATGGCACCCCCGATAGGGGCATGTTGAGATGCTAAAGGTAGTGGGAAAGGGAAGGATATGTGGAAGAGGAAGGTTTGGAAGTACCTGGCTATTCAGATCTGGTCACTAAACACGGCGAAAGCCATTTTAAGCAACGTTTCGATTCTGAATGGTGGTCTTTCACCAGGGCGATACTTAGAGGATCTATTACGCTGGAATGCATCGCAAATATACAATGTATTATTTTAAATGAATTAAATGTGTTATGACACATATTAATTTAAAAAAATTTACTAGCGCAGCCGGGTTAAACCCGCGATCTCTGGATTCATAATCGAGCCTCTTATCACTCGACCGCGGAGGACGTCAATAAAACTGACCAAATCTTACTTAATTTTGCATTTTAACGATTTATGATCATTTATCCTGCAATAAAACACAACACACGAAAATATAACTTCTTTCTGTTGTTGAAAGTTTTGTTACAATAATTATCCATCAACAATAGATTTTTAAATACATTTATTTTATAAACTTATTTAAATTATATGACTTTACAGATGAAGAATTCCATATTGTATTCCCACAATATTCGGATCATTCAATTTATCACCGCGAATTTATTGAAAATAATGATTTATGACAAAAACCTTCAGCATATTTTGTTGGCAACTCTTTCATATCGCCGTGAATAATTTTAATGTAATTAAAAGCACAAATATATTTATTTCACTACCTAACCTAAAAAAAATAAATGTTTTAATTTGGATGTCTTTTGATTGGTATATTATTTAACATTATTAATAGGTACACATGTAGATCTTTCTGCAAACTCCATTCCTATCCTTTCTATAACACATTGGACAATTGACAGGCACTTGAACCATATTCCTGAATGTCAATGTTTGAATTTGCTCGGCCATTGCCCCTTGCTTCTTGCATTTCCCGCTGATATCAACATTTTGTTCTTCGTTACAATCGAATGAGCCATCGATGTCGGGTCTTGGGATTGCACTGCCTTCTGCCACGGGGAACGAGCAAAGCGTCACCAAAGCACAAAAGAAAAATGCAATCTTGAAATGATCCATTTTGTTTACTTTTTTAAATATTATTCGGATATTGCAGTGAACTTCTGTCAAACACAAAAACAACAACAATTGTGAAGTGAGGTGACTTTACCCATAAACCATGTATTGTGTTGCCGCTGAGAGTTCCGTTGTAAACCCTCTCTCCGGTTACACGCGTCGTTTATGTGAGAGAGGAAGATGTCACAACGGATTTATTAGCAGTAGGGGAGATCGGGGTTATATGCAACAGGGGTAGGTTGCAAAAATCGATTTAAATCTTCCGCTGAAAGTATTTTTTAGCAAAATTCTCAACATATACGCTTAAATGAATTAAATAATATGGATACGTTACTTATAGAACGCGCCTGGTTGCACTAAACCAAGTCAACGAGACATACCTTCGAAACACGCTTCATATAGCCATCTCTTCCGCACACACATATTCTTTGAATGGCTATCCTTTTCATACGCGGGTGAAACATTTAGTGGTGCAACATTAGTGGTGCTACATTTTTCGTACGATTTGTATGAATATGACGTGTCTTGTATTTTATGTCATGCATACACGATATATGGCGGTACTTTTTTGACGGCCTCCATGGTCGAGTGGTAAGACGCTCGACCACGAATTCAAAGGTCGCGGGTTCAAACCCGGCGTGTGCCAATAACTTTTATTTAATTAATATGTATTATAATACATTTAATTCATATAAAAATAATAAAAAATATATATTTACGGCACGTTCCAGAGTGGTAGATACTCTAAGTATCGCCCTGGTGGAAGACCACCATTCGGAATCGAAAAGTTGTTTGAAATGGCTTTAGCCGTCTTTGGTGACCAGATCTGAATAGCTAGGTACTTCCCAACCTTCCTCTCCCCAATCTGCTTCCCCTCCTCATTACCTTCAGCCTCATAGCATACCCTATTTGGGGATGCCATAGTATCATGGCTCTAGACGGTTGGGAGCAGTTGAGACTCTTGTGCGGTATTCATATAAATAATAATAATAAAACTATGCACATTTCAGTGTAATTTTAGTTGTTTTTGTCGAATTCGACGAATGAAAAGTCAAACAAAATGTGTCTTCGACCATACGGAGTATTTTTTTCGGGTAATGGTAAATATTTTTGTTATTTTTGGATTATATTATTTTAATAGTATATGGTGTTGATTACTTTGCTTGAATATTGTAGGATTTAATAGTTAACCATAACTGCAGGCACTCTTAGAGTTAAAACATTTTTTTAGCTTATATCATAGACATAAAATACAAGACACGTCATATTCATACAAATCTTACGAATAATGTAGCACCACTAATGTTGCACCACTAAATGTTTCACCCGCGTATGAAAAGGATAGCCATTCAAAGAATATGTGTGTGCGGAAGAGATGGCTATATGAAGCGTGTTTCGAAGGTATGTCTCGTTGACTTGGTTTAGTCCAACCAGGCGCGTTGTCTCAGTAACGTATCTACATTATTTAATTCATCTAAGGGTTATATGTCAATTCGATACGGCGGGGTTGCAACAGACGCCCAGGGGTTATTTGCAACATGTTGCAACCGGCCCCTAAGATAGTTATTAACATTTGTAAATAGTTTATTATGACTGATTTCATTTTTTTTTTGCAAAATAACAATATTGTGTTATGGTTCCACCATCTTGGGTAGAAAATAGAAATAAGAGACTTACCCAAAAGCATCAGCGCGACAACGGGTCAAGTTACAACAATTCTCCAGTTTCACATAAAAGTTTAAATACATATGATTTCCTGCCATAACACTATTCTTCCTGATTCTATTTTGTTATTTGATGTTCACTTGTTGTTTGTTGATTGAAAAAAAATCTCTTCCGATTTAAAAAAAAAATCTAAATGTTGAAAGTGTTAACTATAACCCCGTCTTCCCCAATGTCTTTACCACTAAACTTACCTACGTATGTAATAATCGTCTTTCATTTATAAAGGTACCTACCAACCGGTTCCATTATCAATAATATTATTTTATTATCGTCAAGGTAACAACTACCAGCCAAAGGTAGGTTGATTAAGATTCTAGTGATTTTAATATACAGTTGGTAAATATGCATAAAGGTATACGTAACACAACGTTAAAATCGCGCTGCGATGGCGTTATCATTTGTAGCCATGTAGGTACACTTAATCACCCTTTTTCATACAATAAAATCTACCCAAAAATATCACTCATCATTTCCATGACCCCAAAATATACAATTAATTACTAACTCAAGATGACATTTAAATGAGTGTAAAATTTATTATGGTATTTTTACAGCTTAAAAAGACTTACAGCTGTTAGAACGAAAATAGATTAAAATAATCATTGCTAACTAAAATTCGTACATATTAATGCCATACGAATGACGAATTGATTCAAACTGACGAGCAGTGACAGGTTTCCTTGTGCCCTGACTCAAAACCACATGGCTGCGTCTGTTTTAGAACGGTTCAAAGCGAAGAGGCGGCACAACGCGCGTGGCTCGTTGTGCGCATACCGATCACATGTCTATCAACGCGCGACGCGCGGCGTCAGCAATTATCGGTCCTTATAAGGTAATTGTTTTATTATTATTTTATTTAAATATTATTGTAATTATTTAAAGTTTATTGTTTTTAATAATTATATTTGTGTTATTTTAACATCATGTAATATGGCAGATTGTGTATTGCAGCAACCACCCAGTTCTGCTTGTACAAAAACTTGAAATAAATATCTCTATAAACTTAAAATGCCTTGTAAAAAAAAAAAATCGTAAAATTCCGTTGTTTTACGTAGGTGTAACCTTGGTTCACGAGAATAATTTGTGGCAGAAACGTGTTTGTAATCCAAAACAAAAAAAACATTCATATATCAAAGTAATTTATTAAAAACATGTATTTTTTTGTATTTTAAAATTAGAAAGTACAATTGATTGATTATTCACTTCCTTATCTTTCGAGGATTTCGCGAAAATGTGACATTGCTTTGTTATTGAACAGATTCATCGCTCGCACTGCTACAGCCTTCCTCGAGTGATGTTTTCTATGTATTTTTCACTGATCCCCACATTTCGCAGATCTATAATTAGTCGTCTAGACATTTCTAGTTAAAATTATTACAAACTTTTGCTAATCTTGCGAAACATTTGCAAACCAAGTTTCTTGAAATCCGAGGTTCCACTGCATTATAATTCAGGTTGAGGACATCGATGAAATAACCAATCTATACGAGCTGGTGAGAACGTCTTCTACCCAGTAAAATATACATCGGTACCAGTTTGATTATTAATGACACTCCAATGGTGCATACATTATAATAATGCTATGGCGTTGGCCTAGGAAACGTTTGAATATGTACTATTTTGTGGTTTCATTAGTCATGTCATGACTTACAATTCCTTTTTTTTTTAAATAGTTGGTTGACCCTGAGTCCATCAGAAACGTCAGCACGCCCGGTACACTAGCCCTCAACCTGTTTTAATAGCAACCTTCACAGATATTACGTCACCCTTAAGGGTCAGCACCCAAAAAACACACTTTTTGGCTTTCTAACACCAGCAATACTACAAATTAATGATGTACCTGTTCATTTTTTATTTTTTTTTTAAAGAAAGACAAACATTCCCGGGTCACGAATACCCTGAAAATATTTAAAAAAACTCCTACTGCCATCATAAGAAGCGGAATATGTTATTTTAGTAAAGTACTTTTATTATTATTTTACTGTACTTATGAAATGCAAATTCGAATTTAAGGTAAAACGTTCAAAAATGGGTGCGCTGGTTTTCAAACTGCACATTTTACTGACATTTTAGTATGTTTTTCATTGAATTTAAAAGATTACAGCTTAATTTTTTTATTCACTGGAAACCTTATACATTTTCCTAACTGCTCATGTAGTATTTACTAATAAATCATGGGTAGTAGTGCTTGTATTAGAAAGCTACAAAGTGACGTTTAACGCTAGTTTAGGTGCTGAGCCTTAATGACAACCTACATAAAGCTTAAAGAGCAAATTCCCACAAGCATGAGGTGAAAATGAAAATATAAAAAAATATTTTCAGCAGATATCCGAAATAAATCTAAAATGTGTGTGGTGTTTCTTTTCGTGAGATAGTTTATTTTAGGTTTCGAGTAAGGCCAAGTCACTCATCAGTTGAGAATTGATGTACCAGGCACTGAAAATAGCTTAAACATGAAACTCTAACAATGAAATCTCACAAATGAATGCAAACAAATCATTTTTTAAAACTGTTGTGTATGCGCACATCGCACCCTATTTTGTACTGAATTAACAAAATAAAGCAAAAATTCCACTTTGTTATTTCACTGTTTAACAATTTTTAACACTAATAACTACAGGTTTTGTACAAGCGAGGTCATCGTAGCAGATTCTTCAGCATCGGAGATTTCATCACATTCGTGAATCTTCCTGCAACGCCCAATGGTGAACCTTTGACAAGGCGGACAGATGGGAGAGACGAAGATTATCCTCCGCAGTGATATTTTAGGCAGTTCCTCTTTCTGGCACGTCCCTTTGGAGTCAGGAACCTGGCCCTCGGGACAATTGACGGATCCGTGAACGAGACTCCGCGGAACGGGAGCTTCTTCTGCAAAAGCCAGCACGCAGAGCGTCGCCAAAGCACAAAAGACGAAGACATTGATGCCCATGTCGAGAGTCGCGATAACACTGCTAGAAAGGTCACCATTTGGTACTTATTTATATGATCGTTCTTCCCAGGACCGGACCTGTAACATCCTGCCCCTGGTTTTCCGATCTTTACTGATTTTAAAGCCAACTGTTAAAAATAAAGCTGACTATATAAATTTAAAAAAAAAATTAAAACCCACAAACGCACCTAACGCATCCCATGTAAATCGTCTCCCAGAAGGTAATAAAACTACCCAAATGTATTTTGAATGTTGTTGTAAAGCCGCCTCTGTCACAGATGTTCATTATGTGACTCAATAAGCGTCCATTCCGGACACTAATAGTGTATATGGCATAGATTTACTTAAAATTTATTTATTTATTTACCTATACACGCCCTTATGGGCTTTTACATAACAGTGTAATATATAACATAAAATAATAGTGACATAAAAATAATATAGAGTAAATGATTAGCACACAAAAACATAAGTAAGTTAATAGAAATATTTTAATGCAATAAATTAACAGTAATATTTTTGAAAGAGGTATGCTATTATAGCGTTCTTGTAACTAGATTCTGTGCAGTAGAATATATGTACTATTTCAGTGAAAGAATTACCCACTGTATGCAATCTAGGTACAAGCGAGTATCTAAATGACTCAGTCCTGATATTATTGTTACATTTAAAAATAATTATTGATCGAGTGGTTCTGTTAGGTACATGGAAGGTAATTAAGCTAAGTAAATCGGGGTTGTCTATAATACCATGTATAAAATTGTACCAGTCTAAAGATGCCCGTCACAAGGTGAAACCGGTCAGGTCTTAAATAAAAGAGGGGAATAAAGGTTTAAAATTTGGTATTATTAAAATCATCAAACTGATGTTGTCAATTCACATAAGACCTTTCGAATCTAGAGCCCTGGGGAAAGCCAATGAAATGGAACATCTGTTCGAGAAAGTATTTTAATGTTTCAAAAAGTTTGATCACATTTAACCCAAAGTTTTAAATTTGATTTTTTGTAGTAAATACCGCATAAGAATACCAACTGCTCCCAACCGTCCAGGGCCAGTGAGACCATGGCATCCCCAATTGGGGTATGTTATGAGATCGAAGGTAGTGTGGATGAGAATCAGATGGGAAGAGGAAGAGAAAGGTTGGGTTACCTGGCTATTCAGTCTTTCCCAGGGCGATACATAGAGTATCTTTGACGGCCTCCATGGTGGAGTGGTAAGACCCTTGACTAGGAATCCAAAGATCGCGGGTACAAGCCCGACGTGCGCCAATAACTTTTAATTAATTAATATGTGCTGTATCACATTTAAATAACATTAAAAAAATATACATAGTATATTTGCGGCAGGTTCCAGAGTGGTAGATACTCTATGTATCGCCCTGGTGAAAGATCACCATTCAGAATCGAAACGTTGCTTTAAATGGCTTTAGCCGTGTTTGGTGACCAGATCTGAATAGCCAGGTGCTTCCCAATCTTCCTCTCTCCATCTCCTTCTCCTCCCCACTACCTTCAGCTTGACAACATACCCCAATCGGGGATACCATAGTCTCACTGGCTCTAGACGGTTGGGAGCAGTTGGGACTCTTGTGCGGTATTCAATATTAAAAGAAATACATCTTAAAAATCTACCACTCTTAAAAGTAAGGAGAATCCGTTTATCTCTTCGGTGACAGTAGTTATCATACTTGGATGTTTTATGCGTTTCCTTGAAGGACTTTTTAGCGATTCCGTGCGCCTTTTTGCTCGATTTGATCCGCCTTGGTGACACGCTCCACTCGCGCACGCGCTAATCCGGAGCTGGCTCTTCTGACCACACATTACGTCTGTCGAGTTTTGTAAGTAATATTAATTTTATGCCAGTGTAATTAATTATCGATAAATGTTTTATAATAATACCTGAGAGCCTCGAACTAAAGGATGAAAATCATGTTTCTTGGCAAATATTAATATTTCCCATATTACAATATGTAGTTTTTTATCTTTCATATATTGCCGTCAACGTATTTATTCTAAATGGTGATCTGTCAACAAGGAAAATTATTTGTAATACTTGTTATGTTGTTACTTTACATATCGTCGCTAGAAAGGCAAAAGGGATTAAGCGACACCTTAGTCAAAACGAGTTAAAAATGCAGTTTTGATCAGTTTTTTTTTTCTGCTTCGAAAGCTCTGACTCTCGTTTGATTCAGAAGACTTTTGTGGCGCTTCAGACATCTAAAACACATTTACTATTTGGGAGAAGGATTGACGCTGTTTAGGCTTTAGGAGTTTTAAAGCTTTCTGTCGCTTCAGGTAACTCAGTGAGAGCATTAAGTTACCCGAGTAAACTTTTTTTTCCAAAATTCAACCAGGTACTGAAGACTTATGAATTTTATTGAAAACAAAAATACTTTAAGTGCTCTGGTGTAAACTTCCCAAAATGGGCAACGATATTATGTTTTAATTTATTTTACATTGCACAGTTTTACACCCATGTATTGCAAAAGCGATAAAAAAGCACATAAAATAGTATAAATATTATAATTATATGAAAACAAAGACCAAAATATTGAAGTAAGTAGTTTAAAAACAAAAAAATAGGTCTGAAGTAAGTACATAATATAGTTAAAACTGAATAGCTAGTTCTTGCTCGAACTTGTTGAAGGTCATGTGAAAAATATGCACATTTCCTGCGAGGCTGTTAATTTACCTAGTAGGTATCACCGTTGGTAAGTTAGTTCTTCACCTGGGAAGAAACATAAGCCTGTGTTGGCGGCCTCACGCAAAATTATCAGGGACTATCCGATTGGCCGCCTCTAGGAAACGCCTGTACTCCTGCCGGACTCCTGCTGTTTCCCTCCAGTTCATTGTGACCAAGGCGTTATGCTGCTGTCTCCACACCATCCAGTCGTTTACTCATGGTTTTTAAGAAATATCATTTACTAGTTGTTTACCCGTGTTAAATTACGGGATGAAACTTTTACTTGCCAAAAAAAAAGACTTTCCATTTCAAATATAGAATAATGTCTGCTGACATATATTACAGTTGGGTACTTTATTAGGTAAATACTTTATTAGGTAGGTGCTTTATTAGGTAGGTACTTAATTAGGTAGGTACTTAATTAGGTAGGTACTTTATTAGGTAGGTACTTTATTAGGTAGGTACTTTATTAGGTAGGTACTTTATTAGGTAGGAACTTTATTAGGTAGGTACTTTATTAGGTAGGTACTTTATTAGGTAGGTACTTTATTAGATAGGTACTTTATTAGGTAGGTACTTTATTAGGTAGGTACTTTATTAGGTAGGTAGCGATTTGAAAATATTATTTTTTAAATTCGATAATTTCAACCAACATCACTTAAAAATTTGAAAAATTCACACTCGTGCGGTCGTACGTACTCACAGAGGAAAATAAATTTTATTCAATTAATATGTGTCATAACACATTCAATACATATAAAATAATATAAAGTATATTTTTGGAACGTTCCCGAGTGGTAGATACTCTAAGTATCGCCCTGGGGAAAGACCACCACTCAGAATCGAAACGTATAGTAGCTTTAGCCTCGGTTGGTGACCAGATCTGAATAGCCAGGTACTTCCCAACCTTCCTCTTACCCACCTCCTTCCTCTTCTCACTACCTTTAGTCTCACAAGATACCCGGATTGGGGATACCATGATCCCACTGGCTTTAGACGGTTGGGAGCAGTTGGGACTGTAGTGCGGAATAATAAAAAATCAATTGTGGCTGCTTTATTACGTATACCTACTTTAGATGTAAAAAATAATATATTGATACAAAGGCGATGATGAAAGGTTGTCAACCCTTTATCCATTTTCTGCAGCACTGCCAATAGCGGCAGCTTCCAAATATATCCAGTTCCAAGGGTTGTTCACCGCAACCGTGGCGAAGGTCACCCTCCGAATGCACTTTTTAGGGGGTGTGCCCAAATTCGCAAGGAGTGGGCCACTTAATTTGTTTTGTTTTTGTAATAATATTAACTAACTAACCATCACGCCGTTTACGGGGTAGGCAGAGAGGACGAACCGCCATACAACTCTGTCTTGGAACACACTCCTTGCTTCGTTCACATTCATACATACTCGTCTGTTATTCTGACTCTTCGCGTGGCCTGATTCAAGTATTCGATTCACTTGATGGTGCCATGTCTTCCCCGACTTCTTCTGCCATTCACTTTCGCATCATATATTCTTTTCACACTCCTTTCTTCGTTTATTAGTTCTACATGCCCAAACCATCTAAGCGTCCCTTTCTTTATTCTACTCATTACGCTTGCATCAGCCTTGCATTCTTTCCGAATACCCACATTTATAATACGGTCATACATGGTTTTACTGCACATACGTCTCAGGGATCTCATTTCCACAGCATTCAGTCTACTTTCATTTTATTTTATTTTTTTTTTTATTTTTATTATTGTACAACAGATATAAACCCAATAACAGTACAATGGAACAACAAGTAAACAATTTCAAATTATAACATTTTTAAATTAACAAGTTTTTAATATGTCAATATATATAGATGATGTATTTAACAGAATTATACCTCTTGTCATGCTATGCTGAGCCAAAACATCTGTCCGACCATAGGGTATTCTGAACATAGCATGATTTCTGCTGCGACAGTATTTTTCTGGTACGAATAAGCAGTAGCATGCCAAGAGGTATGGACAGTCGATTAAGTGATTTATAATTTTAAAGCCTATTGTCATGAGACCAGCATTGCGCCTAGCCTCTAAGCTTTGATAATGTGTCTCCTCGAGTAGTTCCATGTGATGCATGAACATAGGATATGTTCCGTGCGAACGCATGTACACATACCTGAGGAATTTTTCATCCTTCCTCTGCCAGTTCCACGCCTCACTGCCATACATCAGGGTCGGTATAAGCACTCCATTGTGGACTGCTAGCTTCGTTTCTTTGGATTCATATATTTTGGGTATATTGCACGCTGTTCTCATGCTCTCTCTTTCAAACACCATGACTTAATTCACAATATATTATTTTTCTTATTAATATGTCTAATGACAATAATTTAATATTAACAGTATGCTCTTTGTCCTTTCCACCACAACGTGTTTCAGCAGAAAATGTGTCATGATTTTCAAGAACCTGTTTATCGTGAGTAAGATAATACGTAAACATTATTGTTACAAGGTGCATATAGATGATTTGGGTCAAACTGTAGCAGAGGAATTGAACCCACGACGTCCGGGTGGGAATCCGACGCGTTTGTCCACCAGCTACTAACCGGTCAATAGTAATATGAAGATGATATTATGATTGAAATATTTACTACTCAAAAAAGATGGCGATATATTTTCAATGAAAGAATGCACTTTGTGGATTGAAATTTATTGTAAGCAACAAAAACAGATAACCTTACAATACATTGGACGTAGTTGTGCAGAAAGCATCCAACACAAAATATGACGATAAAAAAGCAACAATATGCGTAATCGGCATTTGTAAAGTGAATTTCAGTGTTTTTTCTTTGTGGTAATTATGATTATTTTTATAAATAGGTAATTTATAATATATGTATGTGTTTATTTAAAAAACAATATATTTCTTATGTTACCCTACATTTTAATGTTTTAAAACTTTAATTTAAATCTACAATGTGCGTTAGTAAAAAATGAATTACTAAAAATCTATCGCATTTGGAGCTTGGATGTTTTCAGCAGATGTAAATCTCGTACTATATATCTATAAAAAAACATGTTTTACTCGATTTTGGCAAATTGTGGGTTGGACGCTTTCTGCATAACTCCGTTCAATTTAACCTTGCGAGAAATTATTGTTCGTGGAAAATGCCACCAGACCCTGAGTTTCAATCACTGAACCGATGATTCCTAGAAGTGTGATATGCCAATTCGAAAGAAAACTATTGTATTTAATTCGCGCAAAACCTTTCGACTCCTAGGTCCAGACAGGCGCTAATGAAATCGATTATCTGTTCAAGAAAGAATTTCACACTAACATGGTGTGCGATCGGTGTGTATCGTCAGTGATTTCTGCCAATACAATTAAAACGCCCTTTTTTCTGTTTGTCCACTCATTTATTTCACCGCACATAAACTACACTTATTTATATGACACAAATTATAAATAATGTGTTTTTAAGTTGTCCATGCTACAAGTGTGTGGTTGACATTTTCCGCAACACATCCTTTGATAGGAGACCAACTTTGTTTGAGATATGATTCGATATTTTCGCGGCCAAAAGAATTGTCGTGGTGGTTTTTGGGTTATTATACCGTGTTGTGTTTTGGGCCAAAGTAGAATAAAGTACAACAAGGTACAGCAACCCGAAAATCCATCACCATAACTCTGTTTGGATTGAATGAAGTATGTCACAGATTGCAGAAGATGAAACACTGTTCACCCAACATCACCACGAAGACGACAGGTGATGTTAATCTCCTGATTAGGTCCTTGTTAATTACCTCACTCTTTATGGGGTATCATCAGGTAATACACAGTCATATATAACTCTGCAGCGTCCCATGCTTGGTTTAAAGCAAGCCGGACAGCGTACGGGGAATCGGATAACTTCCCTCGGCGATCTTTTCAAAACAGTATTCTTCTTTCTGATCCCCTGATTTTTTTCACTCACTTCAGAGTTATAGCTTTTGGGGGAGTTGACAGATCCAGCTTTGATGGTTGTTGGAGTTGTATAAGGCTCTTCTGCCGGGACCAGCAAATAAAACGTCACCAAAATACAGATTAAAAGTGCGATCTTGGTGTCCATGCCGACAGTCTTGCTAACACTGCTTGAAATGGGACAAATACGTGTAAGGAACCTTCAAGATAAATTTTTGAAAGTTTAATTTGCATACCTGTTTTAGCTAGGGTTACCATATTTTTATGATTTGAACCACGAAACTAACAAATAAGAAAGACTCTCAGAGCAAGAATACATATTATGAAGAGAGAGAGCTAAACATTTTGACCCAACCTTTATAAATTTACGATAAATCACATACTCCGGGTTTTTACGTCGTAAACCGTGAGAGAGAAAGAGAAAAGACACGTTTCCACACAATATAGCTCCGCTTTTAGGTATGTAAGCATGTTCTCCGTCTTCCGCGTCTCCCGCGACTTCGCCCACTACGTTTTCTTATGCGACAAAACAGGGCATAACTCAACGGTTTTTTAGGTTATATCTTACATTTTTGTTTATGTTTTGTTTGTAAATGTTTTAAAGTAAAGTTCCCTATAGCGTTTTCAAAAAACCACAACAAAATTAATACAAATCTCGCATTGAAAAAAACGGAATTTAGCGACTAAAAACAACACTGTTTATGAAAGGGTTTTCATAGCTGATAAACGTCTAGGGTTCGGCAACATTCATGCGTGTCTAATTCCAATATATATAATCTTCCAGACTTGGAGTAACAATATATGGAGAGAGCTAATTATTTTTACCCAACCTATACAAATATGGGATAAATCACTTTCTCCGGGTTTTACGTCGTACATAATGAGAAAGAAAGAGACAACAAAATTTCTCAAATTATCACACCGCTTTAAAGCATTGTTAGAATCTTGAAGTAAAAATATATGGAGAGAGAGCTAATTATTTTTACCCAACCCATACAAATATGGGATAAATCACTTTTTGCGGGTTTTTACGTCGTTCACCGTGAGAAAGAAAGAGACAAAAAATCTCCCAAACTATCACACCGCTTTAAAGTTTAGTTTCTTCGTGCACCGCATATCCGTTGACTCCGCCCACACGTTTTGATTCGCGAAATAAATCAACATAACGCAACGATTTATTAGGTTACATGCTATATTTTTGTTTAAAATAATACTGTGAAAAAGTGGTTATACAAATAAACAAACATTATATCGACATGTGCTATGAATGAATACCCTAGCCCTAGCCCTAGCCACGCCCCAGTCATCAATACTGACTACACTAGCGCTCTCTCCTGGTATATTATTGATCTGAGGAAAGACCTTTACTCTCATAAATCATGATATTTACTTTTTTCGTTCTTCTAATTCTTCTACTCATAAAGTCTCTACCTATTTTTCATGTGTTATTCATTTCGGAAAGACTCTTAACAACATAAAGCCAAATTAGTTAGGCTGTACGGCTGTACGGCTGTATGACTCTACCAAGTACACATGTAGCACCAAGCAGAATCATCATCCTTAGACACGAGGATCATGTCAGGTATTAAAAATATACCGTTCAGGAGTTTATGAACAAAAAGCAGTAATGCTCTATCCCTGCTCGAACTAAGGTTATGTTCAACAGCTTGGCTGTGAAAAGACTTGCCGGTCTCTGTGTTTCCTCCCTCCTTCAACCTGGGTCTCTTCAAGACCTAGGTTCACTCCTTCCTTTCCTAGAAAAAACCCTCCACACAGCATCCTCAAAGATGACATTGGCCTTGAGGGAATTTATTTCTCTCAAGTACTTCTGTGTGGAGTTATTAGGAATATTAAAAAAAAATTAACCAATGTACCCATCAATGAATTTGCCTACTGTTTATCTATTTGTCATTGGTGTTTGTCATTTTTTATGTCACAGACAAATCAGTACATATTCAAAGTTAAGACAAATCTGACCTTCCGAAGACTAATGGCAACCCTAGTAATAACAGTATTTTCTCTGGAGAACCCCTGAACCGAACGATGTCTTCTTCGCGGCGGGCACCGTGTCACATTCACAATGCCTGCCCATTGAGCCACCTAATGGATGGCCAACAGGTAGCAGAACGTAAACAAATCGTAAGGGCCTCTTTAGCAAATACACCGTCATCATCGTCATCGTCATTGGCCTCTTTAGATTTTGTGTTGGACATAGATACCTATTCACAACGAATATCCGCAGCTTCCTGTCAAAGGCAGCCTTGATTTTTTTATAGTGAATACCGCACAAGAGTCCCAACTGCTTTTAACCGCATGGGGCCAGTAAGACTGTGGAATCCCCAATTGGGGTATGTTCTCAGGCTGAAGGCAATGGAGAGGGAAAGAAGATGGGGAAGAGGGAGGTTGGAATATAGGTACCTGGCTTTTCAGATCTGGTCACCAAACACTGTTAAACCAATTTCAAGCAACGTTTCTGAATGGTGGTTTTTCACCAGGGCGATTCTTAGAGTATCTAACACTGTGGAATGTACCGCAAGTATTTTATATGCTGACACATATTAATTAAATAAAATTTCATACTTGTAAAAAGCACTTACTTTGTGGCTTGCCATATTTATAAATAAAACAAATAAACTTTGTTTATGACCATTTTATTATTTAATATTACGTCTACCGGTTTCGGAAGTACCCTTCCATCATCAGGACAATATTATAATATCTCAGCATTTTGTATTTTATGTTAATTTTGATATTGTCCCGACGATGGAAGGGTACTTCCAAAACCGGTAGACGTAATATTAAATGATAAAGTGGTTATAAACAATGTTTATGTGTTTTATTTATAAATAAACTTTATTTACGCACGCCGGGTTTGAACCCGCGACCTCTGGATTTGCAGTCGAGCGTATTACCGCTTGACCACGGCCGTCATACCGGCTGTTTGCTTTTTTTACCTTTCTGGTTTCTATTGCGTATTCTAGGTTCCTCTACTCGGGCATTCTTTCTCTTCACACTTTGTAGAGAAACGAAGCAAATTTCCCGGTAAGTAACCGCTCTTTTCTGGCCATTTTTAAATGATATCTCTCGAAAAATATAATGTGGTTTCCTGCATAACCCTCCATTGCTTTCTAAGAGCAATAATATACAAGCGCTGCTGTAGTCAGTTTTTATGAGATTAGCCGGATTAGCTAGACCTGAGCGTGGCTAGGACTAGGGCTAGGGTATTTATACATCCATTCATAGCACATGTCGACATAATGTTTTTTTTTATTCGTATAACCACTTTTTCACACTATTGCTAAAAACAAAAATATATCATTTAACCTAAAAAACCACTTACTTGTCCATTTATGTCGCATATAAAAGCGTGTGGGCGGAGTCAACGGAGACGCGGGACACGAAAAACATCCTTTCAGTACTTCGAAACGGTGTGATCATTTGGGAAAAATTGCTGTCTCTTTCTTTCTCATGGTGTACGACGTAAAAACCCAGAGAAAGTGATTTACCCCAAATTTGTATAGGTTGGGTAAAAATAATTAGCTCTCTCCATATATTGTTACTCCAAGATTGCTTAATTTATTTATTAATAAATTAACGGACTAAAGTCCAATTACAAGAAATACATATAAAACACGAAATGGAAAAAAGAGCAACAGAGAAGGAATAGCATATACATAATAATAAATGAAGCGATGACAAAAATAAGGCAAAATAAACATAAGAGAGAACATTCAAGCCATGGTCTAGTCAAAGTTTTGGTAGAGTCGTAAGGAATGACAAAAATCATTTAGACTGCTACCAAAAATGTCAAGACCATGACTTGAGTCAACAAGTCTTGACATTCTGGACATTGGAGAATTATACCCATTATTAGTATTGTGCTGATTGAGGAACAGCAATTTATTGTTTCTGAGTCTACGGCAAGGAATATTGAGCTGGATAAGTTGCAACAGAGAAGGTGAGTCAATAAAACAGTTAATAATTATTCTAGTATTGTGTTAACATCATAGTAAGGCCTTTATGTCTATGAGTGAGGCACGCATTTTATTGTGCGCTTGTCCTAACCTAAAAATTAACGTGCCGTCCCCAGATGTGAATCAACATTTCTATTGAAAACAATTCTGCCAGTGTCCTCCGTAGGTATTATACTTCAGTGCAATTTTGTGGTCTAATATTAGGTTATAGGCTTAACAGAACAATATTTCAATAGATTTTAAAAATGATTTCCACAACCTGAACACAGAAGCACTATGAAACCCCCCATTAAGACATGTTTTGACTTTCAAAATACACCGGGAACGGGGTAAATTTTTCCGTACCGGGACGTTTGATTTTGTACTATAGCAGACCTCAAGAATAATGTGGTCTACAGCTAACTGTAGAGGCGGCCTTAATTTTCAGAAGACTAGTAAGAACTGGAGTCAAGCCACTGAAGTTTACTAACTAACTATGCCGTTCTATTAGGCAGAGAGGATGGACCGTCATACTACTCTGTCTTAACACATTCTCCTTGCTTTTTTCACATACATCGTCTCATACATATTTTTTGTTTTTCTGACTCTTCACATGGCCCAACTCAAGTATTTGATTCACTTAATCATGCCATGTCTTCGTCGGGCGACCCCGACTTCTTCTTCTATTCTCTTTCATGTCATAATATACTCTTTTCTCCTTTACTACTTTCTTCGGTCATTCGCTCTACATGTCCAAAACATCCTTAGATGGTTTGGGCATGTAGATTAATAACGCTTACATCAGCCTTGAATTCTTTCCGGATATCCACATTTTTAACACGGTCATAATTTATGGTTTTACCACACATAAACCTCAGGGATTTCATTTCTGCAGCATTCAGTCTACATTCATCCTTCCTCTGCCAGTTCCGCGTGCCTCACTGCAATACATCAGGAATGATATTAACGCACTCGATTATAGACTACTAGCTCCGCTATTTCGGTAATTTTTTTTTATTTGAGTCAACAGCGTTCAGTCCTCCATTAATTAAATTTCCTGTATTCACCCTCGTAATATACTTCATAAACATACAAACTCATCCACTCGCTCCCAAGTATTTATCATACACAACTATATTGCACGCTGTTTTCGTACTCTCTTTTTCAAACACCATGGCTTTGGACTTGCATAATTTTATCACTAACTTATTTTGCAAATATAAATAGCCAATTGAAATAAAAAAAAACTTGAAAAATTAGTTTGTACTTTTTCCTGTCAAATGTCAAACTTTAGAGTTAGACGAGCTATTTGTAAAAAAATGGGGATTCTCTTAAAAACGTTTGGAATATTTATAGATTATTTTTAAATTTCTAAATGTAATTGCCAAACTGCATGCACTTGTTCGTTATTATAGCATATGATAAAATTCGCGACAGCCCAAGGGATAACTAATCGCCTGTTTTATATCACGCTTTAATTATTCAAATTCCTCGAAAATATCTTTTACCTGTTGCCGTGGTAGGCGTTAGGTTATGTTAGGTTAGGTTAGGTTATAGGTCGTGTTATTGAATATTTTGTGTGTTCAACGTAGCCAAGTTTAGAACCACCCACAGGCCGTTTATTTTAATAGTTTTGTTGACAACCATCGAATACATTAATCAGGTTGTGAAATATAGCTCTGCATGGTCCCCTCGACCAGCAAAACGCGTTAAGTACTTAAAGTTAACATGATTGCAGGTAATTTTCCATCAATCAAAATACTATCATGAGGGGGGCCACATGTAAATCTTGTGCAAGCACACTCATAGGAAAATGTTTCATACGATAGGTTAGAGATCAGCTCTCATGTAGATATGAAAAAAACGATCCCTACCTCTCGTTCAATACTTGATACGAGTTGGTACCTATCTTCTGTTGGAAGAAAAAAATCACCCGAATTATGCAGAAACAAGCAGTGCAAATGAGAGAGCAATTGGCGCAAATTTAATTAAATGTAAGAATCATACAGTACTATACGAACTTAAAGTGCTGTTGCATTCTTTCAGAAATACCAGCCATTTTGAAGTTTTTTTTTTTCAATGTGAATGCACACGAATTTGAAACTTATTTAAAGCAGCGTATTTAAACTATATGTTTTCATATATTAAGATATGAAAACAAATGAATAGAAACATCTAAGCTAATTGTGATTATTTTTAAATTTGTGACGTAAGTCGAGGATTTTGTTTTGTTAATCTATTACCATTTTTTCAAGCTAATCTCATGTTCCGAATGCAATAATTATAATATACAAAATTGAATTGAAAAAAAAACGAATATTTTCATTTGGAAAACGCCAATGGTTTTTACTTTAAAAAGCGTTAGCGTGAGTCTAAGAAAACGTCATCTAATTCTCGACCCAAGTCTCGCATTCAGCCCGCAAAGTAGATTTTTTTAACAAATGTTACTTTTGGAGGATTTTTTCATTTAATCGTCTTTGATGCATTATTTTTAAAAGCATCAGAGCCTGAAAAAAAAGCATCTTATTTCCGACCCCAAGTCTCGCATTTTGCCCGCTAAGTAGAATTTGTTTAACAAATGTCATTAAATCGTCTTTGATGTATTATTTTTAAGAGAATCCTAAATGTTCACTTCATTCGGTCTATAATGGTCTATATAGTCGTCTTTAATTAATTATTTTTAGAAGAATTCCAAAGATTTACTTCATTCGGTCTAATAGAGCCTGAAAAAACGGCATCAAATTTTCGACCCCAAGTCTCGCATTTTGCCCGCAAAGATAAATAAAAAGGAATTTTACTAAAAATTGAAAAACTACCTAGATTTCGTTGTAGACATTGTCTAATGGCGGTTCAATGAAGAAAATGTATTATCCACAAATTGACCATAATTATTTGCTTGCATGATGTCCTTCAGTCAGTGAATTGGATTATTGATTAATTGATGTACTTGGCATTCAAGTGCGAGTACCATATTCTCCGAACTATCATTGCTCCAGATATGATTTGAGATTCTCACGCTCAAAAGCATTACAATTCGTAATTGAGTTTTGGGAACTGTAAACTTTAAAAAAACTCACAATTGTAATTGAGATTTCGGGAATTATTTATTTTAATTATATACGCCCAAGTGGGCATTCCAAATAAAGGTACATTTTAAAGTGATATTAAAGTGATATGTAAGCATCACTGCCATACATAAGGGTTGGTATAAACACTCGATTGTGGACTGCTAGCTTCGCTTCTTTGAACATTTTTTTTATTTGCGCAAACAGCGTTCCGTCCTCCTTTAATGGAGTTTCCTGCATTCACCATTCTTTCAATATCCTTATCAGCCTTTCCGTCTCTCAAATAATAATAATATTTGGACGATTTGTATAGCGCCGTTTTTGTGAAAAATCACCTCAAGAGCGCTGTACAGATCTTACTTTCTATCGTTACATACTAATTCCTAGCTTAAATAAGAAAATATACAGGAACACACTTACCTGGCAGGTCCCATCAGATAGACACAATTATGAACTTAAAATTATGATTATTATTTAATTATTATTATAATATATATTTATATTTATTTATTTTTTTTCCGATTTAGGGCATGGGATCGAAATTAAAAGAATGGACTTTCTGAATTTGTCATACAGTACAGGATTTGGTTAAAATTTGCATATCTAAAGGTGATTCGTCGAGAGACAGATTATGTTGAGATTCTTTTAATGAATTTAAGGATATGAGAGTCTGAAAAGGTAAGTTTTCAGTTTGGACCGAAATTCTGTTGGGCTCGTTATACATCTTAGTTCCGGAGGGAGTTCGTTCCAAGCCTTCGGCCCCGAAACTCCGAAAGCGCGATAAATTTCTCGTGATAAATTTTCCTGTAGATGTTATTCAAATAACCGAGATAACATTATTTATTGATTTTTCAACGATTATAATAATTACAATAAACATTACTTTATGAACATGCAAGATTGTCAAGATTGTATGAAAAACAAACAATCGTAATGAAATAAGAATGTAATCTAAATTAAGAAAACAAATAAATTAATGAGATATTGATGGAACTTTCGAAAACACCATTTTCAGAATTTTTTTGAGAATTATCAGGCTACAGGATGTGATATTTTGTATCTGTTAAATATAAGAAAGTTACTATAAGGTATTCAATATCTTTATTATTTCAACCTTGGAGTAAGAATATGTATGTAGAGAGAGCTAAATATTTTTATCCAACCAATACAAATTTGCGATAAATTACTTTCTCCGGGTTTTTACGTCATAAATTATGAGAGATAAAGAGATAAGAAAAGTCTTCACATAATATTGCAGCACTTCCAAGTATGTAAGAATGTTCTGCGTCCGCGCTAACTTCACATCACCGAGTCGTATAACTTACGTCACTGGATTTTCAGGTTATTCCCTATATTTTGATCAAAAAACTTGCAGTGATTATACAAATAAATCAAACATGATGGTTTTATGCGCTATGCGTGAAGGTTCAAATAAGACCAAACAAAGATACTACATCACTTTTCAGAGGTATTTCAACAATTTTAAATATTTTTCACCAAACTATAGAATTTTCACATTTTAATGATATTAAGACATAAAATCAACAAAAAGCTTCGATCATTATTTAGACAAACCTTCTGTTTGTGTGATATTTTATATTTTTTCGTAAGAAGCAATCACATGGTGGTTGGACATTATATTAAATAAAAGAATATTTTGTCTTAAAACCACAGAATTTATTATGATGAAGGCCAACCGGTTTCGCTTGGATCAAGCTTCGTCAGGGCACATATAATAACTTAATTATATACATATAACAGTATATTACATAACAGTTATTATATGTGCCCTGACGATATTATTTAATAGTTATTATATGTGCCCTGACGATATTATTTAATAGTTATTATATGTGCCCTGACGTACATATTATCATTCAATGGTGTATTGGATATTGTATTGATTATTTGACTTTATAAATCATTTTAATGGTGTATTTATCCTGTTTTGTTCAATGTGTTCAAATATATTTATGTAAAATTTCCGAATTCTATGTGGGCGGTAACTAAAAGGCTATCCAACATCCTTTAACATATATTTTTCTCTTACTATCAAGTCAGTATAAAGTCAACCGATCTGACTACACTGTTTCACAAAGGTATCTCTCCATATATTCTTAAAATTTAATTTTATTCGTTTTTTTTTTTATTCTATTTTAATTTTCTTGTGTGGATGATGCTTTTACAATAGACAATTTAGTTTATTTTCATATTCATATTTTTCTAGTTTACTACATGTTTTGTCTGTGGACAAACAAACTTTATTTAAACAAAATAATAAAGTAATTTTAATCTTTCTTTTCATATATAACCTTCAAATCAATAACATTTACCTTCAATATACTGAATAAGCGCGATAAAGACGAGTTTAGGGTACTTTCATTGTTAATATCATAATGATAAATGTAAGTGTTTACCAAGAGTGTATTTATGAATTAATCCAAAATAGTTCCATTTGCAATCAGTCCTTGATCCATTCAAGGCACTATCAAAAGTTATTTTGTATGGCCTTGAACTGAAAATCAAGGATCGCAACGCAGACATTATGGATATAGTTTTTACTATAAGAGATAAAACCTTTTTTATTATGATTTTGTGATATCCGGTGGCAAATAATCACACTATGTATTGTAAGTCACCTAACAATCTGTAAGTTACCAAGAAAGCTCCGAAACTGACCTCTATTCCTGAAATGGTGGCCTGCAAAAGCTTTTCTTCAGATTCTTTTTTTTTTCAAAAGTTTAATTTATTTATTTTTTCGCTTTTTAAATGTACGGAAAAATTGTCTGAAGGTAATATTTTCAGATTTTTACAGCAGGCGATAACAAAGGACTGAAAAAGTCACTATAAAATAGATCTTAAGCTTTTTATTGGCACAATACACTGCCTTGAAAATATGGCGTGTCGCGGGCATTAAACACAACCATTGGCCATTACTAGAGTAGGTTTGGTGGATACGAAAAAACATATGGATTTAAAAAAAAAGTTTGTTCGTTAGTTTCTCCTTTGGCCGCCTGCAAAGTTAACCGTGTTAATCTGTGACAGTCTGCTGCAATTCGCATATTAAGCGAGTGCTTCTTATCTTATCAGAAAACGGACTTCCCCAATATAAATTTAATGTAACTATTTTTACATTACCAAGAATTTGCTATTTTATGCGAATGTCTTTGTTTTTCTCTGACGTAAAAAAGGAGTGGTTCTTGTGATGAGTGTTAACTTTCGATCACGAAATGGACCGCGGTGGAAATCCGTTGAAAAATGTCCTTAATATCATATTTGTTATTTTTTAATCTTGCCCTATTTAAGCTGGCTTTCATCACTACCCAGGTTCCCAGACCCGGTCCCGGTGCCTGGCGCAGCTTTATTTTTTTGCGCCCCTTGTCAAAACCTTAATTTAAACACCTAAATTTTCCAAAAACTCTAAACGTCCAATAAAATAGCTTATTGCGTACTTGAAATAATATTTATCTTCGCTATTTTCCATGCGGAGCCACGATTATTTGATATATTTTGTTTAATATAAAAAATCCTTCCCTGTTATACACAATTTCATCGCTGTAAACCACCCGGTTTTGGCAGGTTTCTTCTCTGAAAATAATTAAATATAAAGTAACAGATCCAAAAAAATAATGGTTTAATTTAACACATTTATATTTAAATTAAATTTGCATACTCTTATGATTCATGTATTGTTAAAAAAAAATAACAAAACAAAATCATCTACGTGCATCACAAATTTCAAAATGATTTGCAAGTAGCTAGATGTTTCTGCTACATTGTTTTTATATCCTAATTTAACATTTATATCAATATGCAAAAATATAATTTTTACTGCTTTGAATACGTTTCAAATTCGTGTGCATTCACATTGTGAAAAGAACGTTGTCTTAAGTCAAAATGGATGGCTTCACTGGAAGAATGCGATAGCACTATATATTCATATGGCGCTGAATCATGCTTTCATTGTAATAAGTTTGCGTCAGTTGCTCTTTCATTTGTACTGCTTATTTCTGCATATTTTTTCTCTTTTTAACACTGTGATTTTTTTTTCGAACAGAAGATAGGTACCAACTCGTATCAAGTACTAAACGAGAAGCGCAGATCGAAAATCCACACCGTCGGGCCGGGAAATTGCGGGTTCGATTACCGTCCATGAATAGTATGGTTTTTTAATTTTATATTATTATATATAGTGCGTAGAAAAACACTGTAATTAGGTACTATTCTGGAACAGACAACTCCAATTGCGCCTTCACAGAACCGGCCCTGCTGAGGTTCCCTAGTATAATTAAAAGAGGGAGTTTTGGGTAGTTTTGCTGCAGTAAGCTGATATATATAATATATTTTGAAATAGTAGACATAGAAAAAAATCTGGATTCCCTTATCTTTCTTTAGCATTCCAAGCCAAGAGAATTTACCTACTTAAATGATATTATCATTTAAAAAAAAATGATAATTAAAAATGTATCAAAAAACAAAAACAACAAATAGAAACCTATCAATTTTCGGTCGTAGAATGTGATATGATTGTTGTAAATGATAGCATAGGTCAAAGATTTATATCTATAGAATGATGTCATTTGCTTGTATCAATGTTGGTTTTGCGATGTGGTTAGAAAGGAAATGCGTAATGTAATTGTATTGAATATTTGTACAATGTGTCAACTGATTTAAATTTCTTTACAACCAACTGTCATATTAATCGGTTTGTTATTTAATTTTTTTCTGCGAAATTTGTAAAACTTCATTTAATTTTATCAAATTTAATATTGTTAATATTGATTTCTGCTGATTTTTAAATGTTATTTATTGTAATAAAGGTTTCGGCGTTGAAGGTCATTGACAGGTTAATAATAGACTTGATCGCAGAAACAACTATAAAAAAATAACAGAACGTAATAGCAATAATTTTATTGTAAAAATAATAATTTATCAGTTTTAAAATTTTATAATGGCATATTTAGACCGGGCCTGGCCAATTTAAATAGCACCCCGGGCTGCATTGACGACTTGAAATTTTCTCAAGGGCCGCACATACAAACCTTATACAAAAATAATATCATTTTTTCTTACAACGAATTTTATATTGACTAACACTAACTGGAACTATTCCTAAATAAAACAGGTAAACTTTGTTTATAACCACTTTTATTTTTCAATATTATGTCGACCGGTTTAGGAAGCACCCTTCCATCATCAGGACAAAATTGAAATTATTTTCATACTGCCTTGAAGATGGAAGGGTGAATGAATTCACTGGAAACCTCAGACATTTTTCTATCTATCCATAGAAATTTTTCATATACATCATTTCTAGGATTGCTTGTATTGGAATGCTAGAAATTAATGTTGAGTGTTATTTTTGAGTGCTGAGCCAACTGAAACAGACATGAACTAAACAGATCCGAAGTTCGGACCGCGTTCCATACTTGTTTGAAACGACCTTAAGCGACGCGTGACCGTTTAGTACTAAATCGGCTTAAACACCGATCACACCAACTAGCGTGATTATTGCTTGCCACTTTGAGAGCGCTACAACGTGTCTATATTTATGTAACGTCATTGATTGTGACAGTATTTTTTGACAGAGCTAACTGTTAGCGTCGCGTGTTCTTAGAACTGTATTGTGGGAGAAAAATGTGAAGGCATACCTAAGTTTATATTATACGGAGAATAATGGAATGTTTGCCTGTGATACAGGTGTTAGTGGAGATTATTAAAGAATTTTAATTATCTTTACGGGCGATTAATTTGCTTGGATTAATTGGACGCCAGCCAAGTGTTTTTCAGCAAAATATGGTTATTTTTGCGAGCGCTTATCAAAATTGATTTAGATATCAATTTAATCATTCATGGACAGCGGCGTGGGATGAAATCCATAATCATTTTATAAAATACCAGTAGTTGTTAAAACATCGTCAAAATCGTATTTAGCTCGTAGTATATTTTTAGGGGTTTACTGTGTGTCGTGACCTCAGAGCAATAATATACCAGCAGGGAAAGCTTGTGTAGTCAGGATCCTTGATTTTTTCCTGACTCGGGTGTGGCTAGAGTATTTATACATCCATTCATAGCACATGTCAACATAATGTTTTATTAATTTGTATAACCGCTTTTTCAGAGTATTGTTATCAACTACTAGTGGTACATTCTCTAAATATCGCCCTGGTGAAAGACCATCATTCAGAATTGAAACGTTGCTTGAAATGGCTTTAGCCGTGTTTGGTGATCAGATCTGAATAGCCAGGTGCTTCCCAACCTTCCTTTTCCCAATCTCCTTCCCCTCCCCACTACCTTCAGCCTCACAACATACCCTATTTGGGGATGCCATAGTCTCACTGGCTCTAGACGGTTGGAAGCAGTTGAGACTCTAGTGCGGTATTCATATAAAATTAAAAATAAAACTTAAATATGGGATGTAACCTAACAAAACATGCTTACATACCTAAAAGTGGTGCGATATTATGTGACAACTTGTCTTGTCTGTTTCTCTCGCACGGTTTACGACGTCAAAACCCCGATGATTTATCGTGAATTAGTATAGGTTGGGTAAAAATATTTAGCTCTCTCTCTCCGTATATATTCTTGGTCTGAGGTCGTGACCCACTGCTTTGCTGAGTAGATAATGGCAAAATATGAACTCGTAAGGGTTGGAGAAAAGTAGTTTTTTTATACAGTACAGGTGATGAGATTTTTACGTCAAAAAATAATCATTCAATCATATTTCTAATAGACGTAGCTTGAGACATATTTTATTCTTTGTACAATAGATATCAAATCCAACGTCAGTACAATAAGACGTAAACAACAAAAATAAATTTATTCATTTTTAAAATTATTTGTTAATATATCTATAGATAGATGTCTTATTCAGTTAGAAATACACCTCTTGTCATGCTATGCTGTGTCAAAGAATTTCGGTCCAAACTGAAAACATACCTTTTCAGACTCTCATATCCTTAAATTGATTAAAAGAATCTCAACATAATCTGTCTCTCAACGAATCACCTTTAGATATACAAATTTTAACCAAATCCTGTACTGTACGACAAATTCAGAAAGTCCATTTTTTATTTCGCTCCCTTGCCCTAAATAGGAATAAATAAAAAATAAAAATCATAATTATAATTTTAAGTTAATAAGTGTGTAATAAGTCAATAAATGGGACCTGCCAGGTAAGTATGTTCCTGTATGTTTTCTTATTTAAACTAGAAATTAATATTTAATAATAGAAAATAAGATCTGTACAGCGCCCTTGGGGTGATTTTTCACAAAAACGGCGTTATACAAATCATCCAAATATTATAATAATAATTATTATTATTATCTGTCCAACCATGGGGGTTTGCAAGGCATGGCATTGTTTATAACGCGGCAGTAGTTTTCAAGCACGAACAAGCAGTAGCATGCCAAGAGGTATGGATAATCAATTAAATAATGTATGATTTAAAGCCTATTTTTATGCGATCAGCATTACGCCTGGTATCCAACCTCTGATAGTCTGTTTCCTCGAGTAGTTCCATGTGATGCACGAACTAAGGCTTGGTTCCAGTTTAGGTACAGACAGTGTTTTTGCCAGTGACTCGCTGATTGTTCACCCAATTATTTTTGCAACACATTAAAATGTTTTGGAAAATCTAGTAATAAAGTACCCACGTAAACCAATTCATCTTTTTGACTCACACATATTAAACGAGACGTGTTTTTAAAAAACACGATTCATTTCCACATCCATTTTTCAAGTGTAGGTACTATTTAACACAATAATAAGAAGTTGACTTCTACACATCAATTTAATTAGATAAAATGAAAATTAGGGCGACGACATGTGAAAAAAGATAGGTGCGAGGTTGAATGGATGTTAGAAGTAATGTCTTATGGAAATGATTTTAGAATAACATATTTATTATGGAATGGAATATAACGAATTTTATTATTTGAATGAAAATAATCATATGCTGGGAACACGCAGCAATGTTGTAATTGCTTATTCGAGTAAATTATACTTTCATGTGCTAACTTCCGCCTTATTGGAGCTGAAACAAAACTAGGGTAGAACAAGGGAAATTAACATGGCGTGTTGTTAATCTTGTTTCATGTTCATTATATTTTCATCAAATCTCCGACTAAATTGTATTTTGTTTTTAATAAAACAATGCGCGACAAATTATTGAAGTTTTGAAATAAAAATCCTTGACCCCGTGCTAAAACGAATCGTGTATTCGTTTTATTCCTCTATCTAGGTGTATTGCAATCATAAATGACATGTGGTAATACTTTGTCTATCTCACCGTTAGTTTAACCGAAGGTGTTCTGAGAAAAGGTGTCATAGATTCCTTTGACATAGTTCTGAGTGCTCGGACACAAGATAAGCCCGTGGGATCGACATTTTTACGAGTTGTTTTTGTGCCTAATGTGTGTTTGTTTCCTCACTCCTATAACATGGGTATCTTCAAGACCAGGGTCAGTCCTGTGCAGGCGCAATTGGAGCAGTCCGCTCCAGGCGGCAGATTGCCATGGCACTGATAGTACCTTTAAACACTGTGTTTTTACGCATCTATCGAGTATATGTTATTGACAGTACTACAAATTCAATCAACTTAAATTATTATCACATTGACAATTTTAACTTGACTTAACGTGGCATTAAATTAAAATCCATTACACGACCGCACTCAAACTAGATCACTGAAACTAACTTTCCTCTACTCCCGGCCTTCTTCCCTTTATTCCATTCCCATGTTCCCTAGCACCTTCCTCTCCCCCCACCAACTTGGTTACGTTACTAAAATAAAACTGCATATTGTCACACTTTATTTGTAATCTTTATTAGGAGCAGACGAAAATTTATAATTCGCATGATTATTTATTCTTATTATTCTGCTGTTAATTTTCCCATAAATAAATAAAATCAAAAATATATTTATAAAAATAATAAAAATCTAACTTTCCAGTGGGTGGAAATCGAACCCGTCACTTCCAGACCCGAGTGAAATTCGCCCTTCTCGTTTTAAAATTGAGTACTTAAACTTGTAACGAGTTGGCATCCATCTTTCGTAAATTCTCACGGGGTGTGAAAAAGAGATAAAATTATGCAGTGCAAAATGTGACATCTATAGGTGCGAAGAAAAAAATTGCCTACGCCGGGCGCCATTTGACTCTGCGCCGGGCTTGTTCAAGGTCCTGATTTAATCTATCTTCCCCTCATTAAAACGACTGTACATAAACAGCATCCCTTGAAATGACAGAAAATATTACATAATATAAAATAATAAAACCAAAATATTTATAAAAACTCTCTACGCCATTTGATTTAATGACACTTCTGATAATTAATAAATAGATAATAACCGCATCTATATATTAATCACGCGCCCGAAGGTACGACACATTAGAGAGATATTTCTCGCATTTTCAACAGTGCCATCGAAAGTGACCAAAATGGATTTCAAAGTATTATTCTTCTTCGTGGCGCTGGCCACTTTCTGCTCCGTGGCGCGGGCAGAGGACTCAGACCTGCCCAAGAACATCATCGATGGACCCATCGACTGCCCCGAAGGTCAGAAGCCAGATGCCAACGGAAACTGCCAGGTGATCTGGGGACGAAATGTATATACAGGAAATCGCAACATCATCCAAGTGCCTCCCAGCTGTAAACCCTGCTATCGACCTGACAGTAACGGAGTCTGCAGACAGATATTCGGCTGTGTAGTTTGAGCCATGGACCGAAAGAAGAAGTTGATAGATTTTAAGTGATTAAAAAAAATAACAAAAAAATGTTTTGTTCATATCGCGTACGATGTATTTTTAGAATAAACATGTTAAATTTTGAATTGAAGGGCAAACAACTTGGCTCGTGCATGGAAACAGTGCTACGATTTTCTTATTTTCGGTCGCATCGGAACTGTCAAAAATACATATTTATATTAAATATTGTTTGCGTGATGACGTATTTTAATGATGATTTGTAACCATTATTAAAATTTCATAATTGTTTAAAAAGGAATGTTTACAACATTGTGAATATTATTTTTGTAATAAAATGAAGTCACTGAAAAACATGTCTTTATTTTTAACACTTTCATTTTTTATTTAACCCTGTCAATCCTCATGTATATGGAGAACATACCAATATCGTATGATTATTTTATCCTGTACCATACAAAGAACAGTAATTTTTTTACAAGATTAGGGATCTATAGATTCCTAATATCCATCCAATACCTAACCAAGCATTGCTTAACTTTTGTGATTTTTGGCAGATTTGACCTAAGCTATTAAATCATTTGCATTTAAACCGGGTCTATATAAGGAACCAGGTCATATTAAGTGCTTATCTAATGTCTACTACTCTATCTGGAAAGTATACTACATTTAGATAATAGAAGAAGTGTTGAACTTCCGCGGATAAAATTCAAAATTAAACCAAGTAAACCAGGAATTCTTTTTAAATTTAAAATATGCATTACTTGCATATATGTTAATTTCCACGGAATAACCCTGATTTTATTAAACCAGGGTAGGTTAGGAGAGTTTATGTTATCCTAAAATTGAATCACAATACTGGTTGCCTGCTTTTTGATATCAATGCTTCCATTCGGCTGTTGCAGCGTTACATTTTGACATTTAATACGGGCTTGATAAATGAAATATTAATATGAAGTACCGGAAAGCTATAGATTCGCACGGCATCCATCGCCCAAAACAATAAGCAATCCAAAACGATGAGAAACTTCCAGCGTGACGCCATGTTATTTTTAATAGCAGATAAGATAAGTGGGTTGATCTTACGATTTATTGAGATGTAATTAAATTAATAAATTATCAGTAATGGCGCGTAAAATTTATGTACGTAGGTAAAGAGTTTACCAGTTCAGCAAAGAAGACTTATTTTAGTGTGGAAGATTGCTAATATAAAAGTGGATTACTAATTTTTACTGATAGTGTTTCCCATACTCAAGACTTGCGCACCGCTTTAGAGACAAATTTATTGTTCCTGTGTTTAATTTGTAAAACGCTGTGGGGACATTCAACCTAGTAAGATGGCCTTACTTCGTGAAATGTTGTCGTAGGACAATAAATTGTTTAATGGACCACTTAGGCAAAACTCGATAAAATCTCCGGAATACCGTCAGAATACTGTTTATCTATTTAAATCTTTTTGGTAAACTGAGGATTCACACATGACATACAAACAAATTAAAAATGCCTTCTTCAAATAATTGCAAAGTTCTTTTGTGGCACTATTTTTTTATAAATGTCTTCATTAGAAAAGCGCAGGAAAGACTTCGATTTAATTTTCATTCACAAAATTATTAATTGTTTTATTGACTCACCTTCTCTGTTGCGACTTATCCAGTTCAACATTCCTTGCCGTAGACTCAGAAACAATGAATTGCTGTTCCTCAATCATCACAATACTAATTACGGGTATAATTCTCCAATGTCCAGAATGTCAGGACTTGTCAACTCAAGCCATGGTCTTGAAATTTTTGGTAGCAGTCTAAATGATTTTCGTCATGCTTTACGACTCTACCAAAACTTTGACTAGACCATGGCTTGAATGTTCTCTCTTATGTTTATTTTGCCTTATTTTTGTCATCGCTTCATTTATTTCAATTTATATGCTATTCCTTCTCTGTTACTCTTTTTTATATTTCGTGTTTTATATGAATTTTTGTAATTGGACTTTAGTCCGTTAATTTATAAATAAATAAATAAATATAAATAAATTGACACTTTGTTATAAGCATGTTAAGTATGACTGGTTTCCAAGTTGTCAGTATTCTGAATAGAAATCAGGAAGAGACCAACGACCTTGAAACGTGGTGACTATATCAATAAAAAGTTGTTGAAACGAAGTGTTAATTAATTTATTTATATGAAATGAAAATGGTTAGGTGGAAATTAATACATGTATACAGTGTTACCATCCAGCGTATTTCCGAGGGTATCCGGAAGTCTGATTATAAAAAATCTAATTTTCAGACACCTGTTGTTGAATGTCTGCATAAATATAATTTCGCTCGCATGCAATGTGCTATAGAATTATTTATTTATTTATTTACGTTCGTTTTAGGCTTTTACATACATTTTAGTATATTTTATTTTTTTCAAAACAGTAACCTCATTAGTGCAAGAATTATGTAAAATAGAAAAAATAAAAAAAAGAGTATTGAATAGCAGATACAAAAATAACTAATAACATGTTCAAAAATATTGTAAAAGAAAGGAAATAAATAATATTAAGTAATAGGTCCAACTATTAGTTTAGCTCTATCAGATAACAAATTATTATTGTCAAAGGAATACTTTTTTAAGATTTAAAAAAATGGCTGTCGTAACAATCTCGAGCAAGACGTGTTGGCTTGAGTAGTGAATCTACGAGTACAATAGTAACGGGTTCTTTGGGGTCAATGAAGCACTTGATGCAATGCCTCAATTTCGATTTTTTAAAAATTAATTACCCTCGAAACAACTTGTGCTGTAAACATTTCCACACAGCCCTAATGTTGATTTATTCTATTTTATTAACGCCTTAAAGGCTTTTACATAAAATAATATATTTTAGTTATATAGAGGAGTAAAATAAATGGGAGGAATGTAACCAAAAAGCAAGAGTTTAAAACAAAAGTTAGTATGTACAACGCAAGTATAAATATAGCGTAGACTTTACAATTAGTTATATTATCATAGTAGATTTCACAAAAGAGTGGAATATATAATACACAGCATAAAAAAATTCAATGAATTTAGTAAGTAAAGTGTGGGTATGTTATTGTAGCGTAATGTAGTTACATTTAGCTATATTATTATAGAAGATTCCAAAAAAGAGTAAAGTACATGGTATAGTAATAACAACAAAAAATGAATGATAATAACAATAGTATAACTATAAAATTAGTAAGCGGGTACTATGTACATAGTAAGTTACAGCGCGATGGGAAGTATTTTTATTTTCACATAGTAATTATAACCATAAAAGGTGCAAATAAAAAAAACAATAACTTTATAGTTCTATTGGAAACATTTAAAGAAGGTATATTTTAATTTGGAAACAGTGTTTTAACGGTAAACATCTATTAAACCATATTTATTACCAAGTTCATTGAATAGTATCATTTTGACAAGGAGTTTTATTCTGAAACTTTTTATCTTCTTTTATATCATCGTAAAGTTGCAAATGCTTTTTGTGACTATATTGCGTATTGGAAAAAAATGTTGGAAACCCTTTATTACGAAAATTCTTAGAGTATATAGAGTGGTATCTATCCAAGGCAGTGTAGTCAGTTTTTGATGATTTTTACCTGACTCGGCGGACCTGGGCGTGGCTAAGACTAAGGGTAGGTATTTATTAGCGTTGGGAAAAACTTCAATGTTTTGTGAATGCTTCACGAATTGTTAGTTCTTTGAAATGAACCCTTCGAAGTGAACACTTCAATTGAAGTCGAACTCGCAAAAAAGAGATTTGAATTTATCCACTTATTTGTTCAGTATTTTTGGAACCGGTTCCTCGCCGAAAAAGCACGTACTAGTCGGTAGAGATTTAAAAACGGAAAGAACTGGAACTGGTTCCTAGCCAAAATAAAAAGTACTAGTCAACCAGTTGCCAAAAGAAGTAGTTCTTTGAAGTAGTTCTTTCAAAGTGGTCACATCGCTAGTATTTATACATCCATTCATATCACATATCGACATATTATTTTTGTTTATTCGTATAACCATTTTTCACAGTACTATCAACAAAAATATAGCATATAATCTAAAATGCCGTTTAGTTGTGTTAAGTTTAGTGGCATAATAAAAAATGTGGGCGGAGTCCCGCGGTGACCCAAGAGCCCAAGATCATCGAGACAGTACATAGAAGTGGTGTATTATGTTTGCTGTCTCTTCCTCTCTCTTGGTGTACGACGTAAAAACCCGGAGAAAGTGATTTATCGCAAGTTTGTATAGGTTGGGTAAAAAGAATTGGCTCTCTCTCCATACATTGTTACTCCAAGCGAAAATTGGATGACCCCACTACATTTATGGGAATTTTAAAACTTAAGTCAAATTTAGCTGCACTCTTGTTTTATCTGTAATTTATCAGCTCTTCAATAGCATGTATAAATAATAAACATCTTAATGATTAAATACCTATGTTAATTACTATTTTTATTGGTTTGTCTGCTGCAAATCGAGAAAATTCATTTACAAAAGCATTTCCTAGAATGAGATAAGATCACTGCAGTGACGCACAACCCGCGGCACGTTTAGTACGGCCTACTTTGGTAAAAATACATTGATGGATTGTCTTTCTTTCATATTTAAGCTCTGATAAATAATTTGAGGGACATCCAAGGGGCTTTTTAGGGTACCGTAGCCGGAAAAATTCGGAACTTTTTCGCGAACGCTTGTAAAATAAGAAATTGTAAAAAGGTTTTCCATTCCTGGATTATTATTATTGATTATTCTAATACTTAGCATTAATTGAAACGCAAAAGGGCTTATTTGACTGCATTATTAAATTATCTTTCAAAGATATAACGCAGAAAGTAATAAACAAATTGATTCTTACTTGGTATTCGAGGCATATACACTTTTGCAACGCAAATGTGAAAAGAATGTTTACCTACGCATTTAGATGTTTGTACCCCAAAACGTGCATATCGCGATGAGTTGAAATAAACTTCTTTCTGGGAAGGACAATAACATTAAATCACTATCAATTCCAATAATACTATATTGCAATGAAAGAGAAACAGCGTCAATCTATTTCATTGTACATAGGTAATACATACGTTTTTTATAGATGTCACTTAGTGCTTTTTTTCAATATTTGCTGACGAGTGTACTCTCTCGTACACCTTCTTCATGGCATGGGAAGCCTATTTAATGAATATTATCATCAAAGGCTAGAGACAATCGACAATCGACAATCGACAATCGACAATCGACAATCGACAATCGACAATCGACAATCGACAATCGACAATCGACAATCGACAATCGACAATCGACAATCGACAATCGACAATCGACAATCGACAATCGACAATCGACAATCGACAATCGACAATCGACAATCGACAATCGACAATCGACAATCGACAATCGACAATCGACAATCGACAATCGACAATCGACAATCGACAATCAACAATCGACAATCGGCAATCGGCAATCACTTATCTCCTCGTGATCATCTAGAGACATTAATTCGCTCGATAAATTAGACGATCTTTGTGGTAAACAGCCATGTTGTGACATTTCTTCAGCCTCGTCTAAATCAAATGCATAATAAAAGTGTATTTTTTATGTAGTTCAGTTGAATTGAATTTAATATTATTATTATTTAAGTTCTGCTAATTTTCAGTTTATTGTTTTTAGTGACAGCTGTTTCGGCGTTTAAGGCCATTATCAAACTAACATTAAACACTATCAAAACTAAAAATAGCAGAACTAAATAATAATAATATTAAATATAATTCAACTGAATTATATTTAAAAAAATGGAGTTCCACAAATTGAACACAAAAACTATAAATATAAGTGTAAATCTTAAAGCTTCCATTGTCGATTTTAATATGTTTGCATGTATTTACTTATTTGTTCGTCCGATGACGAACACAGTAAAATGCTGACACATTCTCTGTTAATGGAAATACTTAGATCCAATCGACATTTTACGATTGTTGTAATCATGGATGAAAACATTAATTGCAGTGATATTTTGTTGTGTTTGGTTATGAAATAATCAATTCGATGGACTGACGTAGATTTATCGATTATTTCTGGATTTTCCCATGAATAAATATATAATGAACAGATCTATTTTCTAAAACCAATTATTTAGGTCATCTTCCCTGAAAATTAAACAATTATTTACCAGAGTATTTTTTTCAAAATTGGAACTAATTAAAAATGATCAAATTATGAAAAGATTTTTCAAATCCAGATATGCGATAAAGTACCTACTTATATTATATGATAAATCTGACAATTATTTTGAATCTATAATATATATGTTTGAAATAAAACAAATTTTCATAAAAAGATTCTGTACAAACAAAGTTTTTCAGTTTTGGTTTTGGCAAGTAAAAGTTACATTCCGTGAATTTTCACTGATAGCAACAATGCATTTTATAGTTTAAAAAAACCTGTTAAAAGGTATCGTAGGGTTATGAATCCAACTCAAAACATTGAAGTTTCCTATCGTGTTAAAATATTTCCTAAAACGAGATATTATTCCATGACTTTCCAGATTTCCCTCTGCTTAAAATATTTTCTGTATAAGTAAGGGCAGACTGAAAATGCTTCTCGGAAAGAACTGTTTTTTTTTATAACTTCAAGTATTTCTGTTAAAAATCTCTCAAACTTTTATTTCTTAACGTCATTATGTGAACTATAGAACTAGATATTCTGAAAAATCATCCTGAATAAGGCATTTTTTTTGCAAATCATTGATCAAACTGTATTTAGATGTATTATTTTTATCTATAAATTTAGTTTGCTATCTCACTGCTTGGAGTAAAGCAAACAAGATCCAAATACAACAGTTTTTCATTGCTTACTTGGAAACGCGCATAACAATAATTATTAATTGATAAAATTAGCATTTATGAATATTATTCCTATGAAGCGGAAACGTTTCATACAGCGATGAAAATCCGTTCCTTTGTTGTTTTTGTCAATCTTCTAATAAATTTTAAATCAGTTTCTTAATAATTTTCCAAATTCCAATTGTCGTATCACTTGTAGACAGATGATGATATCAATAGTATTGTTACATGTTGTGATTTCCACCAGCTAATGTTCTTCAAAACACGAGACAAACTTCAGATAAGAAAATATTGCGAAAACATTCCACCGAAAAAATAACGTGCTTTATCATAATATTCAAAGTTTTATTTTCTTTAAATGATTACGTCCAATCTCTCGACCATGTTATATTCTTCTTGTTACGACTTTTCTCTTGAAGGTTGTCCGCCATCGTGGTTTTTGTAACTTAGAAGCAGCTGCTTTAAGCAATATGACGATAATAACAAAAACAATAATTCTCAAAATATTTTCACTTCCTAGAAATTAGTAGAAAGTACATAAATTAAATACCAAATCGATGTTAAAAATACACACCTAGCCATCTGAGAAGATTTTACGGAAACTCTTTTTATTAACAAATGTAGATACATTCATATCAAAGTGGGAAACTGTAAATTTGATACATAAATTACGAATCGAGTTGTATAATATTGATCGCTTTGAAACATTGAATCGTAAAAGCTTCACATCATTTTCGCTAGATGTCTAAATGATCCACCTGTATTATTGCTTCTGATGAAATTTAATGTTGTGATAGACGCAATCGAAATGTCAAAATTATTACTTCTATTCACTTACGATTCGTTGCTTTACTTGCCTAAATCATTTTAAAAATATGTAATTTTGAATACAGGGTTTTCAAAATTATTGTCCAGCAACCCTTTTTCTAATTTGTATAACTGGTGTCAGTTTTTTTTTTCTAGTGTCAACTTTCAACGCAGATTTTTTTTTTTAAACCATTTTTTTATCACTAAATAATTTTTTTAATAATTAATAATTAATAAAAATATTATTTAGTGATAAAAAAATGGTTTTTGATTAAAAAAAATCTGCGTTGTTAGTATTTTTACACTTAAAAATAATTATTTAACTAAATAAGTAGTTAAATATCACAAGGGTGGGCAGAAGGATATACTGCCACACAAATTTGTCTTGGCACATACTCCTTGATTGATATGCATACCATATCAATAAGTTTTCTTGCGGAACAATTTCGGCACTGAGCGGAACCGGACGTGTGTGTGAATCAGGCTTTACTAGTCTCGTATTAGTATCGCTGGGAATGCACAGTTCCGACAAATGACATGTTTCGCCGCAAAAATCAACCAACATAATTTAAATTGGATCCGTTCAGGACATTTAAGCCGATGAAGGTTCTTAAGATGTTGAGATTAAGTGAATATTTGGAAACACCAGTTATCAGCCTTGCTGCAGTCATATGGGCACATTTTTCTCCGTCCCTATGGGACCGATTCTTACGAATGTTTGAATTTGTAATGTAATTGTAAAGTTAGATGATTCTTAAATAATAAAAAAAAAACACATTAATTAATTTCTTCAAACGAGTACGCAAAATGCAAGGGTTTTGTTGGTGATATGGGCGTATTTTTCTCCGTCCCTATGAATTGGATTCTTACGAAAGTGTGAATTTGTGATGAAATTAATAAGTTACAGATGATTCTTAAATAAAAACCAAAAAAGATTGAATATTATAAAAATTCGTCAAACGAGTTGGAAAAATGCAAGGCTTTTGCTTTACAATAGAAGAATGTTTATATATATATTCGTATATATTTGTCGTATCCGCCCATTCGCATTGGTAGTTATGTGTTATCGTTAGGTTATTACGGTCGGTCAAACAGATTTCGCTTCTATCTAGCCAATACCGCATGTAGTGGGTGGTATGGTGTTTACTGTAAAAGATCGGTTACACGTTACACGGTTACGCAAATAAAAATCATAACTTTTTTTATTTGGACCTTCATGAAACTTTTTAAAATTTTCATGAACCCCTGTAATTTTGCGACACAATCACCAAATATGTTTTTTTCCCAATTGGGTATGTTGTGAGGCTGAAATTAGTGGGGAAGAGAAGTAGAAGGGTAAGATGAAGGTCGGGAATACGCTATTCAGATCTGGCCACCAAACACGACCAAAGCCATTTTAAGCAACGTTTTGGTTTTAAATGGTAGTTTTTCACCAGGGTGATACTATGAGTATCTACTGGTGTGATGTATAAGTATTATTGGTAATTTTTTTAAAGAAAGTGGTTGAATTTGTGTATTTGGGAAGTATGTTCGTCAGAGACCTTGTATTATATTTCTGAATATTAATTAGTTTCACTGTTAGCCAATTTAGTTCCTCTGACATTTTAGTTACTTTCGAGTATCTATTTCGCCTAAGTATAATTCTCATTGCTCTATTTTGGAGAATTTGAAACCTGTTTTGTTGTCTGTCGTTACACAAGAAAAGAATCGTTGAACAGTAATAAAAATGTGAAGCAATAATGGAGTTTTGACGAATTTTGACAAATTCTTCCCAAAAAAGAGATATTCTTCCCAATTTATTTTGTATATACTTAGAATGCTTGTTAAAGGTTAGTTTTGCATCTTATATAACTCCTAAGTATTTCATATCACTTACATTTTTAAATAATTTCACTAATTCATCAATTTTATTTTTTACAAGTATTCCCTAATTAAAAAGTTGCGAGCGAGGCTAGCAGTTTACAATGATATTTTGATACCAACCCTCATGTATGGCAGTGAGGCATGAAACTGGCAAAAGAATAACGAAAAACAGACAATGCAGAGGAAATCCATGAGGCGTATCTGTGGTGAAACTATTACGAGTGGGAAAAATCGATACGAATTCGAGGCTAATCTAAGTCCCGTGAACACAATTGAAACTGAAATGACGGACCGAGTGGATGAAAGTAGAAATGAGTGCCAGGAAAGGATGGATGAACTGTACTGAATATGGCAAAATCGTAAAAACAAACTTTATAACTAAGTACTCTGAAAGAGCTGAAAAGTTCTGAAAATATGACGTAAATTCATGAAGAATAAAGAATTTGATGCTCGTCATACTATTTTTATATGATATCGAACGTTTGGGCTTATTGATTTTATAGATTATCATGTAACGATGACAGCGAAAAACTGACAGTCAAACATAATGACGGCACTTTAAAAAAATATGTACAGTGTGATAAAAAAGGACTGATAATTTTAAAATAATCCGAATGCGCGATTAGTGTGGTGATTATAATGTCTCAAGATAATGGTTTTTGTGTTATGTTATATTGTATTAGAAAAACTATTTTTTATAAATTACAATCAATGTTCATAATTATTCGTTCATAGGCACATATTAATATGATCGTATTTACATATTTTCGTGATACAATATACGTATCCATAGCTGCAGAAAATTTCTGAGAATCTACGTTTTTTACCTTAGCAAATTCGAACACGTCTCCAAACACCGCATGCGATTTCATTAGTTTCCCATCAAAATATAATAGATACAATATAAGTCCGCCTTTCCCTGATGATACTCTTAACAATATCAACTAGCCTGTTTATCTGAATGAAAATTTTCAATACGAGTATACGAGATCCATCCGATGGACTCTTCCATCGCTTAAGTAATGAGAAAACGCTTCTAATTCATCAATTTTTTTAAATATATTAAAAAATACGTTTTTTAACTTTATTATTCCTAAGGAAATAAATAATTATTCCGGGATGGACAAAGTTGTAAAACAAAAATTAATAATAATTTTACAATGACATAATTTTACATTTTAATAATAGGGGATACAAAAGGAAAAGGGAACAAATGAGTAAATACATGAAAAAAGAAACCCATATGAGTAGAGATCAGTCACAGTATATTTAAGGCTGATGTGAGCGTAATGAATAGGATCTAGAAAGAGACGCTTAGATGGTTTGGGCATGTAGAGCGAATGAACGAAGAAAGGAGTTTAAAAAGAATATATGATGCGAAAGTGAACGGAAGAAAAAGTCGAGGACGCTTGAAAAAGACATTGCACGATTTAGTAAATCAAATACTTGAATCGGGTAACAGAATAACAGAAGAGTATGTATCCATGTGAATGAAGCAAGGAGTGTGTGCCAAGACAGAGTTATATGGCGGTCCGTTCTCTCTGCCTACCCCTGCGAAGAAACGGCGTGATGGTTAGTTGGTAAACCTTAAAAAAAATCTTTCGAACCTCCGTGTATCTCCGTTTTTATAAAAATCTAATCATTCTTTCAAGATAATATATCATGGATCTTAAAGTTTGGGTTGCGGACATTCAAATTTAACAATTGACGAAAATAGGTATCCAGGTATCACAGCTGCAAATCATCATCAGCCTTATGTGAGACATTGTGGAAGATGATATTTACTCTCAGAATAGTTTCAATTAATATAGATTACTCTAACCCAAAACCATTAAATAAATAAATTAAATAAACACAAATCACAATATTTTTCTATTTCATTGAATAACTTAATTTTTTTAAATTTTATTTAATCTAAGTTTGGAGATCGCGCTTTCGGAGTATCGGGGCCGAAGGCTTGGAATAAACTCCCTCCGGAACTAAGATGTATAACGAGCCTAACAGAATTTCGGTCCAAACTGAAAACTTACCTTTTTAGACTCCCATATCCTTAAATTCATCAAAAGAATCTCAATCAAATCCAGTACTTACTGTACGACAAATTCAGAAAGTCCATTTTTTTATTTCGCTCCCGTGCCCTAAATCGGAAAAAAAAATTAAGTTTAAAAGTGTGTCTATCTGATGGGACCTGCCAGGTAAGTATGTTCCTGTATATTTTCTTGTTTAAACTATGAATTCATATGTAATAATAAAAAATAAGATCTGTACAGCGCCCTTGAGGTGATTTTTTTACAAAAACGGCGCCATACAAATCATCCAAATATTATTATTATACTTTGTACAAGATTTGAAGTTACTAACATAGCCTGGTTTCACGACCAAATTTCAAAATCACGTCAATATAAGAATAAAAAAAACTAATAACAATTCTTTTCCCTTAACAAATAGATTAATAATATTTAAAAGTCAATGTGAAAACATCCCGCCATCAATACACGAGAAAGGGGTAGCTTTTCCAGGTGAGCTGGCGAGAGCTAGCAAAAATTACCAGTAGCTGGGTGGATTAGTCCGGGCGTCATGGGTTCAATTCTGCTAGCTAAGTCCTCCATCATTGCACAAGCAACACCTTCAGATTATTATGATGGCAGTAGGAGTTTTATCAAATATTGCCAGATTATTCGTGACCCGAGAAATAAAAATAAATAAAAAATAATTTTCTTATTTTTTTTAAGAGAGTATCGCTAATAGTCTTATAACTTATAACTCGTTGTATCTACTGAATTCTTAACAGCCCACGGCATTTATCACTAAAAAATACGACCTGAATTAACTGAATTAACACTAACGCTATGTATAGAAAATAATTTGCAACAAAAACAAAGTACCCTATCTTTCGACAAATAATAAATAAGCCAAAGCCATTATTACTTTTTCATGGAAAGTGAGTCTACGACATCCACAATTAAGGTATGTTGTGAGGTTGAAGGTATTAGGGAGAGGAAAGGAAAGGTTTGGAAGTACCTGGCTATTCAGATCTGGTCACCAAACACGGCGAAAGCCATTTCAAGCAACGTTCACCAGAGCGATACTTAGAATATTTTATCTGGAACGTGCCGCAAATACACTATAAATTATTTTATATTAATGAAATGTGCTATGACACATATTTTAATAAAATAACACTCGACCACGCAGGCCTTCGCCATTAGAAATTTATCGAAAATATCACAATAAAAAATTACACTGCATTTTGATCGGCCGAGAGTTGAAAACCTCTAACGCTCGAAAAATGAAGCCTATATAACAGTACAGTGAAGCTTGGCTCCTTCAAATTACACTAATCTTTCACCATGGCGACTCCTTCAACAACAGACCTGACCTTCAACAACGGGCTGACCATGCCCTGCGTGGGACTGGGCACTTGGAAAGTAAGGATTGTCCAATATTTAGAAAAGTGTGTTTAAAAAGTTGTGCAGTTTGGTTCAGTGAATTTTAAAAGACGTTTCTAGAACATGATATCTATTAATTGTTCTTCCATTTATCTATGATTTGATTTCTGCAGTGTTGTTGTAATGAGGTGTTCTTCGTTTAGTCAATTATTTTGTTTAATGTTTAATCATTTTTTACTTAACTCTATTCAAAAATATTTTTCATATGCTGGGATTTAATTGCATTATTTCGGCTTCATGCGGTGGCTAATTTGTGAATTATGTTTTTTTCGATATGACCAATTGCCATTGGCCTTCTTCGGCCTTGGTCTGTTTTAAAATATTTGAATAAATTCTTACATCCGCAAAATAAAGACAGAAGTTCCGGTATAAATATTTTTTGTCTTAAAATCTCACCTAAGACGTCGCCATAACTGTTGATAAAGTCACGAAACCTGTACATTCTTGAATTTTAGGCGTGTGGGAGTGAAATGCACATAGCATCTTAACTTTGTATTTTAGTAAAATCAGTAACAAAATACAAAAAATCACAAAATTTTCGGAGAAAGCAATCACTTTGTGGTTTGACATATTTGAAGAAATGAAAAAATAACTGTGTATGAGATAACGGATATTATTTAAGAAATCACGGATATTTCTTATCTCAATCGTTTAAATAACCACGGTTTTTCTGAATTCGCTAATCATCTTATTGATAAAAATCATATCTTCAATAAAAGCATTGGTGCTCATATTCTTCACAGAAATGTTTATGGCAACAGATTAAATAATTTAGATGCACTAGAAATAAAGAGAGTCATTAAAATCAATAGTCATATTCTTAATAATCAGGTAAATTTGTCCAGTAGTCCAATATTAGGTATATTTCCTGTAAACTCATTAAATTTATCATTATTCCTTAATCACCTTCTCAGATGACGTTTTGTCTCTTTTACTTCATATTATCTGTCTGTTTCTCTCTGTTCCTTTTTACATGTTGTTCTTGTTCTGTATTTATATATTACCGCACACTTTGTATTTTTGTCTGGTTTAATTTTGTACCCTGATGATGCTTGGGCTAAGTGAAACCGGTCGGTCATAATTTTTTAAATAATATCTGTGGTCTTATACAAAGATATTTTTTAATTTCTTCACATATATATATTATATCTCAATTTGTCGTTTTTCTATTGTAATAATATGTCAGAGAATACTACAACATTAAATATTTAACTTGGCAGAAACGGGATAGCTATGTTGGTGTCGTAATGTCCATGGTGAGGTAATGGAGTTTATTTACGCTAATGTAGGCATGTTTTATAAAACGTGTTTCCATGAGTAGAGCGATTAAATATTTTTTACCTGCATATGTATGTGCATAATATTGCATAGTTGAAATACCACGAAACAATCAGCCTTGCGATTGTTTTGCTATAAAAAGTCCATATTTCAAGGTCTGAAGTTTGAATATTGTTGAATTAAAAATCAATAATGAAAGTCATAAAATCACCTTGAATGATTGACTCAAATTATAAAATAAAATTATTGAGCTACTTTAACATTAAATCATTTGGACGTCCGTTCTGGGATTTCCCATTGATTATCTGATTCTTATAGAACCTTTATATTAAACCTACTTGTAACATTTTGATTATTGACTTACCCCATATAAAAAATGATAAAGGGTGGATACCATTCGTTTGATTATTAACAGGTTGCTCAATACTGGGATGTTTTTATAGCCAGGGTATGTTTTCTGATATACCTGTATGATAGCATTAACCTTCCTTAACCTTGACCTAAACATAACGATTTCTTTGATCTCTGTAGAGTTCGCCCGGAGAAGTCCAACAGGCTGTGAAGGACGCCATCGATGTTGGATACCGTCACATAGATGGGGCTTATTTCTACGAGAACGAGAAGGAGGTGGGGAAAGCGATAGCCGAGAAGATCAAGGAAGGAGTCGTGACGAGGTATTTTGAAAAACTTTTCAACTGACAAATTCAAACTGAAATGCAGCCTAAGTGGTCATTATTAAACTTGCTTGATGGCCTCATACGTATTAGAACTGTTCAAACGTGTGTTTAAGCCTCAGCACCCAAAAATGGTACTAAACGTCACTTTGTATCATTCTAATCAAGCAATTCCACAGATAGTGTATCTGTAAATTTTATATGAGTAGTCAGGAACATGTCTGAGGTTTCACGTGAAAAACATTTTCAATCTGTAATCTTTTAAATTCTATAAAAAACAAATGAAAATGTCAGTAAACGGTGCAGTTTGTAAACCAGCGAAGGCATTTTTGAACGTTTAACCTAAAGTTCCAGTATGCATTTCATAAAGAATTTGAAAGGTTAATGTTTAAGGATTCTATTCACTGAAAACCCTTGACATTTTACGAACTACCCATGTAGAATTTACAGATAAATCATTTGTATGGTAGTACTGCTTGTATTAGAAAGTCAAAAAGTGTGTATTTTTGTGTAACGTGCATTAAAGGGCAGATACTAAGAAGCCCCTGGACAGTTAGGAGCGTAATATTTGAAAACTTCAAAAGCATGAATTCTGGAAGAACCTTAAAGAGAGGAGTGTTCATCCAGTAATTGATCGGGTGTAGATATTTATTATTTTTTTGAAAAAGTTGGATCTAGAGATAGATCACACGATTTCCTAAAAAATATACTAATGATTCATTAAGGGGGTATTTCACCACCTCAGAGTAAACTGGATATTAGCTCTGCTCGTCCAATAACGTGTGCTATCTGTTTCACCGCCGCTGAGTAACGCTACCTGTCAAGTAAATGTCTGTTTAAATTACTTAGCACTCAATCCTACGATTAACCAACTTTGAGCTACTTGACGATGGGGAAGCGTTCGCTGGTTTACCGCCATGTTAATGCTATGATTAAAGTAACTTAACGAGTTTACTCAGAGGTGGTGAAATATATTCTGAGCGTTATAAAAAATATGCTTGAAATGGTTTTACGGCAGGTGTTATTTTCGTACCTTTAAATAAAGATAAAAAACTAAGATAATTTTGTTTTTGAAGTAGTTTTTACAAATTAGGGAATAGTTTGAGACATCTATTATACGAAAATAATTAACGAGATTAGTATCACTGAGATTTGTATCAAATGCAATTACGCGCTATTGTAGTTGGAGATTACTGATTACCTGATGCAGAGCAATATCAAAAGTCAGAACGAATAACAAAGATAACCAGAATCACAAATACGAAATATACCAGTGAGGTAGAACCATGTATTTCTTCACTTGGATTAAATTGTCTCAGGTATGTAAATACACATGCTGGTGATTACTATTTAAATAAATGAGGAATGGATGTTAGTTTGTCATCTGTTGTGCACTGTATTGATGAGGTCTGAAACTGAATGTGTAAACATTGTCTAAAGTTGAATGCAGGCAAAACTTTATGTATAATTTGGATTACATCACCCCCGAAGAATGCATCTAATTTAATTGTCCATTAACAGTTCCTGGAGTCGATATTATTCCCAAAAGATCAGTACCTTTTCTTGAATTTATCTAAATCAAAGTAATGCTCCAATGACTTCGCCCTGACATTTGCAACTAGAAAATGAATGGTAAATAAACTTGGAAAAAAAAACAGTTTGTTCATCAATTATTTGCCCCTTATTGACAAAAGCTAATTTAGAGAAATATGTTCAAATGCCAAGGTCTTTAGATATTGGCCAGTTATTTACTAAGATGAGTCTGTCCTACGCAAGGGTAAATAAACTGCTGACTCCACATCATCAAACACACACCCGTTTCTCTTCAAACCCGGGATGCATTGTCCTGAAAACTAGGACCACATTGGCTCAACGACAGTTCTGGTTCGTTGACCCTAAAACATACAATGCATTGAAGACTGTCATCTTTAACTTTAACTTGAACTGACAGGTTAGTAGTTGAGTGGACAAACGCGTCGGATTCCCACTCGGGCGTCGTGGATTTAATTCTTCTGCTATTTAAGTTCTCCAACATCGCACAAGCAAAATTATCCCCTTATTATAATGGTGTTAGTTTTAAAAATATTGTAAGGTTATTCATAACCCGGGAATGTTTGTCTTTATTTTAAAAAAAAAGTAAATTGAAACTGTTGGTGTTAATTTTCTAGAGTACATTTTACTATTGGATATTTGAAATGGGACGAACCTTTTTTAAAGATAATATATCTTCCATATTTTTTTATTCTGTATCTCTCTTTCCACATTTTCCTTTTTCTGTACCGTCGTTTATGTGTGTCTATAAATATGTATTCTTCTATACACGTTTATTACTATTGATTTTTCAATTTGTGTTTGCTAACTTAATATTCAAGGTTGTATCTAAATATAAGGTTTTTTTCTCACATAGATGGGTATTTTTTTTTTAGTATCATTTTCATATTCTTTAATTTAATTTCTCTAATTTATTTTATCATTTATTTTTTATTAGTTACTTTTTACTATTTTTTAAAATAGGTTAAAATAAATACCCAAATTTCGCTTTCTTAACTTGCATAATATTATTTCCTAATATAATATTATGTACGTTAATGTTCATAGCTTGAGTTTGAACAGTTGTTAATCTTCATAATCTTTTTATTACACTGTATAACTCCGCACATATATATATATATATTTACGACCAGCATGATACGAGCATGAGCTCAGTTTGATAGTCAATATTAACCTAAAAACTATGCAACATGTACAAAACTAATAATAAAAAATAAATAATTTTCGAGGAATAAACGAAAAATAGAACATTCTCGCAATTCTTCTGATGCACTCATACTTATCACATATCATCAGTTCAATCCGATAGACGCTGACAAGGCATTAGATAAATGAATGAACGGCACAAATATTATAATCTCAAGAGTGCAAACATTATTATTATTTCCAAGTAATGATCTAACTTTTCGTATCTGAGGTCGCACAACACACTATACTAATACACATGGGCCACCGTTGTCCAATATTGCACCGGGGTCCGATTTCACATTTGTGATGATGAAATAAGTATGATTATTTTAAAAATTTTACCACATCTATTAATGGGTAGGTACAGCGCAATTCGAAAGCAAGCAATCTATCAACTTTGCTTTTTTTTAAATTTCATTTTAATATTTGACAAAATTCTACACGTGACAGCCTTGACGTAACAATATATGAAGAGAGAGCTAATTATTTTTACCCAACCTATACAAATTTGGTATAAATCACTTTCTCCGGGTTTTCACGTCGTACACCATGAGAAAGAAAGAGACAACAAAATCTCCCAAATTATCACACCGCTTTAAAGTATTGTTAGAATGTTCTTCGTGTCCCGCGTCTCCGTTGACTCCGCCCACACGTTTTGATACGCGAAATAAATGAACATAACTCAACGGTTTATTAGGTTACATGCTATATTTTTGTTAAAACAATACTGTGAAAAAGTGGTTATGCGAATAAACAAAAGCATTATGTTAAAATTTGCCACTATACCCTAGCCCTAGTCATAGCCACGCCCAGGTCTAGCCGAGTCCGGTAAACCTCATAAAAACTGACTACAGCAGCGCTCTCTCTTGTATATTATTGTTCCGAGGTGACAGTTTTAAATAATATTACATATTACGACCCCCATCTAGGCATATGACCGTAATATGGTGGTCTGCATTCTATATAAAAGTATCATATGAAACATAGTACTTCTCAATAACAAGATTAAAACAACAAAAAAACATCCTTATCTAGTCAGTCCGGGGATGTCTTGATGGACCATAGCGGACTCTTCTTTGCATAAGCCTACTTGTAGAAAATATTTATGTGTAGAGCGGCCCGAAAAATAACATTCACTCAATCAAATTAACCCTCCGAAAACATAAACATATATTTTTATTGTATTCTACCCATAATAATAATAATATTTGGACGATTTGTATAGCGCCGTTTTTGTGAAAAATCACCTCAAGGGCGCTGTACAGATCTTACTTTCTATCGTTACATACTAATTCCTAGCTTAAATAAGAAAATATACAGGAACATACTTACCTGGCAGGTCCCATCAGATAGACACAATTATGAACTTAAAATTATGATTATTATTTAATTATTATTATAATATATTTATATATATATTTTTTTTTCTTATTTTTTTTTTTTTTTTTTTTATTTTATTTTTTTATTTTTATTTTTTTTTTATTTTTTTTTTTTTTTTTATTTATTTTTTTATTTTTTATTATTTTTTTTCCGATTTAGGGCATGGGAGCGAAACTAAAAGAATGGACTTTCTGAATTTGTCATACAGTACAGGATTTGGTTAAAATTTGCATATCTAAAGGTGATTCGTCGAGAGACAGATTATGTTGAGATTCTTTTAATGAATTTAAGGATATGAGAGTCTGAAAAGGTAAGTTTTCAGTTTGGACCGAAATTCTGTTGGGCTCGTTATACATCTTAGTTCCGGAGGGAGTTCATTCCAAGCCTTCGGCCCCGAAACTCCGAATAAACTTAGTATTTGGATTGCGTTTAGGTTCTATAAGCCTTCCGATAGCCGATGACGTTGCCGATCTAAGAGTCGACTGCTTTAGAAGAATATTTTTGGAACGCATAGTTCGGTGATGTACAGTGGAGCCATTTCGTTAAGGGATTTAAACACCATCCAGCACAACTTGTACTGGATTCTTTCAGTGCACTTGAGCCAGTGAAGGTTCCGAAGGTGCTCTGAAATATGCGAATATTTAGATACCCCGGTGATAAGCCTTGCTGCAGCATTAAAAACTGATTGGAGTTTATTAGTTTGGTATTTAGGAAGGCTGGCGTAAATACCGTTACAGTAGTCGAGCCGTGAGACTACAAACGAATTGATTAGTAGTTTAGTTGCTTCTATCGGGAGATTTCTTTTGACAGACTTGAGTTGTCTCAGATGAAAAAAACCGGTACTTACAGTTCGATTTATTTGAATTTTTAGCGAAAGGTCCGAATCCAGATTAACACCAAGAAGTTTTACGGCTGTTTTCGGAACTATGTCGCTACCGGAAATAGATATTGGCGAATTATCTATGAAATGTTGACGTCTGTTTGTGGCCACCCAGAGAAATTCAGTTTTAGAAGGATTAAGCTTCAGCTTATTTGAAGACATCCAAAGAGTTATTGCCTCTAGACATTCGGCGATACGCATTTTTAGACTGTCCGATTCGTTTGGAGTGCAGAAAAAATAAACTTGTTGGTCGTCAGCATAGCAATGTGTTAAGAGACCAAATGATTCGATAATTTTTGCGACATCATTTGTGAAGAGAATGAAAAGAAGTGGACCCAGAACGGATCCTTGAGGTACTCCTGAAGAAAGTGTTGCGAAATCAGACTGCTTATTTCCAACCTTCACGGCTTGTAAGCGATTATTTAGATAGGATACCAGCCAATTTTTGATTTCGGAAGTCAAACCAAATGTTGCTTCTAATCTTTCGATGAGAAAGTCGTGATCAAGCAGCGCTCATGTCTAAGAGTGAAATAAGTGCTAGCTTACCCGACTCTATGGCAAGAGTTATGTCTGACAGCATACGAAGTAGTCCGGTTTCCGTTGAATGAAACCGTCTGTATGCGGATTGGCGATTCGTGAACAATTTGTTTGAATTCAAGTGGCTGGTTATTTGGGCAGCTACAATTTTTCCAGAATTTTTGATATAAAGGCAGATTTGAGACGGGTCGATAATTACCTAAATTATCGACATCAAGTTGTGGTTTTTTTAATATTGGAGTAACTACGGCTGACTTAAGTGATTCTGGGAAGTCACCTGTGCTGAGAGACTTATTAAAAACGTGAACCAGGAACGGAGCTAAAACAACGGAACATTTTTTGAATAGCCATGTCGGTATAGGATCAAGACTACACTGCTTATTTGGCGAATGTGAAATCAATTTTCCTACTTCTTCCAGCGTTGTGAGTTTAAAAGAAGATAAATTTTCTTTGGAATTAAGAGTGAATATTGGCGGAGGGGCGTTAGAAGTAGAGGCACGAATGGATTCGATTTTTTCTTGAAAAAACTTTGAGAAGGCATCCGGGGTAATATCTGTCTTAGTTGGCATAGTGACTTCAGCAATTACAGTCTTTACTGAGTTCCAGAGACGTCGTGGATTAGTTCGCTCGGAGTCAATCTTTTCGTTCCAAAATTCAGATCTTTTAGCGTTTATTTTGTATCAAAAAACTACCCATACTCATCAATCGGACGATGTTTTCCTACAGATAAATACGAGATTTCTATCTGCTGAAAACATCCAAGCTCTAAATGATTTTTGGTAATTATTTTTTTACTAACCTTAAATTGAAGTTTAAAAACGTCGAAATGTAGGTTCACATATGAAATACATTTTTTTTTAAATAAATGTATTGCTAGATTATAATTTACTTATTTATAATAATTCTCACAAAAAGAAAAAACATTCACATTAATTTTTCAAACCCTTTTTTCATGATTTCATCTTTTTGGTGCTTTCTGCATAACTACGACCAATTGTCCTTTAATTGTTTGACCTTTATTGATCTTCAGAAGTGTCTACTTTTTGGCATAATCTAATTCCAATCAAGAATGTTGATTTATAACCAAATCCTAATGATATTGGTTGCTATGTGTGGAAGATTTGACAAACATACCTTTAGAGCTGCTGCAAGAACAATTGATATATATGTTACATCAATTTACTACTTTTTGTCATAAATGAGTTGTGTTCCAGAGCCATGACACCAAAACTTGACTCTTTTTACCAATCAGTTGGCTTCTCGTAACGATGTGTTAGAGACACAACTAAATTCACAACAATGACTGTTTGTTCACAGAAAAGACATGTTTGTGACTTCCAAACTGTGGAATACTTTTCACGATCCAGCTGTTGTAGAGACGATGTGCCGCAAATCTCTGAGTGAGTTTGGGCTGGACTACCTCGACCTTTACCTAATCCACTTCCCCTTCGGTTATAAAGTAAGTAGATCAACTAATTTTTTATGAAATCACACAAGGATGAAATTATCAAACTGTTTAATAATATTATCCAACAAAAGCAGTAGACCAAAAAGTGGGATTAACTAAGAAGACCTCTAAAGAAGTCGAGAAGTGTTTTTCTTACCAAAAACAGCGACTATAAAGATTTTCCTATGTTGCCACGACAACAATGTCAAGTAGTGAAGATAAAAGAATTTTACACACATTTAAAAAAAAACAAAGAACTTTTGTTAAAAAATTCTAAATGGTCTCTAAAATAGGCACCATCAGTCTACGATGCTTTCTTTCAACATTATATTTGCTTCCCCTTAAAATCTTCTCCATTTCATTTGATATAATAATTAATGATCTTTCTTTGCATTTAAACATCATTTGAAAAAAAAAAAAAAAGAAATTTTGTCAAAAATTAAGGCAGTTCCTAAATGGTCTCTAAAATAGGCACTATCAGTTCAATATTCTTTCTTTCAATATTATTTTTGCTTCCCTTTAAAATATTCTCCATTTTATTTGATTAAACAATGAATTCTCTTTCTTTTCATTTAAACAATGCAGTGATGTTTGCTTTTCATCATCATTATTCATGCATCATTATTTTCATCACCATTTTCGTTCCCTTTTCGGAGTCGGGTTTGAGACCTACTACTTTAATAGGTCGCCTTCAAACATCTCCATCTTGCCCTACTGTACAGACACATTTCTCTCAATATTTGAATGTGTATGACTAAATTATCAATTCCAATAGGATGGAGACGTCTTATTGCCCCGGGACGAAAGTGGCGTCATCCAGTACTCAGACCACGACTACGTGGCAGTCTGGAAGGCCATGGAGAGGCTGGTGAAGAAGGGCCTGGTGAAGAGTATCGGAGTATCAAACTTCAACAAGGAACAAATTGAGAGGGTTCTGGAAGTGGCATCTATCACACCAGTCGTAAATCAGGTATTTTATACTTCAAATCTTTTTTCCCAAAAATTTTATATCTATTCTCATTAATCCTCCGAAGTTGTCATTTTTTAAGTACTCACCAACGTGACCTAATTCTACTCATATTTAGTCTTAACCTCATCTTAAACTAATCCTACAGCCAACTACAACTTTGTATCCGTGTGACATATGTGAAGTGAGATTTATGACCAATTGCCGATAAAATTAGAAAATATTTTTATACACTATTTAAAGTAATTGTGCGAGAGACTTATATTCGAAGGCCACTCAAAGGTCAAACATTCGTAGAGTGTGCTTTCTAGAATAAGAAAATTCACTTTTATTGTCAGACGGGGATTTTAGTTTAGAGCCAATCTAATATGCTGGCGAACGAAATAAATAAATATGTTTAATGCATTTCTTAGACTAACTCTTTGCTTCGTGGGTGCCATCAGATTATGTATTATAATGTTGATAATGTTTGATGGTACTTAAAAATAAATCTCTGTCCGAACGAGTTCAAGCAATATCTCCTTCCAGGTGGAATGCCACCCCTATCTATCCCAGGTGAAACTGGCAGCCTGGATGGATGAGCAGGGCATAGCCCTGACTGGCTACAGCCCCCTGGGGTCTCCCGATCGTCCGATGGCTACGTCTGCGGATCTGGTGCTCCTCGAAGACCCTCGTCTCAAGCCCCTGGCCGAAAAGTACAACAAGTCTGTGGCACAGATTCTAATCAGGTAGGTTTTTATATAAAACTCGTGGTCAACATTAAACCTCGTCATATATAGCCACAACCACTCTGCCTCCGTGATGTACTAATGGGAACCTAAGAACTCTACATTATGTGGATGTGAACACGTGCAAACTATGGAGCATATTGTTGAAGAGTGTTCATTCTACGAGTTCTTCGGAGGCTCATCGATAGAAAGTAATGTAGTTATTTATGTACTTAAATTTACACCTCAACAACTACAAGAGGCAAACCGGTATAATGGTGTTGAGGGATGTGTCTGTTGTGCTCGAAGTGAGGTCAACTTTATCTTACTTCGGGTGATATTGATGAAACATCTTTAAACAACGAAATTCTTTATGGAATTGATACTTAATTTCAATGGGCTGCCTAAAGTGTAGAAGTCGAAAGGTCTTATTTAATGAATTCTATTGGCTTACCTCATCAGTGTCAACGACACATCAAAATAACACCTGTAAAGAGGCAGTACAGGTTCGCAGGGACATAGATTTTCTATAATTTTTGAAGACGCACACAACTTGCTGAAAGTCAAATAAATGCCATGTGCTTAGAAGTTCGGATTAACCGTGTCAGAATCAAATCTTTTCATTTACATATTGATCGTATTTCTTTATGATTTTCATAATTTTCCACTTAGTTTGTATCCGGGGATGTAGCTCAGTGGTAGAGCGTTCGCTTTGCATGTGAAAGGCTCGAGATTTGATCCCTCGCATCTCCAAACTTTTTGGTTTTTCAATTTCTTATTGTCTATCGGTCAATGTTCAAGCACTTGATTTTCATCTTGAATCCAAGATGGAAATCAAGTGTTTAAAAATAATCTGAAAAGCAACAGTGATTATTAATGCGAAAGCAATTTAATTAGTATAAAAACTTAACCAATAAATAAAAAAATGTTTGAATGTAATTAAACGAAAATATCAAGCGAAGATCATAAAACTTCAAATCGATAACAGTCAAAAAAAGTCTTATCCAATATAAATATGTCAGATTGTACTCGTAATAATTTTAACACTTTAGCCATTGATTGAAATACCATATTACAAAGCAAAACAAGCATACTAATTAAAGAAATTGTTGCAGGACGTATCTGAGAGACTCTTATGCTGTGGTTTCTGAACTTATTTAGAGTAAAAAAGAAAATGGCATTTTGGTCTCCGGTAGCATTTTTTTTTCAACGTAAAAGCAAAAAAACAGCGTTGGACAGTCAGGGTCGGGGCGAGGGGTGAGCGGCTACTCGACTGTGTGATCGTAACACCACGTGACAGTTTTTTTTTAGCTTATCAGATTTCTTTGTCTAACCTGAATAGTCAATCTTAAAATATTTTTCTTTTACAGGTATCAGATCGATCGAGGATTCTCCGTCATTCCGAAATCAGTGAAGAAGGAGAGACTTCGGCAAAACCTCGATGTGTTCGACTTCAAAATCTCTCCCGAAGACATCGAACTCCTCAACGCCATGGACTGCAACGGGCGATACCTCAAGATGACCGGGTAAGTCATGGATCAATACATAAACAGTATTGACCATTGGGTAAATCACATGCAAGATTTGCGAGGCATTCTTAAATATTCATGGTGTTGGATCCAAAGCTGGGGTTTTCAGCTTCAGATGAGTTTGGAAAATAGTGGACTGTAAAACGAATAAAACTATACTACTTGATGGAAGTGTCTAATAATGGATGTGGAGAGATTATAGAATGGAGGAAGTAAGGAAACCAATTCATTCACCGATGAAGTTGATGTTTAAGTTCTTGATTATTCTTACACATTGGTTATTAACGAACACCACAACAACAAAAAACACTTAATTTAATATTGTTTGAAGAAAAACAACTAAACGAACGACCAGACGAGACACCAACGAACGAACACGTTTTTTCACATAACTCTCTCCTGTTTCTTGATTGTTACTTGTTTTTGAAATTCAGTGTTGATGAATACGGAAATCGAATACAGTGAAATGGTTGGATAAGGTAGGAACTGGATGAAAAACACGAAGGTAAGAACCTAACAAATTATCTCTTGAAATCCAACACAAAGGTTTTTTGTTTTCAAGTCCAATTTTATAAGCTTTGAATGCATACTTCATGATGTAGAATCCGAACGAAATTGGCTTTGAGCCAAATTAATGTGCTCTACAGTGTGCTGCATGAAACGTGAATGCCGAATGAGGTTCGTTGGTGACCTCGTTCTGTAGGGTACCTCTCACACAAGGGTTTCGCTACCTGTATCTGGGGCCCTAACGAGAAACATCGATACAGTTTTTAACGACAATGCTGGTAATTTAGGTGTAACATGGGTCTTTTCAAGACCCAGGCTTACTCCTTCCTTACCTCAAAAAGACCCTTCACACAGCATCCCCAGAGGTGACAGACTTCTCAGGACCTCCTGTGTGGAGTTAATGTAAAAAATAATGGTATTAATAATAATAACATTTTATTTTAGCGGAACAGAGCGGTGGGTGCAATACTTTGTCTGCCATATAAATAATAACACATACTCGTATGAGTTAAATGAAAACAATGAAAGAGATAACACAAAAAAATAAAACTTAAGAAACTAACATATAATTATAATAATCATATAAGAGCATACGTAATTACATAAATAAATAATAATGCAAAAGAGAAAAAACAAAAACATGAAAGAACTTTTACAGCGGATTAAGGGAAATTCTCCACCTGTGATGTAGGGGTGCACTGCACCACTGGGAGACCCTTAATTAATGAGACCCTTCTATATTCGATTTTTATCGATTGTAGGAAGGAAAACATCTCTTGATATTCATTTAACAGATTATATCAGAGAGAATAGACGTGTTAGCCAAGGATTGGATTTTTAATATGGATATTGTTATGTTGATTCTTAGCAAAATGGCTGTAGATCAGTTCTGTCGTACTTAAATCATTAGAAAATTAAATGGTTTATTAACTTTAGAATAGGCTTATTAAGGGAATGTATCAATTATGATTATTTTCTTTGTCACCTTAATTTATTGAGATTATCTGAACGTAGAATAATTACCGACTTGACTTGCTTATATAAAATTATAAATTCAATAATTGACAGCCCTGAACCATTGTGCTTAGTTGCATTTCATGTTCCTGGCAGGATGGTTACAAGGCAGTACCTGTCATACTATTGTAACAATTCTGCTTCAACCTCACAATTTAACACGCCCATGCGACGAATTCTACATCTGGGAAACAAATGCTCCGTGTCGTTGATATATTTAGCACGTCAATATCACACTATAATTACTTAATATTTTCCTATACAATATTTTTTGCACTGCTTATGAGTTCATTGTTTTAAAAAGTTAATATTTGTGTAACAATATTTTTTTCGTGTGTTTTAGACTTGGACACACTCACAAGTATTACCCCTTCAATGCCGAGTTTTAAATGGAGCAGATAACTTCTGGCCGATGGTCCTAAATCATGGTGTACTCATTGTGTTGGCCATATCGACCTCGAGAAGCTAATATAAGTATTTTGCAGTGCTGCAGTTTTGTGATTTTTCCTGTGAATAAAGATTTAAAATGCCCCTTTTGATTATTTGTCATACTTACCACCACAAAATATTTAAAAAAAATTATCCCTTCAACAAATCGGTGATATTCGGGCTCGAGATGTGCGGTGTTTTTTTTACTATTCTTTGTAGGACGCAGCTCGAATCGATCTCATCAATTCAAATCCTAATATAAATTATAACTTTTTTTATTGCACAACATTTGAGTACACGTAATAAAATAAGAATTAAGTGGCAAGAAAAAACTCTTTTTTTTTGGGTACTTAGTTCCTATTTTATTACGTGTATTCATGTGTCATTGACACACAAGTATGTGATGAAGAAAGTTAGTAAGAAGTATGTTCACAAGAGAAGAAAAAGTAAAAAAAAGAATTCATAATTCAAGGTACTGCTGAGTAGGAGCAAAGAAGAAAAATATGGTGGTCAACTACCAGTAACATCGTATATACTTTTGTGGAATTAATGACAGTGAGATAAATTTTAAACATTCCAAAAGATTAATTTAAATATGTTCCTGTAAAGTAGTAATAAATTATTGGTTACAATCAATGACATAACAAACATATAGACATGTTATTGTCTTAGAATATTTACAATAAATGTTGCAAGTAACAAACACACTTACGTTCCCAGTAGAGTTCAATTGAACATTGATCTTGTACGACAAAGCTAGACATTAAAAATAGATATAGAATCGGGTGCTGTTTAGTTTTTACAATTGGTGTTGAATACTTCATCCTACCTCAACAAATAGGGGACGCCATATAAAACGACCTACTGCCAGTAGTTTGTCCTTCTTATACTTATGTGTTGCTATGTTCACCATCTCACTCCCTCTGATGGCGCTTAAAATCTTCGGGAAACATAAACAAAAATCAAACGGAAGAAATAATCGTTTTATTTAAAGTAATAAGTCATTTGCATGTATCTACTTACGAATGAAATGTTATTCAACAGCTTTTACTAGTGTTTGTAGTGTAACACTTTCTTATCACATGTCAGGGCATTTACTTATTTATGCAATTTCTATATATATTGTATACAACTTCAAGCGACTCGTGACAGTTTAATACTAAATCCGCTAAATCGAAAGTACGGCAATTACCGGTATCGTTTGCTTGCCACTTTGAGAGCTCTACAGCGTTTAATAGTTTGTAACGCTATTGGTTACATGCTAGAAATTTGAATGAATGCAGTAGAAATGAGATCTCTGAAGCGAATGCGTGTTAAAACCACGTGTGTTTGGCCGAATTACCAACGAAGAGGTTCGAGAAGAATGCAATGATAGAATAAGATATGTAGGTATAGGTCTTTCAATCAGAGTCGAGGCCGGGACAGTACTCACACCCACTCACACAGATACATAGCTTACGAACAGCATGTTCCGGTGCTTCTATGTTTTTAAAACAATTACTGATTATTTCACACTCGAGAGATTGAAACCAAAGCGTCAGTTTTTTATATAAGTTTTTTTTCAACTTGTATGTTATTTTATTTCATTGTTATTTAAATACTAAAGTGTTCTCAAAACACAGTTCACAATAAAGGACTGAATTTGAAGGAGTATTAAAAAAATAATGCAAGGTATCCAGTAATTCGTAGTATTCCCCGATTTGGGATATTCTCAAGTACGAGCATGGATGCTAATTACTTCAAAATATATTATAATATTATTTTCAACAACACCCGGTCAAACTGCATGAATAAAACACCCTTTAAGTGCACTTCAATATGCTAGAATAATCATCGCAAACACTTGCTGTCCCTTTTCCACTAGTGACAATAAATAGGTGTAAACAAAACAAAGGGCTCTTTCTTTATGGCGCGTCGTAAATACATCGCCACTGGAGCATATACCGATACACAAAACACCCAACGCTAAGCGTGTATTGTTTTTTTTCAACTCTGGTTGAGTTACCTATACGCTCAGATGGTTTGTATACGTAGGGCGGATGGGTAGAGAATATAATATGCAAGTGGATAGAAGATATCAGGGATGTCGTATGAGACGATATATGAATGAATGTTGATGAAGCGAGGGTTGTACACCAAGGCAAAGTTGCACTACCCCTGCAGAAATTTGCACAATGGTCAGTAAAATAATCTTTAAAAAGCTGACTTAACTTAACATTATTTTTATAGTACAGACCCCTTTAGCATAACTTTTGTAGGAGTAGTCGGTTACCCGCTGTGAGTATCGACCTTGGCTTTTCCAACTAGCAGTCAAACGTCCTACCCGTTAGGATATCGATCACCTCAGATCTTTGGAAACAACTTAACAATAAATATATTTTTTTAAATCAATACTTACGTGGAGTGCGTTCTTATCTGCATTCCAAATAACCGAAAACAATATATGTTTTTAAGTTGGTACTAAATGTTATATATATAATCGAGAATGATATTAGTGTTGAAAATATAAAAGTTAAATTTAGTACAAGTTTATAATCAATTTGATCCAGTCATTAATATTTATACATGCTTTTCATCTGGATTTTTTACACACTTAGCTTCTAGTAAATTGTTTTTTTAATCTGTTGATGTACACATGCACTGTATATTACATATCTAAACATTATTTCATGATTTTAGATAGTTTTAATTTGTATACATATCTGTTACATATTATTTTCTCGTTGTTATATTAGGTTAGGTAATTTAGTATAAAGTGCACTTGAGGTGAACTATCTCAAAACTACGCTATGTAAATTCACTAGTGCTATTATTATTATTATTAAAACTTTGTTTGTAATTGTCACTTACTACATCAGACAAAAAAGTGATGATCTGAAAATGAAATACGATGAACCTTAGAGTATATAGAGTGGTATCTATCCAAGCCAGTGTAGTCAGTTTTCGATGATTTTTACCAGACTCGGCGGACCTGGGCGTGGCTAAGACTAAGGCTAGGGTATTTATACATCCATTCATATCGACATAATTTTTTGTTTATTCGTGTAACCACTTTTTCACAGTATTGATGTCAACAGAAATATAGCATATAACCTAAAAACCGTTTAGTTGTGTCAAGTTTAGTGGCATAATAAAAAAATGTGGACAGAGTCCCGCGGTGACCCAGGAGCCCAAGATCATCGTGACAGTACATAGAAGCGGTGTATTATATTTGCTTTCTCTTTCTCTCTCATGATGTACGACGTAAAAACCCGGAGAAAGTGATTTATCGCAAGGTTGTATAGGTTGGGTAAAAAAAATTAGCTTTCTCTCCATCCATTGTTACTCCAAGCGATGAACAAAACAATAAACAAATACTATTAATTTTAATATTTGTTTACAATCAGCTGTAATTTTATTAATATTGTTTCAATATATATGTGTGCAATGATAACAGATAAAAGAAAACGCACAACAGATAGTGGTGACAGATGGTTAAAAAATGTACAGTAGGACTAAAAAGTTATGAAAACGGTTTTTCGTTTTATCCTACTTTGTACCATATATGCTCAACGAAGGGTGAGTTCCTGGATTTGTAGCCTCACGAGAACCAGGGTGGTAGGAATGAGGGAAAAGTTTATAAGCCTGGAAATGTTCTCATCATGCAATCCCGTCAGAGTTCAAACCAAAGCACAATGGTGAAATTTATTGGACCATCAATCTAAATGCGACAGATTAATTGCCTTTTTTTAGCTTATGTCGGTTCTGTTATTCTTATGTCAACTTGTATTTTTAATACTTTTTATTTGTCGTTATTATCAATTTTATTTAACCCTTGTGTGACTGAAGAAAAATACACATTTTTAAATTAATATGAAGGTTTCTTTTAGAGCAGAGGTTTCCAAACTTTTTTATCTCGTAGACCACTCGCCGATTTTTTCTGTTTTGTATGGACCCCCTGCTTTCCTAATATTGTTTTTTTTAGCGTTGGAAAAAACTTAAGGAACTGCTAGTTCTTTGAAATGAACCCTTAGCGGTGAACACTTCAATTGAAGTCGAGATCTCAAATCGAAAAGTGCTAGCAAATCAACAAAAATTCCTCTCCGAAAAAAAAGCACTACTCTGAAGAGATTCGAAATCAAAAAGTACTAGCAAATCGACAAAATATCCCAAAAAGTTATTATTAGAGTTAATATAATAAGGCAATTAATGTCTATTATAAGAGGGTATTACATAAGTATGAGGTGGATTATTACATTTGCGGGAAGCCAACATTTTGGTGACAGCCTGCCTAAATGGAATCCACTCTCGTGGACCCCCATTTACGTCTCATGCACCCCCAATTTTATTTTTAATTGACGTGGACCCCTTACAGGTCGGAATATAGACCACTTTGGGAATGACTGTTTTAGAGTATATAATTTGTTGAAGTTTTCTGGACCACTTTTATGACTTAATACATTTCGATTCAGTTCAAGGCTTGGGGAAGTGGATAGGAATTTCACCCAGTACCATCTTTTCTTGGGGTTTTTAAATCAGTATATGATTTAAAATAGTATTAAAGATACAGGATATGTACTTTGAACAGAACAGTACATCATATTTATCATTTAAAAGAAGATAAAATGATTAATAAATTAACAAATTCCATATGAAACACATGAGGGTACCTGGGTACCCTTTCAGTCATCAGAAGGTGTAAGTTTTACTTAAGCGTTTTCCGCTCACATACCACCCTCTACACATCTAACGGTTACGTTTAATTGTTCATTTTCACTATTGTGGAGAAGTCAGGAAGTTTCAGCCGGTTGGACTTACTGGAACATTAAAAAAATCTATGTTGAAAACCTAAAAAGGTACCCGGGTACCCTTTCAGTCACATAAAGGTTAATGATTTTTATGTTCATTTATATAAATTAATGGAAATTAGAAAAAAAAGAAAAGTAAAGTACCTACCTTAAAATACAAATGCAAAGAACTGTTTGATTTTATAAAACACAAATTAATCCCTAAAAGGGGTATAATTCCCTTTTGCCAAACAATACACCAATAAGTTACTTTCAGACCTCTGTGTACATATTATGAATAATCAACTTAAATCTTATCCCGAAGATGATAATGGCATTGACTTTAATGTTTGGGTTTGCGGACATTTCAATTTTTGTAAGTATATTATTCTAACTGCCTTATAAGGAGCATTACAAAAGGTTTTTTTTTTACAAGCCCATGTATTAGGTACTTTTACAGTGATATTATTTTTAATAAATTCGTAACTCAATACAACAACAGCACAACAACATTATTCCTATTCAGCAATTAAGATATTTAACAAACTTACTATTTACATAATAGACGAAAACAACTACGAAAAATTTTAAAAAAAAACTCGAAATACACTTTTCACTAAAATAATCTAGAATTTATTATTTTCATGTGATATTCATTTTTTGATCATACAAAAATAATTTCAAGAAATCCATGATAGTACTCCCTCCCTAAGAACGAGAACTTTCTCAATTAGGGAGGTAATTACCATCAACTAGAAACTAGACATTGTACATTTATTCAATTTATATTATATCTACTGTTAGTATTAAGTAAAAAAATTATCGTTTTGTACAAAATAAATAAATAATTGTAATAATAATAAAAAATAAAAAAATAGAATGGTTTAGGGAGTAGGGACAATTGAAATTTTGTTTCCTTATTCCTAACCCTAAAATGTGGGTCTTTTATTAAAAAAAAATAAGGATTTACTGCGTATGTAGGCTAAACACTTTAAGGCTTTCGGCAGACATTAAATATTACCTAATTATCGTCTCCTTTCATTGAATTTAGAAAACGAACTCTGAAATAACACATTAATCCAAGGCGATGCATTATTTATGGATGAGAAATATAATATCTTCAATTTTATCGGTCAGAAGTTGAAAACCCCTGATTTTTTAGCTATTTAAATTCCATAAGTCTACACTAGTGTACAGTTAACATACAGTACAGTATCTCAATGACTTCTCGCAATGACGATCCCTGCAACTGGACTGACCTTTAATAATGGATTATCTATGCCCTGCCTAGGTGTGGGCACCTTTCAAGTAAGAATTTTTCAAATGTAAAACTCATATCGAATAATATTTGGACTCCCGCGCAATTGCGGCGCTTCACCGGCGTTTGTAGAAAGTCGCTTCCACACCCTCGCCTCTCGTTAAGCATTGAGCCACTACACTCAAGGAAAAACTTAACAAAAATAAGTGCAATAGCTCCGTTGTGCGAGCGTCTTTTAGCACAGAACGGTTCGTTTTTGGTTATTTTTTTGTTATTAACAATGGCGACTCGTAAGTTTTTAGTGTGCTAAGATAAAAAAATACGAAATTGTTAGTGTTGTTGTGGCAGAAATGATTTTTTAAATTTTTTTAAAGATTTTTATTTGTATGAAGATTTACAAGAAGTTTCAGTTTTGGTGGTGCACTGCACGGATGCACAAATCTTCATAAAAAAATTTAAATAAAAAAATAAAAAATGTTTTCGGCTACAACATCATCAATAATGATGTTTTTCCAATCTTACCACTCTAGCACACTAAACAGTCAGACCCGCCACTGGTTATTAATACAATATATAGCACTTTCTATTTTGGTTTTTTCTATGTCTATTTAATTGTATTTATTCAATTCACGCGGGAATAAAACTTGTTTTAATTAATGTCCATGTTAAAAGAGTACGGTGATTTGTTTCGAATTTTTGTTTTCAGGGGTTTGGAAGAATAGATAGTTGAATGGTGTGGTAGTAATGACCGCATTCTTAATGGTCAGCACTCAAAAATGCCACTAAATGTTAATTTCTAAAATTCTAATACAAGTAATCCTACAAATGATGTATCTGAAAAAAGTCCATGGGCAGTTAGAAAAATATCGGAGTTTTCCAGTGAATACAATTTTACAGCTGTAATCCTTAAAATTCTATGAAAAACATACTAAAATGTCAGTAAAAGGTGCAGTTTTGTAAAGAGAAAAGGCATTTTTTAACGTTTTACCTAAAATTCTAGTATGCTTTTCATAAATAATTTAAAAGATTACTGTTTGATAATTGTATTCACTGGAAACCTCAGACATTTTTCCAACTACCCATTTAGAATTAACAGATGAATTATTTGTAGCATTGTTTGTACTAAAAAGCCGAAAAGTGTCTATTTTTGGGTGCTGGCTCTTAAGTATGAGAAACTAAAGAGAGGGAGCAAGAGACGGGAGTGGTTGTTTTCCTATATGCGTCCAGGATTTTCCAAAGATTGTGGAGCCGATGATGATAATGTTTTCTTTTCTTCAATTCAACAACATTAAATTAATACATTGGCTTCTATTCCAAGATAGCCATTTGCTTCTTGAAATCATCAAGCGAGCGTCCAGTGGTTTTCTGATGCACCTTTAAGAATGTAAAGTAAAAATTACCAACTTTACTTTTTTTAAGAACTAGTGCTTTTTAGGGCTAGGATTTGTTTTTCCTTGCAGCAATCATATTTCTTAACATTTTTTGTCTGACCTGTGCAGAGCTTGCCCGGCGAAGTGGTGCAGGCCGTGAAGGACGCCATCGATATCGGGTACCGCCTCATAGATGGCGCCTTCTTCTATCAGAACGAGAAGGAGGTGGGGGAGGCAATAGCTGAAAAGATCAAGGAAGGAGTCGTGAAAAGGTTGGATACATGTTTTATAAATTTAGCTAAAGCCTCCATCATTGCACAAGCAAAATTTTCCGCTTATAATTATGGCAGAAGGAGTTAAAAACAAATTTTTAGGCTGTTCGTAACCCGAGAATGTTTGTTTTTTGTTTTTGTTTTAAAGAAAAAAAAAATAGGTCATAATCAAACACGACTGGTGTGTGAAATATTTCAAACTTGGATTTTCATTTATTTATTTCGGAAAAAATAACAGCAAATCAACATTCATTATATGTAATAATAAAAATAGTAAATCATGCCAATTACAAATTTTCCTGTGCTGATGACAATAATTATAAATTTGGTTAATAATAATTATAAATATGACAATAATTATAAGTGTGACAATGTATATTCACTTAAAATTTAGTAACTTAACTTTGGTGGGGGGAGAGGAAGGTGGAAGTGAACGTAGGAATGGAATAGAGGAAGAAGGACGGGAGCAGATGGGAGGTTACTTTTAATAATCTAGTTTGGGTGCAGTCGAGTCATGGTATTTTGTTTTATATTTTGAATGGTTGAATTAAAGATGTCGATGTGTTGAGAGTTAATGTTGAATGAATTTGTGGACCTGTAGATGAAAGTGTTGTTTAGCTATGTAACCAAAGTGTCAAAAATTGCTTTGAAATGAGCCAGGATGGAGGTGAGATGCTATAAAATAGACAGGCAGTACTCGCTGTAAGTATCAAATTCGGATCGTCTTCGAGATGAAACGCGGTCGACTATTGGCAGATCCCTAGCGCGGCTCTATCTGAAATGTATTGACATAAGTGAATGTGTTTTTTACCTGAAGACATGATTTGATAGAAGACATTATGATACACTGTAAATAATGTTTGATCTTAGTTATGGTTAGAACGTTTTACCCTCACTGTGTTAAAATAAAACCATTTACAGACATTTCCGCCAGATTGTTTAGCTCTCGAAAAATCAATGGATGTGCGAGTGTTTCCTAACAGAGTATTTTTATTCGCAGAAAAGACATGTTTGTGACTTCCAAGTTGTGGAACAGTTTCCACGATCCAGCTGTAGTAGAGACGATGTGCCGCAAATCCCTCAGTGATCTCGGACTAAACTACCTCGATCTTTACCTCATCCACTTCCCCTTCGGTTATAAAGTAAGCAGATTAGCACACTACCACATAATAACAATAATAACATTTTATTCCGGAAGGTTTGCAGGAGTAGTGCAATGCAATACCTTCCATAGCATTTTCTTTTCTGTTTAACTTCCTTTGCCCAAGAGCTCAAGCTTTTAACCAAATTATTCGTTGGTACAGGATGGAGACGTTCTGGTGCCCCGGGATGAAGATGGCATCATTCGGTACTCAGACCACGACTACGTCACAGTCTGGAAGGCCATGGAGGCGCTAGTGTATAAGGGACTGGTTAGAAGTATCGGAGTTTCGAACTTTAACAAGGAACAACTGGAGAGAGTATTAAAAATGGCAACTATCCCGCCAGTTGTAAATCAGGTATTTTTAGTCAAAATATAATATTAAATGTTCTTGATCTTGAGGGAAGAACCTATGGTGGTTAATTAATTCCCATTAAAAATCATCATCACGAAGACACCTCCATAGATGTGCCGCAAAGGCAGAACAAAAAAAAGTTAGACTGATTGCGTGGAAGAAGATTGAATAGTGGTGGAAAGTGGGAAAGCTTGATTACTGAAGACGAAAGGCTATGGACTGGAACTGATGGAGATCATTTGTAAAAGTGGTTAAATCCCTCCCTAAGATGTAGCGCCTTGATTATGATAATGCCATAAGAAAAAGAATATTTATCCTTTTTTGCGTGTTCCTATTAAACACGTATATTCCTCATAGATCAGAGAACCCATATAATTCAATTTGATGCCACATTTTGAATTTTGAATCCTCTTATATTCTTATTATTTGGCAAGTATTGTTTTTGTAATGTTGATCGTTAAGTTTGATGATCACTTGTATTACAAATAATGTCCTTAAAAAAACAAGTTCCCTGATGTCCTTTTTCTTTTCTCATTAACGCTTATTTCTAGGTGGAATGCCATCCCTATCTGTCCCAAACTAAACTGGCAGCCTGGATGGAAGAACAGGGCATAGTCCTGACTTGCTACAGCCCCCTGGGGGCGCCCACCCGCCCAGTCATCAAGGCTGAGGACAAGGTGCTCCTCTCAGATCCTCGTCTCAAACCTCTGGCTCAAAAATACCATAAGTCCGTCGCGCAGATTCTCATAAGGCAGGTTTTTATTAAATCAAATTTTGATAGTATGTTGCCATCTGTAGTTTTCGATAAGTCGCGTCCCTTGGTAGTTTATTAATTGAAAAATCTTTGTATTTCGCAAACTTCTTTTATTTAAGTAATAATATGATCTCTTAAAAAACCAGCACACATTGTGAACCACTATTTTCAATCCGTTGTCCACGCACGTGTTGGCCTGTCACAAGTCCCTGTTTTGCACATCACACTATGCTGTCTTATAATGTCGTTGCAACTTGTGCGATAAACCAAGCATTCAAATTGAATATATACGCTTTCCTATGTGCAATACCCTGGAGAAATAGGAGGGCTAACGGACACGATCTTGGTCGAGTGGCCAGATATTGAACGGTTAGTAGCTGAGTGGACAAATGCATTGGGTTTCCACCCAGGCATTGTGGGATCAATTCCTTTACCAGTTAAGTCCTACATAATTGCACAAGCAACATTCTCCCCTTGGCAGTAGGAGTTATTCGATTTTGCAATTTTTCAGTTATTCAATTGCAAAATTGCAAGTAGTATAAAAAGAAGCAACCCAAAGTACCACAGAGACTTGGAAACATTAGGAGGTGTAGTAAAAAATAACACAACTGAAAATCTAAGATTAGATTGAAGGAAGGCGACGTAGGGAAAGACGTCGCTCCTCATATTACAGCTTTGTACTCAAGGTTGTTTGGATTTCCATTCCCAAAACATCTTTATTTTGCAGGTATCAGATAGATCGAGGATTCTCTGTCATTCCGAAATCAGTGAAGAAGGAGAGGCTTCAACAAAACTTTGATGTGTTCGACTTCAGCATCTCTCCCGAAGACATCGAACTCCTCAACGCCATGGACTGCAACGGTCGTTACTTGACGATGACTGGGTAAGTCACGGATCAAAATATAAGCAACATTGATACGATGTAAACAACATTGATTACAATCATTATGGTCTGCAAGTAATTCGTAAATATGCAAGGGTTGTAGTTGTCCAATGTATGGTAAGTTATGTAAATTCCGATTTCATATTTGATCAATTATTTAAGGTTTTTGAGCCAGTATTACAATGGCGTGCTGCATGAAACATAGATACCGAATGGAATTTCTCAGTGACCTAATTTAACGATTATATTTGTGAATAAAACGCAAGGAAGAAAATGGGATTTTGTAGCTTTTTTTACTACTAGCAATAAGATGTAGAGAGCGATTCTTATTTATAAATTTTGTTGGGTCATTGATTATTAAAAACATCAGACTTTCTTGTGTTTTCGGAGTTTTTCGTCTTTTGGAAGACACGTGAGAAAGAAAATGATAACGCAAGACTTTTTTATAGTTGTTGTTGACTGAATCATTTATTGATCGATGGGTGGAAGAAAACATGACGCGCCTCTGGTGGTGTCAACTTTTGGAGGTAATATATCATATACTAGCTTAGTCTTGATACACACATCAAAAGGGACATAGTGAGTAAATCGTGAAGTAGCGTGATCGGAATAAAATTTCAAACTTTTTTATGTATGAGCGAAAATAACCGGTATTGTTTTTACATACATTGGCGCCCCACACGGCGATCTAACGAATCATGTACAGAAGACGGCTTAGCGTATTAATACTATCAGATTGTTATTTCCAAGGGAAGAGTTTTGTTGTTGAGATTTGTGTTGATTCTTAAGAAAATAAGTTAGAAATAACTTTAAAACTTTATGCTTTTGTTTTCATATCAATTATTGAAATTATGTGAATAATTGCTATTATTTCAATAATTAATATCAAAACAAAAATCATTAAGATTCAAAGTTAACTCTAATTAAAATATTAATTCTGGACTTTGTAAGAAGTCAAAAGATGTTCCGTAAATGAAAATTGATAGTTTATCCAAGACACTGTCTAGGTTTATAACTGTGCTCGGGTAGAGCTTTGCGTACAATTACAAAGATGGCTGCCTATATCGGAAGAAATTGTGAAATAAATAATAATAATAATTTCGAAGGAGGTATGAGAGTGATAAAAATGTTGGTTTTTAAGGTTTTTTAAAAAGGTAGCTCAATTGACAGAGACGTTACTCCCGGATAGAGTAGAGGTTCCGAGTTCGAGTCTCGGTTCCGACCTAATTCTTTTTTTGTTGTGTGTGTTTCTGTTTCATATTTTATTGAATATTATAGATATTATTTAAATAAATATGTCTTCTTATTATAAATGTTTTGTTTATTTTTTTAATGTTTTAATTATAAAAAAATATTATCAATATTCATAAAGAAAATAGCATAAGCATTTAAAATGTGCATTAATTTATGTGTTGTTGTTTTTTAGCCGCGGAGACACTCACGAGTATTACCCTTTCGATGCAGAGTTTTAAATTGAGCGGAAAATTCTTCTAAAAACCTTTGAACCCAGTTCTAGACCGATATTTCAATAGTCATTCATATAAAATTAAATAAATACAAATAATTATTTTTAAGCATTATGGCTGTATGATATTTCATCTGAATAAAATTATTTAATTGCATATACTCACAGAACCTTAATTTCTACTAATGAATATGAGAAACATAGTATTTACTAAACCTTACTGGGGATATTTTAGAACAGCGTGCAGTAGTATAGTTTTGAATGATGTACCATATACTTGGAGCAAGTGGATGAGTTTGTGTATTTAGGAAGTGTGTTTACGAGAGACGAAAGATGAGACGCTGAAAGAAGGGTGAATGCAGGGAATTTCATAAATGGAGGACTGAGCGCTGTTGGTGCAAATAAAAAAAAAACTGTCCCAAGAAGCGAAGCTAGCAGTCTACAATGAAGTGCTTATACCAACCCTGATGTATGGCAGCGAAGCATGGAACTGGCAGAGGAAGGATGAAAGTATACTGAATGCTGTAGAAATGAGATCCCTTAGGCGTATGTGCGGTAAAACCATGTATAACCGTGTTAAAATTGTGGTATCAGGAAAGAATGTACAGTTGATGTAAGTTTAATGAATAGGATTAACAAATGGACACTTCGATGGTTCGGACACATAGATCGGACGAACGAAGAAAGAAATGTGAGGAGAATATTTGACGCGAAAGAGAATGGTAGATAAAGTCGGGGACGTCCAAGTAAGACATGGCACGATGTAAATCAAATACTTGGGCAGGGCCATGTCAAGAGTCAGAATAACAGAAGATTATGTATGAGACAATGTATAAATGTGAATGAAGCAAGGAGTTTGTGCCAAGACAGAATTGAATGGCGGTCTATCCTCTCGGCCTACCCCTGTAAGTTAGAGGTTCAATGTTTTATTTATAAACTGATTTAAAATTTGTTGTTGACAGTGTGGCATGGAGCTGATATGGAAAGATTATAACAATATGACGATTTGTAACATTAAAAAAAATATTATAAAGTCGTGCATGGCCCATAGCCATATCGTTGGAATAGATAAAAATTGAAGTCGTTGATAAGGGAAAATGGACGTACAAATAAGTATGGTGGCGCATTGTGAAATGTACCATGTGAATAAAAAATACCTTATGATAATTTGTATTACATATAAAAAAAATACCTTCCTATTCCACCCACCTAAATCATATCCTTTCTCCGTCTCAGATTTTATTTAATGTTTCAATGCGTGCAAATTTCAAATGTACAAATCAAACACAGTTGTTTATATTGAGATAAGGTAAGCTTTGTTTGGATACACAGTTATAGAAAGGCCTGAAATTAGTTGAATATCAAAGCATTTATTATGAATTTTCTATTGTCGAAAGAAATGTAATTGAAAACAAACAGTGAAATATAATAAGAAAAAAATCATTGCTATGGTCTTGGAGTAAATAAATATATGGAGAGAGAGCTAATTTTTTTCCTATACCAATTAGCGATAAATCACTTTTTTTCGGGTTTTCACATCGTACACCATGAGAGAGAAAGAGACAACAAAAGTTTTAGCACAATATCACACCGCTTTTAAGTATGTAAGCATGACTCCACCCACTTCGACCACTTTTGTTATGTGTCATAACTCACCGGTTTTTGAGGTTATTGTTGTTGATAACATTACTGTGAAAGAGTGGTTTTACAAATAAACAAAACATCATGTCGATATGTGCTATGAATGCATGTAAAAATAAATCCAAAAAGGGTGTTAAAAGGACCACTTTTCACAGGTACCTCAGTAGTTTTAAATATTTTTGACAGCACGTTGGAATTATCGAATTATTAAGCATTAAAATATGGCATATTAACTATAAACTTCCATTATTATTTAATCAAACGTTATGCTATTCGTTTTGTAAAATATTCTGAATCTATAAATACTCTAAAGCTGTGGTATTATACCCACACCTGAATGCCATCTGTGCGTCTAACCAGACATTACAATGCTTTCAAAGCAATGGAAACATTTATCAGCGCACGCCGTCCATAACGAAAGAAACCAGACACCGCAAGTCATTCTCACCTCCGCCCAGGTCTATCTGCAGCTATCTAATTTTTACTCTGATTTTCGTGTAAATGCGTGTTACTTACAAATGTTCAAAATATATAATTTATTCATCTGGAACATCGGTCAATAATTTATCAATAATTTATTTATTTTTTATAGAAGTACAATAGCCAGTGGTTCTAAAAATGTTCATAAATAAGCTTGATCAGTCTTGAAACATTACTAAATGAAATTTTCAAAAGTCATGACAACATATTAGTATATAATTGATGAACAATTTTACTCACTAAAACAACTGCTAATTTCAAAAATAAAATCCGGAAAAACAAGAAAAATGCTTGAACTTGAGTCTTCTATAATAGCTTTTGGGGTTTATACTCGTATCACAAATATTCCGCAATAAATACGTGAACTTATGTGTTGCGCTGGCGAATTGTCTCGAACCAGCCTCGCCTGAGGTGAATAGTGGGCAGTGGGCAGTGGGCAGTGGGCAGTGGGCAGTGGGCAGTGGGCAGTGGGCAGTGGGCAGTGGGCAGTGGGCAGTGGGCAGTGGGCAGTGGGCAGTGGGCAGTGGGCAGTGGGCAGTGGGCAGTGGGCAGTGGGCAGTGGGCAGTGGGCAGTGGGCAGTGGGCAGTGGGCAGTGGGCAGTGGGCAGTGGGCAGTGGGCAGTGGGCAGTGGGCAGTGGGCAGTGGGCAGTGGGCAGTGGGCAGTGGGCAGTGGGCAGTGGGCAGTGGGCAGTGGGCAGTGGGCAGTGGGCAGTGGGCAGTGGGCAGTGGGCAGTGGGCAGTGGGCAGTGGGCAGTGGGCAGTGGGCAGTGGGCAGTGGGCAGTGGGCAGTGGGCAGTGGGCAGTGGGCAGTGGGCAGTGGGCAGTGGGCAGTGGGCAGTGGGCAGTGGGCAGTGGGCAGTGGGCAGTGGGCAGTGGGCAGTGGGCAGTGGGCAGTGGGCAGTGGGCAGTGGGCAGTGGGCACTGGGTTGCATCTACCTGCTACCACCACCAGCGTGCTACAGCTAAAGGAGTACTTTGCAGCAAACGAAACGACACTAAGATTGATTTTGTATTTTTGTGTAAAAATGTGAGTTGCCCCAGTGTGCAACGCCTGGGTGGGAACCCGACGCATTGATCCACTCAGCTATTAATAGATCAATTGATAACACTAATCTTTTTGTGAACCAAATATAAAACATAACACTATTTATAGTTTTTGTGTTTAATCGTAAATCTTCGTAATAATTGTTTCATCATTTGAATTGAACCGAAATTTGATAATGGCTTTGAATGCCGAAACAGCTATCACAATAAAAAAATAACCTCAAATTGTAAGAACAAATAATAACATTCTTCATTTAGATTAAATTAAAATAATCAATAAACTTATAATAATTCATAAAATCATAGATCCTCAACTGGTCGAGTTATATATGCAGCATTAATATTGATATGATGAACAATCCTACTATCCCGAAAAAAATACAGTTTTTTATGTTTTATTGTGAAGCACTTTGTAGTGTGAAATTATAATTTAAAAACGCCCTTGAGGTGATTTACCCACGAAACGGTGCTATAAAAGTTATCCATTTAAATTTATTATTATTATTATAGCGTCATAAAAATTCGAAAATTTTATCTAAATTGTAATTAACACTCCCACATAAGCACCTCTAAAATATGTCTTTTTTAAACAAGTGTACCGACATATTATATACATAAGAAACATAACTTTAGGACCACCGTGTTTATCTATATCCAGGAATAAAAGAGAATTATTGATTTTTTTATCTAATCCGACATGATAATAGCATTGCCATTAAAGGTTGGGTGTGCGGACGAAAATATATGCATAAATGACTAATAGCAGTTGCACCCGTAGCCTCGTCATCCTGATAATATTGAGAATTACAGTAAATGCAATTACTGTAGACGTAGCGTGAGACGTTTATATAGCTATCTCATCCGTACACACATATTTATTGAATGGCTATCCTTTTCATAAGCGGTTGACGCGGGAAACACGACGGTTCTAGTTGCATGTATTTGTGTATTGTATTTATTATTGGGATTTGATCGCATTTTTTTGGGGGTTTATATGGAATTTAAACCTTAAAAAATTATTATTATGACATTATTAATTAATTTTAAACTCAAACATAGTAACAATAATAATATAAAAGTATAAAATTCAACGATATAATGTAATGTTGGTGCCAATAACTGGAGTAACATTGAGCTCTGACTATTGCAACATAATTTTATTCATTATAATAAAATTAAAATGGCTTTAGTTTGGTTTGGTTTGGTCTTTTTTTACACATCTACTTAAACTTATGTATGTCATTTATTATTTACACTTATTTATTTCTGCATTCGCTATCTCACACCGTTTTCGTGAACCTTTATACCTTGTGAAAAATTGCATTTATTGAATTGAAATAATAAGTGATTTTGTGGGTAATTATGAATGGAAAGAAATTCCATGAGATATGTTTCTTGCTCCCGAAAGATTTTTACACCTCTCAAGGCATTTTTCTCAGAAAGAAGCCTACAGCGACGCGTTTGTGACAGCTTGTCTGTCGAACGAGTGTTTGTGTGATACTAAACGCAGTAAATCTCAGGTATGTCTCTCGGACTCGTATAGTACATTCACGCGCGTTGTCTCAGTAAAGTATCTACATTATTTAATTAATCTATGGTTGCAATTGTTGCTAATATTTATGTAAAGTTCGTTTATTACTAATTTTGAAAAATTACAAATGAATTACGATGTATCGTTAATTAAAAGTAAGAATTTTTTACGGCCTCTGTGGGGTTGAGTGGTTAAGACGCTCGACGGCGAATTCAGAGGTCACAGGCTCAAATCCCAGCGCGGGCAAATAAATTTTATTTAATTAATGTGTTATTTCACATTTAACTCATAAAATAATATTTAGTATATTTGCGGCACGTTCCCGAGTGGTAGATAATCTCAGTATCACCTGGTAAAAGAACACCATTTGAATCGAAACGTTGCTTGAAATGGCTTTAGCCGTGTTTGGTGACAATATATAAATAGCCAGGTACTTTCCAACCTTCCTCATTCCATCTCCTTATCCTCCTCGCTACCTTCAGCATCACAACATACCCCGATCGGGGATGCCAATGTCTCACTGGCTCAAAACAATTGTAAATAGCTAGGACTCTTGTGCGGAATTCACTATAAATTTAAAAAAAAAACATTATCGACCGAAAGTTGAAAAGCCCTGATGTTTTGAAAATTTTATATCTCTGAAAGTACAGTGAACACACATCGCAGTACCCCGCTGACCTCCCAACATGACAACCCCTGCAACTGATCTGACCTTCAGCAATGGCCTTTCCATGCCCTGCCTGGGCGTGGGCACCTTCCAAGTAAGACTCATCCAATTTCATAACGCTAAATACATTTGATAAAACTTTCAGGGCTCCCACGCTACTGCAGCGCTTCGGAAATGTTTTACCAGGTCACTGGTGTCAAGGAAAAACTTTAAAAATGCAACAACTGCATCGTTATAGCATATTAAGCATAAAAGTTTGTTGGAATTGTTATTTTTTTCGCCCATTGTCACCCAACCACACTGATTTAAAAAAAAAACTTTTATCAAGAAGATGCTGAAATTGTGCAAACATAAAAGATTAAACGTTTAACCAAAATGAATAATTGTTTCCAATTAAATTCTGCAAAGTACTTACTAAAACGAATTTCGGTCAGTTCACAGATTTGAACAACGTAAAAAAACTTATCTGTAATCTCAGAGCAATAATATACAGGAGGGATAGCTTAGCGAAACAGTGTAGTCAGGATTGTTGATTTTTTGTGACTCGGGCGTGGCTAGGGTTTTCATGGACACACCTTTTTACATCCATCCATAGCACATGTCGACATAATGTAGCATTTATTTGTAGAACCATTCTTTCACAGTATTGTTATCAACACAAATATAGGATATGACCTCAAAACCGTTAAGTTATGTCGCATAAATAAACGTAGTGGGCGGAGTCGCCGGAGACGCGGGATACGGAAAACATGCTTACATACCTAAAAGTGGTGCGATATTATGTGACAACTTGTCTTGTCTCTTTCTCTCTCGCGGTTTACGACGTGAAAACACGGAGTAAATGATTTATCGTAAATTTGTATAGGTTGGGTAAATTTTGCGTTGTGACCGCTCCGGAAGAATTACTTCCTTTAGTAGCAGTTCCTACTTCATTCATTGTTCATTGAACAAATACTTCAATTGAAGTTGGTAGTCCATTTTGGCGTTTTGACTGCTCGTGTGAACTATTTCATTTTGGGGCAGTTCAAACTTCATTCATTTAATTTAATTGAACAAATACTTCGATGGAAGTTAGATTTCAAAGAACTACTTTAAATTGCAACAGTTCAGTTGCAAAGTTGAACTTCAAAGCCTTTAAAGAAGTACTTCATTCCAAGTACTTATAATTGAAGTTCGACTTCAAAGTACTTCGATCTAAAGGAACGTTTTTTTTTGAGTTTTTTCTTTTTTAAATGTCTACCGACTAGTGCTTTTGTTTTGGCAAGTAGCCTGTTCCAGTGCTTTTCACTTTAAAATCTCTACCGACTAGTACGTGTTTGTATCGGCGAGGAACCAACCGATTTGCTAGTACTTTTCGGAAAAAAATATCAAGGAACCGGTTCCAAAAAGAACTGAACAAATAACCGGATTAATTCAAATCTCTTTTTTTCAAGTTCGACTTCAATTGAAGTGTTCACTGCGAAGGGTTCATTTTAAAGAACCAGCAGTTCGTGAAGCATTCACAAAACATTGAAGTTTTTCCCAACGTTAGTAAAAATATTTAGCTCTCTCTCCAGTATATTCTTACTCCAAGTCTGTTCACACACACTGCGAGTTACGAGACCTATGTCAATATTCTCAAGAATTGAGTGGTAACTCGACGTAAGTGACCAAGAATGCTTCAAGTGTTTTGTTATTACGAATTAATTGAAGAGCCATCAATGATAATATTCACAAAAACTTGGACCCCTCAGCGGAGGCGGGACACGCACAGAAATGAAGGATCGCCGAAAGCCAAAAAGACTTATAAAGTTTTCGACGAAGAAGTTTAGGAGACCACTTAGGTGGCTGGACGGCGTGCAAGCAAACGTCGCATCAGCTCAAAGAACCAGAGGGAGGGAGCGATAGATAGGCAAGAGTCGAAGTATTTTATAAAGGTGGCCAAGACTCTTCAATGGCTGTCGATTCTAAACATGTTGTTTTGAATGTTTCGGGTTATGTGCTGTTTGAGTTATCTAATTTAGTTTATTAAATAAAAGTATACTTTGTTTTAAAACCACAGAATTTATTATGATGAAGGCCAACCGGTTTCGCTTGGATCAAGCTTCGTCAGGGCACATATAATAACTAAAGAAAAATTACAGAGTTAACAGATAGGTACAACAGTTAATGATAGAGTGAGACAGTAATACAAAGAAGGAAGAGAGAGAGCATATATTAGAGGGAGGGAACAATTGAAAGTGCTTAATATATATTACGAAGAATTGATAAATAAACAAGTGTACATAATAGAAAGATAATGATGTAATGTTAGGGGCAGACAAAGATCCCATATTGAATTTATATATGAAAACGACATTTTACATTGTTACTGGAAAAGAAGCTATTTGGATACATAATAATAATTAAATGGGTGAGTTATGGAATAAAACAGAGTGATTCGTAGCATCAAATGAGCCCTGACGAAGCTTGATCCAAGCGAAACCGGTTGGCCTTCATCATAATAAATTCTGTGGTTTTAAAACAAAGTATTCTTTTATTTAATATAATGTCCAACCACCATGTGATTGCTTCTTACGAAAAAATAATTTAGTTTATTTGGTTCAACATCATTACCTACATACAAAACGTAACTTGTTAAAATTAAAAATTTAATTTATTTAAAAACGTCCTTAATTTGCTTTGTTTCGGTTTTCTCCTTACTTGTATCGTTACAACTCAATGTCCTTACTGTCTACTGAAAACCATATACTAATTGTCACTAAATATTTATTGTTCTTTTGTTACTTGTTATATTTACACTGTTTGCATTTTTAGAATCATTTACTTGAATACTGATGTTTTAAATACTAACATATTAACTGTCTTCAATCTAATTTCCTCTTCTTTGATGTAACAAATATGTTAATATAAATTCATACGTTTCATCTGGATTTTTATACCCTAAGCTTCTGGTAAGTTGTTTTTTTTTAAATCTGTTGATGTACACATGCACTGTTATACCCATATCTGAACCTTTTTCTCTCATGATTTATGATAACGATCATGATTTTGTATAGTTTTGATTTGTATACACATTATTTTTTCCTTGTAAGTTAGTCTTATTAGCATAATTAATTTAATATGAAGCACACTTGAAGTGAAATATCACAAAAGTGCGCTATATAAGCTCACTGTTATTATTATTAAACGTACTTTGAGTCTATGTTCCGAGAATAACATTCGATTCTAAATCTAATGCATCAATGAGCGTCCAACTCATGGTTTTAGATCCCCCCTCAAGAAACCAGAGTTCTAATTTATGCGCATAATCAAAAGATTTAAAAAAAACTTTAAGGCGAAGTGGCACTTCAAAAATAGGGGGTTTGCCTGAGTTTCACATTTGAAATTATTCGGATGAATCTGAAACAAATATAACATTTTTTTTGAGAGGATTCACTCGGAATGTAAGTAATTTATATTTTAGATTAATAAAAACTGTCCCCTATCATTCACATTCTTATCAAAAAACGATTTTCAAAATTACCAAATCGTTTTTCAGTAATAACGTAAGTTGTATGGACGAAAATTTATTGTTTATGCGATGAAATGGTTACTTCGCGAGGTATTCCTCAGAAAACATTTAAGATTATAGTAACAAAATAAGATTCAAACTTTAAAAAGTTTTCTTTTCTGAACCTGCGACAGCAAACTCAACCTTATACTCCTTCTGCCGTGCGCCAAAGATTCGTTTTACCGTCCGCTGTTACGAGTGTTATGCCCTTTTTGCTCCATTCGCCGCTCGACAGCCGGCTGGTACAGACGTGTAAGCTGTGCCCAATGTCACGTTGAATAAATATATTTCTTAACGATTTCTTAGTGAAATCCTTAGATGAATTAAATAATGTAGATCCTTTACTGAAACAACGCGCGTGAATGTATTAAACCGAGTTCGAGAGACATACCTGAGATTTACTGCGTTTAGTATCACACAAACATTCGTTCAACAGACAAGCTGTCACGGGAAAACGGGAGCTCTTCAACCGAAATAATGTGAGACAGTGAATGCAGATTTACATAAGTGTGTGGAAGACAACCGTTTCCGTACGTCGCACTCTACTTGGCTAGTCGCTTAGTAAGTTCGTCGGGGAACAGAGATCATAACAGTAACGCGAGACGTTCATATGGCTATCTCATCCGTACAAACACATTTTGTTTGGTATTGTTGTCTTTTTCATAAGCGTTATGAGCTTAGAATTTTAAATCAAGACCGTGCCACATGTATCGTTCGATTTGTATGAATATGACGTGTCTTGAATGTTATGTCTATGGTGTAATCTTATGTTTTTTGACATGTTGACCTCACTTAACTGTAAATAAAGGGTTATTGAATTTTTTTACCAATGTTATAGTACATAAACGATAGACCACGAAGAAATGCAATGCCCTTTAACAATTTATTTAAAGTGTCCTGTTGAGTATTAGGGTTTTTCAGAGCTAGTGATTGTTTTCAATTACAGCATTCATGTTTCTTTACTTAAAAACTTTATATCTGACCTGTGCAGAGCTTGCCCGGTGAAGTGGTGCAGGCCGTGAAGGACGCCATCGACATAGGGTACCGCCACATAGATTGTGCGTACAACTATCAGAACGAGAAGGAGGTTGGACAGGCTATAGCTGAGAAGATTAAGGAAGGAGTCGTGACAAGGTAAGGTACCCATAGAACCTATTCTTCAATCTCGTTCAAATCTACCTACTATATTAGTCTGATCTTTCTTAAGTGTCAAAAGTAAATAGCTGGTTTCTGGCTTCTTCCGCCATTGCCAGCGCATTTTTGCGCATTACCATGAGCACGTTCATTGATTGCCAATTAATACTACAAATTGGTTCGCCATCAACTCTTTGTCGATCTTTGGCGCGAACAGTATATAGTTTTTTGTTCTCTCTTTTCCTTCACTGTAGTATATACAGTATCACTCTTTTTTTTGTATCTATATATGGTATACCTGATAACTCAAGTAAGTATTATTCTTCAGTTATTATATGTGCCCCGACGAAACTTGATCTAAGCGAAACCGGTTGGCGTTAAAACATAATAAATTCGTGGTTTAAAAAAATGTGTTATTTTATTTTAATAGAATACATAGATGCTAAGAAAGTAAAAACACACACATAGTATTTAACAGGATTTAATGTACAGTTAAAGCTTATAACCGTACCATGGTAAAATATCACTTAAGAATAAGCAAATTGCACATTTTTACTAAACCAGCCAATCTAAGATACCAGCGACTGTATTGCGTTCCAGAACCATCTACGATTGTTGTTATCTAAAGTCTAAAGCATGCAAACATTATTATTACTACCTACTAATAATCTTATTTTCCATACCTAAGACACGTAGGCCAATATTCCAATTGGGCGTATTTTCATGTAAATGTTTTTGGATACCACTGATTCAATTAATAACGGAATTTTCATAACAGATTCAACACATTAACACGTCGTATTATTATATTCAATCAAAATTTGACATAGAAGAAAGCAAATGTCAACCAGGGGGAGAGGAACATCAGGAGAGATTAATGTGGAGGGTATTTATTTATTTATATACTAATGGACTATTGTCCAATTACAAAAAAAAAATAAAAAAACTCGAAATGGGTAATGAAGAGGAACAGAGAAAGAACAGCACATACATAATATTTTAATGAAGCAATGACAAAAATATACATTAGAAAGAACATTCAAGTCAAAGCCAAGGTCAAATCAAGGTTTTGGTAAAGTCGTAAAGAATGACAAAAATCATTCAGACTGGTACCAAAAGTTTAAGACCATGGCTTGAGTTAAAATTATAGTTACAATTATACTTAGGCGAAATAGATACTCAAAAGTAACTAAAATGTCAGAGGAAATAAATTGGCTAACAGCAAAACAGATGCTAACATTAAACACATTGATGTTTATACATAAAATGAAGAACAACTTGTTACCAAAATACTTTTCTGACAAAATTATCTACAATTTTGATATTCACAAATATAATACAAGGCGTGCAAAGAAATTAGACTACCAGAAAAGAATAAAGTCAACACGCGAAATAGCTTACTATATAAAGGGATGAAATCTTAAAATGCGCTGCCGGAAACCATAAAAATTATGCCTATCAATAATTTCAAAATAGCCTGTAAAAATTATTTAAAGTGCATATAAATCAGAATAATAAGTATCATATAAGTTAAAATATTATAAAGCCAAAAAAAAAAGAAATAATTAGCTAGTAAACTTGAATGTACAAAGTAACTAATATATATATATTTATATATTTCACCATAGTATATCGACATACTGGACAGTGGAGAATGATACCCATAATTAGTAGAGTGATGATTGAGGAACAGCATTTCATTATTTCTAAGTCTACGGCATGGAATGTTGAATTATAATTGATGACGTCAACTCCTTCAGAAGTGTCGGCACAGTCATGGATTTTTTTGCAAAGTTTGAATGTCCTCCCGAAAATGTTTTTAAAGCTGCTGTAAGAAATTTGCAATATGATTTATTTAACTTCTTTCTTTTTGTCGTAGACGAGTTGATTCCCAGAGCCATGATACAAAAACTTGAATATGTATATGGGAGCGCCCGCTTTGTTTACCATTCAGTTGGCTGCTCTTAACGATATATTAGAAATATAACTACATTCACAAAAATATATGTTTGTTCACAGAAAAGACTTGTTTGTGACTTCCAAACTGTGGAATACTTTCCACGATCCAGCTGTAGTAGAAAAGATGTGCCGCAAATCCCTGAGTGAGTTTGGGCTGGACTACCTCGACCTTTACCTCATCCACTTCCCCTTCGGTTATAAAGTAAGTAGTTGAACTAGTTTATTATAAAATCACACAAGGATGAAACTATCAAGCTGTTTTATGTTAAATATAACATTAATATTAAGTAGTAAGCAGGCCCGGTCTTGTGCAAGCGCAATTGGAGCAGTCCGCACCAGGTGGAGAATTGTCGAGGCGCTGATTTTTTTTTTACAATTACGAATCATAATTTTACTCTGCAAAATTAACGAAACAAAATATTTACACTTCAAACATGTATAAGAGTTTTTTTGATCCGTTAGTTTATATTTAGTTATTTTCAGAAGGGAAACCTGCCAAAAACGAGTGGTTAACGATGATGTAATTTTGTACAAAAATTATCCTTTTTGTATATAGTACTCAAAGGTCCACGTGAAATATAGCGAAGACACCTATTATTATTAAAATTACACAAAAAGTTATTCTATTACACGTAGAAAAAACGTCGAAAATTTTGGTGCTCAAATTTAGGTTTTGACAAAGGGTGCCAAAAAATTTGTCTGCGTCAGGCGCCATTCGGCCCAGGGCCGGGCCTGGTCGTAAAGAATAATCGAGAGAACCTCTCATGGGGATGACGAGTCTTTTCCTTATCAAAAGTAGCGACTATAAAGATTTCCTATCTTGCCACGACAACAATGTCAAATCAGCGAAGAGAAGATAATTCCAGTAACAAAAAACTTTTGTTAAAAGTTAAGGCAACTCCTCAATGTTCTCTAAAATAGGCACCATCAGTCTACTAATCTTTCTAGCCACATCTAATCACGCTCGAATTATAGCCTTTATAACAAATCTTTCACCTTACCAAGCTTGAGTTGACTTTTTAGACTCTTTATATTAAAATATTGCATGTATTTATTATATACAAAAACAAGTAAAGGTTTAAAATTGCTTGGCTTCATTCTCCGAAATGTCAGTGAATTTACAAATATTTTACCATTGAAATCTCGTACTCTTCATTAGTTCGTAGTTAAGTCGAGTATATTCTTATATCTGGTCCCCTCACTTTAGAATCAACGCTAATTAGCGGAATTCCATTAAAAAATGTCAAAATAAATTTCTAAGATACATTAACTACAAACTCGGTCTACCCATAGAAACCATACATTAGAATTTAATGAAATAATTAAAATTATTAAAACTCTCAGACAGAAAGGTTATTTTCGTTTATCCATTTATTTATTTGACTTTTATTCTAAAAAAATGTTAATGGTATTATAGACAGCCCTGATTTACTAAGCTCGAGAGAGCTAATTCTTTTCATCCAACCTATACAAATTTGGGATAAATCACTTTCTCCGGGTTTTTACGCCGTACACCACGAGAAAGAAAGAGACAGCAAAATTTCCCAAATTATCACACCGCTTTAAAGTATTGTAAGGATGTTCTTCGTGTCCCGTGTCTCCGTTGTCTCCACCCACACGTTTTTTTATGCGACATTAATGAACACAAGTCAATGGTTTTTTAGGTTATATGCTATATTTTTGTTTATAACAATACTGTGAAAAAGTGGTTGTACGAATAATCAAAAACATTACGTCGACATGTGCTATGAATGAATGTATAAACACCCTAGCCCTTGTCTTAGCCACGCCCAGGATTAACCTAGCCGAGTCCGGCAAAACTCATCAAAACTGACTACAGCAGCGCTTTCTCTTGTATATTATTGCTCTGAGTACCTAGCAGAACTACTCGATTTAAATTTATTTTTTAATATAACAATAATATTAGGACCGAGGCATTATACTCGCTTATAGTTAGATTGCATGAAGTGGGTAATTCCTTCGCAGAAATAACAGATATATTCAACTGCACTGAACTAGTTACAATAAGGTTATAATATCATATCTCTTCCAAACATACTAATGTTAATTTATTCTACTGTAACATCTATAGTAACTTAGTTATGTTGTAGTGTGCTAATCATTTACTGCGTGTTATTTCTGTGTCACCATTATTTTATTTTACCAATTGAACAGTTATATAAAAGCCCATTAGGGCGTATATAATGAAATAAAATATTGTGAGAAACAGATTCTTCAGTAAACATTTCACACCCCTTCAATATCTTTAGGGGTTCGGGCGGGAGTAAACACACTGTTTAGATTCTCGGATTTTCTCGGTCTATTGCAGCCCAATTTATCAAGAATTTAACAATGACGTTACAAACATATCAAATGTACTATCAACCTTTATATCGCTAAATTACAATATGTATTATGTTTAATATATATATATATATGCTTTTATTATTTAATCGAATTACTTTTCTTCAATATTATTTTTTATATATTTAAGTAACTATCCATATTGTGTAACATTGATATAATTTCTATATAAATGTAAACTTTTTTTTCTTATTTTGTAAATTTAATAAAAAAAATTTTAAAAAATATATAGACACGTTGTAGCGCTCTCAAAGTGGCGAGCAAAAACCACGCTAGTTGGTGTGCTCGGCGTTTAAGGCGATATAGTACTAAACTGTCACGCGCCGCTTGAGTTCGTTTACTATATCTTATCAAATTACAAAAATAAGTTCCAAAATGCCCTCGTGTGTGACGAGAAAGTCTTTCAATTACACTGCAAAGACTACTAAAAGCCAAGGAATAACATTTCATTTCTAAGCAAATTACTTATTATTTTAGGCAACACAACTATCTCCATTGTTGACCATCATTATGACGTCTTCGCATAAGCGAGTAAGTGAAGTGCTATCTCATTTATACCAGAGCATTCAGCGCTACTAACTGGAGTACGGTCAGATCCTACATCTGTTTCGTTCATGCACACATATTCTATGAATGTCTATCTTTGTCATACATTACCGACATTTGAATTATAAATTTAATGGTAACGTAAGTATGTTTGTTACTTGCCACATTTTGGATTTAAGCAATTTATTCAATTCAATAGGATGGAGACGACTTGTTGCCCCGAGATGAAAATGGCGTCGTCCAGTTCTCAGACCACGACTACGTCGCAGTCTGGAAGGCCATGGAGAGGCTGGTGAAGAAGGGACTGGTGAAGAGTATCGGAGTATCAAACTTCAACAAGGAACAACTGGAGAGGGTACTGGAAGTGGCATCTATTACACCAGTCGTCAATCAGGTATTTAAAACAAAGGGTACCTGATGTTCTATCCGACTGACTTCCTTTTAAGTATGCTCGGAACAAACTATCTACGGGTCAGAAAGATGTGTACATCGTGACATATTTCTTCAATTGATTAGTGGATGTTTCAAAAACTTGGCTATCATGGAGACAATCAATTTTTTAAGCATATATTGTTTTATCTCCCGGCCTGCAGGACTAATTTGACAATGGTCAAGTCGGTGGGGAGGGCAATCTTGCTAGCTGTTGAATTGAATCGCTTCGGATATTGAATTGACGGCCTCCATGGTCGAGTGGTAAGACGCTCGACTACGAATCCAAAGGTCGCGGGTTCAAACCCGGCGTGCGCCAATAACTTTTATTTAATTAATATGTGTCATAACACATTTAACTCATATAAAAATAATAACAAGTATATTTGCGGCACGTTCCAGAGTGGTAGATACGTATAAGTATCGCCCTGGTGAAAGACCACCATTCAGAATCGAAACGTTGCTTGAAATGGCTTAAGCCGTGTTTGGTGACCAGATCTGAATAGCCAGGTACTTCCCAACCTTCCTCTTCCCGATCTCCTTCCCCTCCCCACTACCTTCAGCCTCACAACATACCCAATTTGGGGATGCCATAGTCTCACTGGCTCTAGACGGTTGGGAGCAGTTGAGATTCTTGTGCGGTATTCATGTAAAAAAAAAAAAAAAATCGACATATTTTGCGCCAGTGAAACTGCCTTTAAGCTGCAAGTCTTGTTGTTGCTTGCTTAATTACTGTATATTACTTATCTCCGCGGGGGTAGGTAGAGAGGACGGACCGCCTCGGCCCACACTCCTTGCTTCATTCACATTCATACATCGTCTCATACATACCCTTCTGTTATTCTGACTCTTCACGTGGCCCGACTCAAGTATTTGATTCACTTGATCGTGCCATGTCTTCCTCAGACGTCCCCGACTTATTCTTCCATTCACTTTCGCGTCATATGTTCTTTTCACACTCCTTTCTTTGTTCATTCGCTCTACGTGCCCAAAGCATCTAAGCGTCCCATTATTGATTCTATTCATTAGGCTTACATCAGCCTTGCACTCTTTCCGCATGTCCACATTTTTAACACGGTCATACATGGTTTTACGCACATACGCCTCAGAGATTTCATTTATATCATTACTCTATAATCATTTAATATGTAAAGGCCCACCAGGGCGTTAATAAATAAACACCAACTTTTGTATAATCAAAATGTCTTTCCAGATAGAATGTCACCCCTATCTAACCCAGGTGAAACTGGCAAACTGGATGGAGGAGCAGGGCATAGCTCTGACTGGCTACACCCCCCTTGGGGCCCCCACCCGCTCCATCAAGGCTGAAGACAAGGTGCTCCTCGCAGACCCCCGCCTTCAGCCCCTGGCTGACAAGTACAAGAAGTCTGTCGCGCAGATTCTCATCAGGTAGGTTTTTTTTTCAAATTTCTAAACAAAAGAAAACCAATGCGCTGCTTTTATAATGAACGAGTACAATAATTATTTACTTCACTTGATATGTCGCCAATAATATAAAACCTTTGTAGCGAAGTAGGTGCGTTGATGAACTCCCTTTATTCAAAATATTATAAAACCTATTTTATAGTCATCGCAGCAAATTTTGGGTCGAACACAGTACTCACACAGATGCACTGCTTGCGTACAACACGTTTCAAACATGTTATTCGACCGCAGAAAAGTAATTCCCATGAATTTAAAAAAAGTTAATTTTTCCAAAAGAACAAACTTCCGGTTGTTTCAGTTTTTTTCGAACTAATGAATAGAAACAACCCATTTTTCGAAAGTTTTTCGGATTTTCAAAATTGATCTTGTTGTCTCTCTTTCGCCAGTAACAATAAGTAGACATAAGCTAGACAAAAGGCTGTGTCACAATGAAGTTTGACAAGGACAACGCTGTCAGAAATGTAAACACATGCACCAATACACACGCTCCTCAGTATATGTTATTTATGCAGTTCTAATTGTGCAACTTTATAAATATATCCCACGCGGTCAACCGTCATCTTCAATCCGCCGTCCACGCATGCGCCGGTCTGTCACCTGTCCCTCTTCCATCCATCACGCCATGTTTTACGATTAAGAAACTTGTACAATGAACCATGCTTTAAAGCGGAAAATGTACATTTTTCAAATGTGGATGAAAAGTCCATTCTTCGGAATAACCTGGACAGATGGAGTGACGAGGTGACGAGTGACTAATGTAGAGGTTCTTTGTCAAGTGGCTTGTTTTTTTATTTATTATTATTATTATTATTGTGTGTATCACAACTTGTATTTTATTATTTTTGTAACTATTTATTATTAGCAATTATGGAAGGTATTGCATTGCACTACTCCTGCATACCTTCTGGAATAAAATTTTATTAAATTTTATTATTAACCTCTAGTGTGTCGGAGGTGCCAATAGTCACCGGGCGTCCATTATTACCCTTTTAGGAGTTTTTGTCTTTTAAAACATCTTTTTCGCATATTTAAATGAACCGTAATCGCTTGTCAACAAAATTATCAATCCATAGAGATATTTTGCATTGCGTTAAGTTCGGTACAAGTCGAGTAATAAATATTTGAAGTTTGCTTACGTCAGTGCGGCTCAAAAAAATCTCTTTTCAAAGTGAAAACCTCTTGCAAATATTGTTATTTGTACTTCAATTTATTCAGCTACACGAAAATACAATAAAAAATAATAAAAAAATCTTCACATTTTTTAAACAAACTTTTTTTTAAAGAGAGAAATAACTAATTCTCAGAATATCAGTAGCTATTCTAGAAAAACCACTTATACTTTTATACTTAACATAAGATTTGAAAAAATACACAACACATTATCTGAGAGACTAACTAACTAATCATCACGCCGTTTCCCCGCAGTGGTAGGCAGAGAGGACGGACCGCCATATAACTCTCTCTTGGCACACACTCCTTGCTCATACATACTCTTCTGTTATTCTGACTCTTCACATGACCCGATTCAAGTATTTGATTTACTTGATCGTGCCATGTCTTTTTCGGGCGTCCTCGATTTCTATCTGAGAAGATAGCGTAATTGTCGCAAATATCATTTTGTAAAACACAAGTGAGTAAAGTAATTTACCACGAATTTAAAGACTGCAAAGTACGACGGAAATTGTACCTTGCGGGAATTCGGCACTCCAGAGGTTAAGATAGAAAACTTATAATAATAATAAATCTTTATTTAAATACAGTTAACAGTAATAACAGCAAAATAATAAAAATAAAAGCAGAGTAATCATATAAAATACATGGGGTGTATAAAGGTGTAGGTACATTTATATATTTTAACAAGAGATCTATACATTGTAAATAGTATATTACATAAATATTACTTAAATAGAAATATAGACCATTATCCGTATTCGCTTAATACATATAACATAGTTTTTGTATATTTGTATCCAGTTATTACTTTTTTTTTCTCGTAATCTGCCTCACTAGGCAAGCCTGTGTTGAGGCAGTAATTTTTACCCATTGTTTTGGTTACTTCAAATTAAATTAATCTATGGTTAATTTTATTTAAAAGTGTGCATTTAATATGTAAATTGTATTATATGTACATTGTAAAAATAGGTCTGATCTACTATGGAGACATCGAGCAGGGTACCAAATACGAGGTCACTCAACTAATAATGATAAACTCATGGCTTCGTAGGTTCAGATACAAACCTTGGTCGAGAGCGACTTTGACTTTGACAAAACATTATTTTGCAGGTATCAGATCGATCGAGGATTCTCCGTCATTCCGAAATCAGTGAACAAGGAGAGACTTCAGCAAAACTTCGATGTGTTTGACTTCAGTATCTCTCCCGAAGACATCGAACTCCTCAACGCCATGGACTGCAATGGACGATTCGTTAAGATGACTGGGTAAGTCATAGATCAACGCACAGACAGTGTTGATCATAAACCAAAAGTTTTCTAAATTATCGATGTGCTGAAAGCTATTTCACAAACACGCTTCTATTCCGGAAATAGTGTACCAGCCAACCGCTCACTAACCAAAGTGCTTATTTAACACTCCCGTCCCGAACAGGGGTTCTAATGTTACCCCAAAGGAGAGTGTTGTTTTTTTACTTTTTTTTTTTTTATTTGATTTTTGTCACATACATTTTTTTTTTAAATTAGAAAGAAAAAAGATTACAAAAGTAAAAACATTAATTAAAAAGAAAGAAACATATTATAAACAATAAAGAAAAAAAAATAAGGAAGAACAGTGTAGATATAACAAAAAATCCCACATAGGCAAAAGCCAGTGCGTGGGTATACTAATATAAATCAATAGTAGGTTCTCTATAGCAATAATATAAATAGATAAACAGTATATAATTACAATTAATAAAGAGTTACATTTCAAATTAAGCAAAACATTTTAATTTTTTTTTTTTTTTTAAATCACAGCAGATAAGTTAGTTAAGAATTTAAAAAAATATAGCATGATATCTTAGATAATATTACTGAATTATTTGACGGCCTCCGTGGTCGAGTGGTTAGACGCTCGGTTCGGTCGCGGGTTCAAACCTGAAACTTTTATTTATTTTATGTATCACCATTCAGAATCGAAACGTTGTTTGAAATGTTTGGGTGACCACATCTGAATAGCAAGGCACTTCCCAACCTTCATATTTTCCATCTTATTCCCCTCCCCACTCCCTTCATCCTCACAAGATACCCTAATAGGGATGCCATAGTCCCATTAGCTACGGACAGTCGGGAGCAGTTGGGACTCTTGTGCGGTATCCACATAATTTTATTTTATTTTTAAAACGATAAACTGACAGAATGCTGAATTTAATTGAAGCCTTACGAAGTCGTTTATCAACACATTAGAATTGAGCGCCAGTAATTATATTTAATTTGACTATTTATTATGAAGTTAATTTCAATTCTTCTTGGCTTTAACACTAACAAAAGGAAAATTAATAATCAATAAAATTAATGAATGTATTTTTGCTGTTTTTTAGCCTTGGAGACACTCACAAATATTACCCATTCAATGCAGAATTTTAAATGGAGCGGACTGCATGATAGTCCAACATTATATTAAATTTATCGACCCCTGGAATAAAATCTAGGTCTTTCGTATTGTTACGGTTTTTTAATTTTTCAATCAAATAATAAAGTTATAAAATTTCAAATTTGTTTTCTATTTACTTTTACACCATACTTCGATGAACTAATGATAACTGGAAGTGGAAGAACGAAGGTAGACTGAATGCACAAGAAATGAGATGCCCGAGGCATATGTGTGGTATAACCGTGTATGACCAAATTACGAATGGGGAGAACAGTGTGCGAGATGGTTTACAAGACAAGAGTGGGTGGATGCAGAACATATTGTGATTGGCAAGTGGATGAAAGAAGAATTGTGACGCAGACTGAGCGCTATGGGTCGCGGGGAATTTGTGAAAAAAATAGCAACCAGTGTTTTAACGATATTTAGGCTATCGTTTACTGGCGAACATTTATTTTCGTAGATGATTTTGATTAAATTGACAGCATGCGGAGGATAAAAAGTCCATAAACCGCGAAATAGTAAATGGGCATCCGACAGACAAACAACAATAGCACTGTTTTTCTTAAAAGTACCAGTTATTTTATGTGGTTATCAAGGCATACGAATAAACAAACGCAACAAAATAATACAACGAACAAAAAGCAAGGAATAAGACGCAAAGAACAATAAGCAAGGAACAAGAAACAAGGAAAAGGGAACAAGAGACAAGGAACAAAAAACAAGGAACAAGAGACAAGGAACAAGAAACAAGGAACAATGGACAAGGAACAAGGAATAAGAAACAAGGAACAAGAGACAAGGAACAAGAGATAAGGAACAAAAAATAAAAACCAAAGGTTTCTAATTGTTATTTTATTTAGCAAAAACACAAATGCATTAGTTCGAAAAAAAAAATGTTTTAGTTAACATTTAATCGAAAGATAAAGAAATTTAAAGCGTAAGTATAATAATGCGATAATATCCTACATTTTTCTAATAGCTTTTCCGTAAATTTTTTAGAAATTCATTATTTTTTTATAATTTCGTTTTATCAAATTTAATATTACTATTATTCAATTATACTAGTTTTAGTTGTTGTTACAAAAAAAAACTAAAATAGTAGAACTCAATAATAATAATATTGAATTTGTTAAAATTTTGTTATGAAAAGTAACATCTTACACATGACGTCATTATAATTTAAAAAAAATTCTTTTCACAATTCTATAATTTTGATTAGATATGATATAATTTATTTTCAGGGTTGTCGTACGTCCCGTAACGGGACCGTCGCCGCATTGTAAACTTCTATCCCGTATATTTATTTTATAACAGCTTTTTCCAATAATTTCCCAATTAATATTTTTTTCTGATGGATCAGATCGCTGCAACAGTTTTGAAACACCAAACATATTCAACAGAAATGAGAATTGTATGTTTTCGAATACATTTCATCAATGCAATTCCAGATCAGGGGATAATACTTAGGCGTTTGGTATTCAGATCTCAAGTCAATATTGAGTTGAGCAGTTAAAAATATTGTTTATCCTTTGTCAAACCAGTTAAATAACTATCTAATCATAAATAACGTACCCGAAAAAACTTATCGCAAACTTTTTTTTAATTCAATTCCGATACTTAATTTTCACAATTTTTTAAATTTATTTTGTTTGCAGATTTTTTACGCAAGCTCTAAATACAAAGCACAAAAATAATTAATTTCGAAACATATCAGCGGATGTTACATAAGTAATATACTAGCACGGGATATTGACTAAATAATTGTGCACTAGCAGTACATTTTTTGATATGATGTGCTCCGAATCTTACATTCACGTGAAAGTGAAAAATCATTGTCCCGTATTATAAAACTTACCACTGCCTTGATATTATGAAAGCCCTAGTTATTTTACGTGTTACAGCTTTGATGTTTTTTTTTCGTAGTTTTGTCGTATTTTTTTATGAAACTTTGATATTTGTGTTTTGAGAATGCATATTACTACTTAATTTATGACTAAAAAAGACTTCAGTAGAATAAAGAAAAAATAGGTTTCCTTGCGTAGTGCGGGTCGAAGTTTCCACTGTTTTGTAGAAGACCATTAGAATGATGGTTTTTATAAATCCAAAATATTGCTTCAGGTATAAGATGAGATAGACATTAACTAAAAGTATGGCCTCAACTCTCCTAGTGCGTCCATCCCGTATCCATCTGGACACGGCTGGACTGGTGCGGTAATAATGTTGTGGACTGCGGTGGCCTTCTTGGCTTGCATGACCTCCTCAACTACCTCCACCTGTTGCTCCTTGGGCTGCGGCGTTTCCCCCATCTTGCTGTCGTTATTGTCAGCCATTTTAGCTTCTGGAAAAAATAAAAAATAAATTATTTTCCAAAAAATATATTAAAATTTTCAAATTACTTTCCAATTCAACTAAAATGGTAAGAAATGTATTTTTGAACCTTATCTTGGTAAGGTTAAAAATATAATATAAGGTTAAAGATAAATTAATAAGCTACACATGTTTTTCAATTGTTTTTCTTTATCCATTAATTAGAGATTTTTTAAAAATGTTGTCATCACTTCCAGTTGGAAAAAAGGTAATACCGATAATTATGTGTGAGCTTTACACAAATAAGAGCAGCGTTCGTAAAATAATATTGTTTAATTACACATTTGAATAAATCAGGTTTGAAATAGGCTTGCAATTTTCTTAGCCTCTATAGCAGAGAGAATATAATAAAATATAACAGAGAGATATATAGAGATAAAAATAATTGACTTAAATGTTTGTTACGAATTTATATTTCACTAGTCATGTTTTTTAAAATTTATTTATTTAATCAATTGTTCAAAAATATTTTTTTTTACTTAATACTAACAGAAGGTATAATATTAATTCAGTTTATATACAATGTCTAGTTTCAAGTTAATGATAATTACCCCCCTAATTGAGAAAATTCTCGTACTTAGGGTGTTCAACAACTTTGCAAAAAATCGGTCCCTGGAAAAAGACAAAACGAATTCACTTAAATTACATATAAACCTTAATTTATAAGACCTTAATTTACTTTTATATATTTATTCGATTGTCGACATAAGATACTGTTTTTTTTACATAAAAAGGGTTCCGATTTTTTAATTTTATTTAGATTCAAATAGATTTACACAAAAATGAAAGATATGAATACAAAGAAAGAGTGAAAAATTAACATAATATGATATTGCTACGACCTTCAGTCGGCATTATAAAAATATATGAATGATTGATTAGAAAAGAAAGAACAGTAGACCGAGAAAATTGAGACTGAGAAAAAGTTGTGCAAATTCCATGACGTCAAAGTTCACCGTTCCAGAGTTTTTAACAGGTGAGAACTACGAGCAAACTGATTTTCTGCTGGTCTACAAAATATTACCTTTTTGGATGGAGACAAAGTTTTCACAACACTTTATCAGCACTTCGGAGTCTTGGCTTGGAGACCTTCGCGTGACTTTCCGCCTCAGATTAAAAACCACAACTGATCGTTGCCAGAAAACAGGCTCTTCCAAACGTCTAAAAATGAAAATACTTTTACGTATATAATTACGGTTATAGCCGGAAAGCGCAAACCGATTTACGGATGTGTACACACTCAAAATAAATACAATATTGAACGAAGAAATTTCAACGGAGCAGTAAAACACACCTTGAAACAGGTTTCCTCAACATTTTTTTTAGAACGAAAATTTTTCTCAAGTCATGAATACATATATACTTTTTTTTCACGTGAATAGTCCCTACAGCTCCTAACCGTCAGGAGCCAGTGGGACTTTGACATGTTGTGAGGCTGAAAGTAGTGGGAACCGGAAAAAGATGGCTAAGAGTAAAGTTTTAAAATACAGATTCAGATCTGGTCACCAAATGCGGCTTAGGCCATTCCAAGCAACTTTGTTTACTTTTAAACCATACTACGATTTCAAAAAGAGGAACATTATTCGGACTCACCGATTCATCCCCGGGGTATGGAAAAGATTCATGGTGCTGGAATTTTGGGGACGAAGGTTGACTGAATGCAGAAGAAATGAGATGCCCGAGGCATATGTGTGGTAAAACATGATAAAGTCATGATAAAGTGTATTGTATCTGTTAGCATGTACACAAAATACAAGACACGTCATATTCATACAAATCTTACGAAAAATGTAGCACCACTGGTACCGTCTTGTTTTCCGTCGCACCCGCTTATGAAAAGGATGGCCATTCAAAGAATATGTGTGTACGGATGAGATAGCTATATGAACGTCCCACGCTACTGTTATAATCGGGTATCGCGCCACTAGGAGTGGTTGTCTTCACACACTTATGAATTTCTGCATTCGCTGTCTCACACGGTTTTCAAGTAGCAAAAAACCTTGTGAAGAATTGTATTTATTGAATTGAAATAATAAGTGATTTGTGGATAATTATGAATAGAAAGAAACTCCATCATATATGTTTTTGCTCCCGAATGATTTTTACACCTCTTGAGGCATTTTTTCTCAGAAGGGAGCCTACAGCGACGCGTTTGTGACAGCTTGTCTGTCGAACGAATGTTTGTGTGATACTAAACGCAGTAAATCTTAAAAAAGATTTAGTGAACACTAAAGTGACTGTCGCGCATCAAATGGGCGCATTTTTTACACTCGTAAATGACATATTCTATTTTTTTTGTAAATTAAACAAAGTTTCGTTGTGCTTTGAGTGAAAACCGGTGTTGTACGTAAATATCTTTACCCAGTGAATTATCTTCAAAGATAACATTGTGTGATGATTTTACTACAGTGATAGTGCGATAGACACCAAAAACTATGCTCAAATCCAAGCACTAATTTTGAATATAGCGTTTAAAAACTCGAGTTGGTGAATTGCATGTAGGTACTTGAAAAATAAATTTGCCATCAGATTGCCTGCCAACAGGCGTTAGTACCATAAATAGTTAGTTGTGGATTTTGCCTACCAACAGGCTCTACTAAAACAAAATAATGAAAAATAAATACATATATATATATATTTATATAAATATTTATTTTTCATTATTTTGTTATGAATATATATATATATATTCATCCCGCTATCATATCTGCGTCATTTTATAAGATCGAGAATACTGCGTTCATTAGAAGAGATTGAGTTTTTTTAGTACTTAAGTTTCCAACTCTTCAACATTTTTTTTAATATGCATATTTCTCATATTTTTATTATAAAATAATCTGTAACTTATCAATTCGATTACAAAATATAATTTTAGTAAGAATCGGACTCATAAGGACGGAGAAAAATGCGCCCATGTCACCAGCAAAACCTTTGCATTTTGCCAACTCGTCTATTGAAATTTGTCAATATTCATATTTCTTTTGTTTTTATCAAATAATTATCTGTAACTTATCAATTCAGTTACAAATTTACACCTTCGTCCATATCCAACACATAAGGACGGAGAAAAATTCGCTCACTCGTGGATTTTGCCAACACGGTAATGTAATTTTTTTATATTCATATTTCTCTTGTTTTTATAAAAAAATCATCTGTAACTTATCATTTCGATTACAAATTCACACTTTGGTAAGAATCCGACTCATAGGGACGGAGTAATATGCGCCCATGATACCAGAAATACCCTTGCATTTTGCCAACTCGTATAATGAAATTTTCCAATGTTCATATTTTATTTGTTTTTATTATAGAAAAATCTGTAACTTTTCGATTCGATCACAAATTCACATTTTCGTAAGAATCCGACCTATAGGGGAGAAGAAAAATTCACCCATGTCACCATTAAAACCCTTGCATTTTACTAACACGGTAATGACATTTTTTTGATATGCATATTTTTCTTATAAAATAATCTGTAACTTATCAATTCAATTATAAATTCACACTTTCGTAAGAACACGACTCATAGGGACGGAGAAAAATGCCCCCTTGTCACCAGCAAAACCCTTGCATTTTGCCAACTCGCTAAATGATTTTTTTTAAATATTATTATTTCCTTTGCTTTTATTATAGAATCATCTCCAACTTATCAATTTTATTACAAATTCACACTTTCGTAATAATACGCCTCATAGGGACGGAGAGAAATGCGCCCAGGTCACCAGCAAAACACTTGCATTTTTACCACTCACTAAATTAAATTTTTCAATATTTAAATATGTTATACTTAAAATAAATTACATGGTTTTAATTTTAATTAAAATATCCCCAGTCAGGTTGAGTTAATACTATGTTTTTCATATTTAGTAGCAGTTATGGGGGTTCTGTTAGTGGTATGATAAATATAATAAATATTTGCAACAAAATAATTTTATTCAAAGGAAATATCACACAGCCATAATAATTCAATACAATTTTTTATTTTATTAAATTCAAGGGTTTTTAGAAGAATTTTCCGCTCAATTCAAAACTCTGCGTCGAAGGGGTAATACTTATGAGTGTCTCCACGCCTAAAACATAAAATAACACACTATAATTATAATAAGAACAAATATATTTTAAATAATTGAAATAATATTGACAATCTTCGACGAACTATGAAACAGAAAAACACATAGAAAAAATAATTAGGTTTCAGAGACTCGAACTATTATTTATATTTTGTCAATGATTTATATCAAAAATAAAAAGAGCATAAGGTTTAAAAGCTTTAAAGTAAATTTTAATATAACATATTAATTTTAGGCTTTGTAAAAAGTCAAACGATAGTTTATCCAAGGCACCATCTAGGTATACAATTTTGCTCGGGCAAAGCTTTGCATACCATTACAAAGAAGCTTGAGATTGATAAAAATGCCGGTTTTTAAAATGGTTTCGGTAGCTCAATTAGCAGAGACGTTACTCCTGGATAGAGTAGAGGTTCCATGTTCAGGTCACCAAAAGATACTGATATAAAATTCGCTAAAATGAAAAAGACTTCTTCTATACAATACTAATAATATAAATAATGTAAATTAATGAGTTTGTTTTACGGTTCAAGATTGGATATCGTAGGATCGTTGGATTCTGGTGAGCGTTCACCATTCGAACTCGAAACGTCAAGGGAAATGACTTTAGCTGTGCTTTTTGAGTAGATGGTAATAGACAGATACTTCCTAACCTTCATCTTATTATTTTTCTTCCAAGCAAACTTCATTCGCCTCACTAAATCCCGCAGTTGGATGTGATATATTCGCACCAGATCCGGGTAGTAAAACCCTTGAATGAGGGGTGCCCTACAAAACGAGGTCACCAACGAATCTCATTCGGCATTCACATTTCATGCAGCACACTGTTGGGCGCATTAGCCTGGCTCAAAGCCAATTTCGTTCGGATTACATATCATGAAATATGCATTCGAGGCTTATACGAGTACAATTGGACTTGAAAACAAACAACTCATGAGTATTTAAGAATGCCTCGCAAACCTTGAATGCAATTTACCCAATGGTCAATACTGTTTATGTATTGATCCATGACTTACCCGGTCATCTTGATGTATCGCCCGTTGCGGTCCATGGCGTTGAGGAGTTCGATGTCTTCGGGAGAGATGCTGAAGTCGAACACGTCGAGGTTTTGCCGAAGTCTCTCCTTATTCACCGATTTCGGAATGACGGAGAATCCTCGATCGATCTGATACCTGCAAAGGAAAGATGTTTTAAAATTGACTATTCAGGGTAGACAAAGAAATCTATTGAGCTAAACAAATTATATGCGGTCACACAGTCGAATAGCCCCGACCCTGAATATCCAACACTATTTGTTTGCATTTTACGTTGATAAAAAAATGTCACCGGAGAATAAAATGCGATGTGCATTTTTTAGTGTAAATAAGTTCAGGAATCACAGGATAAAGTTTGTCAGATACGTCCTGCAACAACCTCTCTAATTAGTATGCTTGTTTTTCTTTGTAATGTGGTAAATAAATCAATGGTTAAAGTCTTATAATTGTTACAATCTGATTGGCTAAGATTTTTTAAGCTGTTAACGATTTAAAGTTTTATAATCGCTGTTGAAAATTTTCATTTAATTTAAAACATACGCGCATAATTAATTTATTGGTTCAGTTTTAATGCTAATTAAATGCCGTGCTCAATGTCGTAATTTTTGTCTGAAATTAATGAATAAACTGCATGGCAGGTATTAAAATGTTCTACTAGTTTGGTAATAAACATTTTTTCGATATCTATTACGAGAAAGGCGAAAACAGCAAAAAACAAGTTTCAATCTCTTATATTTTACTTTTACGTTCAATACCTCAACAACGATCAACGGTAGGTGAAAATTTACAGTGACTAAATTGTAGAACGTAAAAAAAGCATTAAAAAAATATTATTGCAATTTTCGTACTATGACGGAGAGCCGAGTTATTGCAAAAAAACAATATTTACACATTTTTTCAAGGTGGCGGAGAATGCTACCGGAAAATCTTGGTCGAAAATTTCAAGTTAAGCTTTTCTAAGCCCCCCCTACACAATATATAGAAATACATTTGTAACTGTTATCGATTTGAAGTTGTATGATCTCAGTTTAAAATTTTTATTTGAATATTTTTATTTTATTTGTTCAGTTTTATGCTAATGCAATAACGTTTGCATTAATAATTACTGTCGCTTTGCGAAACGATTATTTTCGAGCATCTGATTTTTGTCACGATGCTATTTTATACCGTCTTGCTTTGAGGATGTGCCTACAGATCCATTTTCGAAAAGCACCCATAGCAAAATATTGTTTATATTTGTTTGAGTAATTCTTATTTTCCTTTGGAAGTTGACGGTGACTAGATAGAGGCTGGGATTCTCCAATCATTCGACAGCATCCAACAAGCAGCAGACAATAAGAAAATTGACCTGAAAACAAAAAAGTTTGGAGAAGCGGGGGATTGAACCCGAGCCTTTCACCTGCAAAGCGAACGCTCTACCACTGAGATACATTCCCACATAAAAAAAACACGTAGAAAAATCTACCTGATGAGAATCTGTGCGACAGACTTGTTGTACTTTTCAGCCAGGGGCTTGAGACGTGGTTCTTCGAGGAGTACCAGGTCCGCAGAAGTGGCCGACGGACGATCGGGAGACCCCAGGGGGCTGTAGCCAGTCAGGGCTATGCCCTGCTCATCCATCCAGGCTGCCAGTTTCACCTGCGACAGATAGGGGTGGCATTCCACCTGGAAGGAGATACTGATTAAACTCGTTCAGACAGAGATTTATTTTTAAGGACATTTCATTTCAAGGACCACCAAACATTATCAACATTACAACACAAAGCCTGAAAGCACCCATGAAGCAAAGAGTCAGTCTTAAAAATGCATTGAACACGTTTATTTATTTAGTTCGGCAGCAAATTTGATTTGACAAGAATCCCCGTCTGACATAATAAAAGTGAACTAACTAAATAAATAACCATCACGCCGTTTCTCCGTTATTACTGTTCTACGATTCTTTTCTTGTGTAACGATAGATAACAAAACAGGTGTCAAATTCTCCAAAATAAAGCAATGAGAATATACTTAGGCGAAATAGATACTCACAAGTAACTAAAATGTCAGAGATTAAACACATTAATGTTTATACATAAAATGTAGAACAACTTGTTACCAAAATATTTTTCTGACAAAATTATCTACAATGTTGATATTCACAAATATAATACAAGGGCATGCAAAGAAATTAAACTACCAGAAAAGAATAAAGCTAACACACAAAGTTGCTTACTTAAAAGGATGAAATTTTATAATGCGCTGCCGGAAACCATCAAAATTATGCCAATCAATAAATTCAAAATAGCCTGTAAAAATCATTTGAAATGCATATAAATCAAAATAATAAGTAGCATATAAGTTAAAATTTTATAAAGTCAAAAATAAAATGAAATAATTAGCTATTTGAATGTACAAAGTAACTAATTTAAAATAATAAAAATCATGTCTTTTTTTAACCATTCTTTGGACCATTTTGATTTTGGTTTTCTAGTGATTATGTGGCAGTTAACAGCGACCGCAGAAAACAAAAGTTCTCTTTAGAATCTGAATCCATGGCACATCCGTATCCGTCCCCGAAGACCGAGAAATGAAAACCATTTGGAGTGATCGTGTGTGGGATAATTTTTTGGCATCCATCCATTTAAACCACGTCAAATGGCTTGACTGTGATTGCCCTGCTTAAGACTAAATATGAGTGGAATTAAGACACGTTGGTGGTCCTTAAGAAACATTACAAATTACGGAGAAGAATTTAGTTTTTAAGCAGAAAAATACCTGATTTACGACTGGTGTGATAGATGCTACTTCCAGTACCCTCTCAATTTGTTCCTTGTTGAAGTTTGATACTCCGATACTCTTCACCAGGCCCTTCTTCACCAGCCTCTCCATGGCCTTCCAGACTGCGACGTAGTCGTGGTCTGAGTACTGGATGACGCCACTTTCGTCCCGGGGCAACAAAACGTCTCCATCCTATTGGAATTGATAATTTAGTCATACACATTCAAATATTGAGAGAAATGTGTCTGTACAGTAGGGCAAGATGGAGATGTTTGAAGGCGACCTATTAAAGTAGTAGGTCTTAAACCCGACTCCGAAAAGAATATAAAAATGGTAATAAAACGAATGATGAATGAAAAATGACGATCAAAAGCAAAGAGCACTGCATTTTTTAAATGAAAAGAAAGAGAATTCATTAAATCAAATGAAATGGAGCATATTTTAAGGGGAAGCAAAAATAATATTGAAAGAAAGACTGATAGTGCCTATTTTAGAGACCATTTAGGAATTGCTTTAACTTTTAACAAAAGTTCTTTGCTTTTTTTTTAAATGCTTGTCAAGTTCTCTTCTTTTCACTGGCTTGACATTGTTGTCATGGTAACATAGGGAATCTTTTGGCTGTTTTTGGCAAGAAACTCCCTGAGAGGTCTTCTTGGCTATTCCCTATTACTTTTTGGTCTATTGCTGTTATTAGATAATGTTATAAAACAGTTTAAACGTTTCGTACTTGTGTGATTTCATAATAAATTAGTTCATCTACATACTTTATAACCGAAGGGGAAGTGGATAAGGTAAAGGTCGAGGTAGTCCAGCCCAAACTCACTCAGGGATTTGCGGCACATCGTCTCTACGACAGCTGGATCGTGGAAAGTATTCCACAGTTTGGAAGTCACAAACATGTCTTTTCTGTGAACAAACATTCATTGTTGCGAATTTAGTTGTGTCTCTAAAACATCGTTACGAGCAGCCAACTGATTAATAAAAAGAGTCAAGTTTTGGTGTCATGGCTCTGAGCACAACTCATTTATGACAAAAAGTAGTAAATTGATGTAACACATACATCAACGTTCCTTACTGCAGCCCTAAAGGCATTTTTTTCAAGTCATCCACGTAGGAACCAATGCCGTTACGTTTTCTATTAATCAACCTTCTTGCTTAGGTTTAAATTATACCAGAAAGCAGAGACTCTCAAAATCAAGAAGAGTAAATAATTGAAGGACAATTGACTGAGTTTAGATAAATTTTTGCTACACTGAAGATCAAGAAGGGCCAAATAAGGACAATTGATGAGTATAGGTAATGCTACATGGGTATAACGCAATAAAAATATATGTTTTTGTTATTTTTCCGGCTGCTCTAAAAATATATATTTTCTCCGAGGATACTTATGCAAAAAAGGATTCCGCTGGAAAAGCGCCTTATTTGAATTCTGTTGTCATTCTGTGTCCGCTATGGTCCATCTTGATATCCCGGACTGAATCGATAAGGGTTGTTTTTTGTTGTTTTGATCTTGTTATTGGGAATTACTATGTTTCATAATATACTTACACCATAATACAAGTATATGCTTAGTTTGGAGAGTTGTAACATGTTATATTTTTAAAGCAATAACCTGTAGAATTTTGTCAAATATTAAAATGTGTTTT